>JAWNZC010000400.1:477500-480000 GCA_035771165.1 Paragorgia papillata | reverse complement strand
GTACCATTCCATTGTGGCATCGAGTAAAGATGTCGCAGTAGAATGGCAACTTCTAAACCCTGATTGATGTTTGGATAATGGATTATTTTTCTGTAAATAGCCGTATAGCTGGTTGTAAACAATTCTTTCTAACACTTTCGCAATAGGCGATATGACAGAAATTGGTCTATAGTTATTCATGTTATCTTTTAGGCCAGACTTATAAATTGGAGTGACCTTTGCAACTTTCCAATCTCCTGGGAAAACCCCTGAGCGTATGGAATTATTAAAAATATAGCAAAGTGATTCCGATATCACTGGTGCTGCCTCTTTGACCAAGCGACAGGGGATTTTATCAAGGCCTGTTGCTTTATTAGTTTTAATGGTTTTGAGAAGCAGTTCAACTTCTGTTAACGAAATTTGGTCCAAATTAAAGGTGCTCGTTGCTGGAGTAACATATTCTTCAAATCCTTTGGTGGAGCTAGGTAATTCGGCCGCTAAATTAGGACCAATCTCAGTAAAGTGTTCGTTGAACAACTCAGCTATTTCGGCTTCACTGGTGAAGGTGCTAGATTTCTGAGTTATAGTCTGAATATTGTCTTCCGCCTTGTTATTTCCTGACATAACCTAGTTTATTGTTTTCCAAATTTCTTTTGGTTGACCTGATAAGTCTTTGAAACGATTGAGATAAAATTTAGATTTTGTTGTTTTAATTTCATTATTCAGCCTATTTTTTGCATTCTTATAGTCCGCCCATTTTTCTGAGCTATTTGTTTTGATAGCAAGAGCTTTTATTTTATCTCGAGCAATTATTTGTCGTTTAATTTCGGAATTTAACCATGGCGATTTTTTATTTCTTATCCTTCTCTTTTTGAGTGGTGCATGTTTATCAATTACTGTGAGACAGACAGAGAGACAGACAGAGAGACGGACAGACAGACAGAGAGAGAGACAGAGAGACCGACAGACAGACAGACAGACAGACAGACAGAGAGACAGAGAGACTGACAGACAGACAGACAGACAGGCAGACAGGCAGACAGACGATAGACGGACAGACAGACAGACAGACAGACATACAGAGGACAGACAAACAGACAGACAGACAGACAGACAGACAGACAGACAGACAGACAGACAGACAGACAGAAAGAAAGAAAGACACAGACACAGACAGACAGACAGACAGACAGACAGACAGACAGACAGACAGACAGACAGACAGACAGACAGACAGACAGACAGACAGACAGACAGACAGACAGACAGACAGACAGAGAGACAGACAGATAGAGAGACAGACAGACAGACAGACAGACAGACGGACGGACAGACAGACAGACAGTCATACAGACAGACAGACAGACAGACAGACAGATAGATAGACAGACAGACAGACAGACAGACAGACAGACAGACAGACAGACAGACAGACAGACAGACAGACAAACAGACAGAGAGAGCATTTATTTAAAATCGGTGTTTCAATCAATTATTACAAATTGCTTTTCATGAAAGCCGATTAAATATTTACATAATTAGTTGTATATAAAGATTATTTTTGTATTTTTGATAAAATGTGAATAATTATAATATATTATGTACATGTATTTCATTAATTTGAATTAATTTAAATGATTACAATTTTTAGTGTGGGAAACTAAAGGTTGAGACATAATTTTTAAACGATTTTAAGCTTGTTGCTAATCTTGCTTCATTAGGTAGACTATTCCACAGTTTTGCAGCATCGTACGCGAAACTGTCTTTTAAATAATTCGTCTTCGGTTTTAATAAGGCGATTTTCATGTCGCGATCTCGAAGGTTGTAATTTTCCGAATAATTGCACAAGTGTAAGTATTCTAACAGATATGGAGGAGCTAGGTTGTTAAGTGCTTTATGTACGAGGACAACTTTATGATAATCTCTCGTTTCCTGTAACACCTTCCAACCCAGTTCCTCTCTAATTATATAGGATCGGACATCATAAATTGTTGTGTGATAACACGGCCAGCACGGTTTTTTAACTTTTGTAGTCTAGTTGCTTGGAATGCCGTCAGAGTATCCCAAACAATGTCACAATAATCAAATAAAGGCTGTATTAAAGAATTGTAAATTGCAAGGGCCACCTCTTTGGAAACAAGTGGACGCGCCTGCTTCAAGCCTGCAATTGCTTGTGAAATATTTTTTGACATACAATCAACGTGTTCATCCCAAGCAAGTCTTTCATCAATATGCACACCTAAACATTTAGTGAATTTAACACTTTTTACTTTATGACCGTCAATATTAATTTGCGATAGATTTCGAGTTTTATTAAGGTTATCGTCCGATCCTATAAACATGTGTTCTTTTTTTGTGGCGTTTAGACTTAATTTGTTTGCTAGTAACCACTGCTTTATGTTGCTCAGGTCTTTATTAGTTGATTGAATAACAGTTTTTAATGATCTACCACTTGTGGTTATATTTGTGTCATCAGCATACATTCGTGATTTGAATGTTGCACACAATGCGGTAGATCATT
>JAWNZC010000400.1:52500-397500 GCA_035771165.1 Paragorgia papillata | reverse complement strand
CGGTTCGGTTCGGTTCGGTTCGGTTCGGTCGGTTCGGTTCGGTTCGGTTCGGTTCGGTTCGGTTCGGTTCGGTTCGGTTCGGTTCGGTTCGGTTCGGTTCGGTTCGGTTCGGTTCGGTTTCGGTTCGGTTCGGTTCGGTTCGGTTCGGTTCGGTTCGGTTCGGTTCGGTTCGGTTCGGTTCGGTTCGGTTCGGTTCGGTTCGGTCGGTTCGGTTCGGTTCGGTTCGGTTCGGTTCGGTTCGGTTCGGTTCGGTTCGGTTCGGTTCGGTTCGGTTCGGTTCGGTTCGGTTCGGTTCGGTTTCGGATTCGGTTCGGTTTCGGTTCGGTTCGGTTCGGTTCGGTTCGGTTCGGTTTCGGTTCGGTTCGGTTCGGGTTCGGTTCGGTTCGGTTCGGTTCGGTTCGGTTCGGTTCGGTTCGGTTCGGTTTCGGTTGGTTTCGGTTCGGTTCGGTTCGGTTCGGTTCGGTTCGGTTCGGTTCGGTTCGGTTCGGTTCGGTTTCGGTTCGGTTCGGTTCGGTTCGGGTTCGGTTCGGTTCGGTTCGGTTCGGTTCGGTTCGGTTCGGTTCGGTTTCGGTTCGGTTCGGTTCGGTTCGGTTCGGTTCGGTTCGGTTTCGGTTCGGTTCGGTTCGGTTCGGGGTTCGGTTCGGTTCGGTTCGGGTTCGGTTCGGTTTCGGTTCGGTTCGGTTCCGGTTCGGTTCGGTTCGGTTCGGTTCGGTTCGGTTCGGTTCGGTTCGGTTCGGTTCGGTTCGGTTCGGTTCGGTTCGGTTCGGTTCGGTTCGGTTCGGTTTCGGTTCGGTTTCGGTTCGGTTCGGTTCGGTTCGGTTCGGTTTCGGTTCGGTTCGGGTTCAGGTTCGGTTCGGTTCGGTTCGGTTCGGTTCGGTTCGGTTCGGTTCGGTTCGGTTCGGTTTCGGTTCGGTTCGGTTCGGTTCGGTTCGGTTCGGTTCGGTTCGGTTCGGTTCGGTTCGGTTCGGTTCGGTTCGGTTCGGTTCGGTTCGGTTCGGTTCGGTTCGGTTCGGTTGGTTCGGTTCGGTTTCGGTTCGGTATCGGTTCGGTTCGGTTCGGTTCGGTTCGGTTCGGTTCGGTTCGGTTCGGTTCGGTTTCGGTTCGGTTCGGTCGGTTCGGTTCGGTTCGGTTCGGTTCGGTTCGGTTCGGTTCGGTTCGGTTCGGTTCGGTTCGGTTCGGTTCGGTTCGGTTCGGTTCGGTTCGGTTCGGTTCGGTTCGGTTCGGTTCGGTTCGGTTTCGGTTCGGTTCGGTTCGGTTCGGTTCGGTTCGGTTCGGTTCGGTTCGGTTCGGTTCGGTTCGGTTCGGTTCGGTTCGGTTCGGTTTCGGTTCGGTTCGGTTCGGTTCGGTTCGGTTCGGTTCGGTTCGGTTCGGTTCGGTTCGGTTCGGTTCGGTTCGGTTCGGTTCGGTTCGGTTCGGTTCGGTTTTCGGTTCGGTTTCGGTTCGGTTCGGTTCGGTTCGGTTCGGTTCGGTTCGGTTCGGTTCGGTTCGGTTCGGTTCGGTTCGGTTCGGTTCGGTTCGGTTCGGTTCGGTTTCGGTTCGGTTTCGGTTCGGTTCGGTTCGGTTCGGTTCGGTTCGGTTCGGTTCGGTTCGGTTCGGTTCGGTTCGGTTCGGTTCGGTTTCGGTTCGGTTCGGTTCGGTTCGGTTCGGTTCGGTTCGGTTCGGTTCGGTTCGGTTCGGTTCGGTTCGGTTCGGTTCGGTTCGGTTCGGTTCGGTTCGGTTCGGTTCGGTTCGGTTCGGTTCGGTTCGGTTCGGTTCGGTTCGGTTCGGTTTCGGTTCGGTTCGGTTCGGTTCGGTTCGGTTCGGTTCGGTTCGGTTCGGTTCGGTTCGGTTCGGTTTTCGGTTCGGTTCGGTTCGGTTCGGTTTCGGTTCGGTTCGGTTCGGTTCGGTTCGGTTCGGTTCGGTTCGGTTCGGTTCGGTTCGGTTCGGTTCGGTTCGGTTCGGTTCGGTTCGGTTCGGTTCGGTTCGGTTCGGTTCGGTTCGGTTCGGTTCGGTTTCGGTTCGGTTCGGTTCGGTTCGGTTCTCGGTTCGGTTCGGTTCGGGTTCGGTTCGGTTCGGTTCGGTTCGGTTCGGTTCGGTTCGGTTCGGTTCGGTTCGGTTCGGTTCGGTTCGGTTCGGTTCGGTTCGGTTCGGTTCGGTTCGGTTCGGTTCGGTTCGGTTCGGTTCGGATCGGTTCGGTTCGGTTCGGTTCGGTTCGGTTCGGTTCGGTTCGGTTCGGTTCGGTTCGGTTCGGTTCGGTTCGGTTCGGTTCGGTTCGGTTCGGTTCGGTTCGGTTCGGTTCGGTTCAGGTTCGGTTCGGTTCGGTTCGGTTCGGTTCGGTTCGGTTCGGTTCGGTTCGGTTCGGTTCGGTTCGGTTCGGTTCGGTTCGGTTCGGTTTCGGTTCGGTTCGGTTCGGTTCGGTTCGGTTCGGTTCGGTTCGGTTCGGTTCAGGTTCGGTTCGGTTCGGTTCGGTTCGGTTCGGTTCGGTTCGGTTCGGTTCGGTTCGGTTCGTTCGGTTCGGTTCGGTTCGCGTTCGGTTCGGTTCGGTTCGGTTCGGTTCGGTTCGGTTTCGGTTCGGTTCGGTTCGGTTCGGTTCGGTTCGGTTCGGTTCGGTTCGGTTTCGGTTCGGTTCGGTTCGGTTCGGTTCGGTTCGGTTCGGTTCGGTTCGGTTCGGTTCGGTTCGGTTCGGTTCGGTTCGGTTCGGTTCGGTTCGGTTCGGTTCGTTCGGTTCGGTTCGGTTCGGTTCGGTTCGGTTCGGTTCGGTTCGGTTCGGTCGGTTCAGGTTCGGTTCGGTTCGGTTCGGTTCGGTTCGGTGCGGTTCGGTTCGGTTCGGTTCGGTTCGGTTCGGTTCGGTTCGGTTCGGTTCGGTTCGGTTCGGTTCGGTTCGGTTCGGTTCGGTTCGGTTCGGTTCGGTTCGGTTCGGTTCGGTTCGGGTTCGGTTCGGTTCGGTTCGGTTCGGGTTCGGTTCGGTTCGGTTCGGTTCGGTTCGGTTCGGTTCGGTTCGGTTCGGTTCGGTTCGGTTCGGTTCGTTCGGTTCGGTTCGGTTTCGGTTCCGGTTCGGTTCGGTTCGGTTCGGTTCGGTTCGGTTCGGTTCGGTTCGGTTCGGTTCGGTTCGGTTCGGTTCGGTTCGGTTCGGTTCGGTTCGGTTCGGTTCGGTTCGGTTCGGTTCGGTTCGGTTCGGTTTCGGTTCGGTTCGGTTCGGTTCGGTTCGGTTCGGTTCGGTTCGGTTCGGTTCGGTTCGGTTCGGTTCGGTTCGGTTCGGTTCGGTTCGGTTCGGTTCGGTTCGGTTCGGTTCGGTTCGGTTCGGTTCGGTTCGGTTCGGTTCGGTTCGGTTCGGTTCGGTTCGGTTCGGTTCGGTTCGGTTCGGTTCGGTTTCGGTTCGGTTCGGTTCGGTTCGGTTCGGTTCGGTTCGGTTCGGTTCGGTTCGGTTCGGTTCGGTTCGGTTCGGTTCGGTTCGGTTCGGTTCGGTTCGGTTCGGTTCGGTTCGGTTCGGTTCGGTTCGGTTCGGTTCGGTTCGGTTCGGTTCGGTTCGGTTCGGTTCGGTTCGGTTCGGTTTCGGTTCGGTTCGGTTCGGTTCGGTTCGGTTCGGTTCGGTTCGGTTCGGTTCGGTTCGGTTCGGTTCGGTTCGGTTCGGTTCGGTTCGGTTCGGTTCGGTTCGGTTCGGTTCGGTTCGGTTCGGTTCGGTTCGGTTCGGTTCGGTTCGGTTCGGTTCGGTTCGGTTCGGTTCGGTTCGGTTCGGTTCGGTTCGGTTCGGTTCGGTTCGGTTCGGTTCGGTTCGGTTCGGTTCGGTTCGGTTCGGTTCGGTTCGGTTCGGTTCGGTTCGGTTCGGTTCGGTTCGGTTCGGTTCGGTTCGGTTCGGTTCGGTTCGGTTCGGTTCGGTTCGGTTCGGTTCGGTTCGGTTCGGTTCGGTTCGGTTCGGTTCGGTTCGGTTCGGTTCGGTTCGGTTCGGTTCGGTTCGGTTCGGTTCGGTTCGGTTCGGTTCGGTTCGGTTCGGTTCGGTTCGGTTCGGTTCGGTTCGGTTCGGTTCGGTTCGGTTCGGTTCGGTTCGGTTCGGTTCGGTTCGGTTCGGTTCGGTTCGGTTCGGTTCGGTTCGGTTCGGTTCGGTTCGGTTCGGTTCGGTTCGGTTCGGTTCGGTTCGGTTCGGTTCGGTTCGGTTCGGTTCGGTTCGGTTCGGTTCGGTTCGGTTCGGTTCGGTTCGGTTCGGTTCGGTTCGGTTCGGTTCGGTTCGGTTCGGTTCGGTTCGGTTCGGTTCGGTTCGGTTCGGTTCGGTTCGGTTCGGTTCGGTTCGGTTCGGTTCGGTTCGGTTCGGTTCGGTTCGGTTCGGTTCGGTTCGGTTCGGTTCGGTTCGGTTCGGTTCGGTTCGGTTCGGTTCGGTTCGGTTCGGTTCGGTTCGGTTCGGTTCGGTTCGGTTCGGTTCGGTTCGGTTCGGTTCGGTTCGGTTCGGTTCGGTTCGGTTCGGTTCGGTTCGGTTCGGTTCGGTTCGGTTCGGTTCGGTTCGGTTCGGTTCGGTTCGGTTCGGTTCGGTTCGGTTCGGTTCGGTTCGGTTCGGTTCGGTTCGGTTCGGTTCGGTTCGGTTCGGTTCGGTTCGGTTCGGTTCGGTTCGGTTCGGTTCGGTTCGGTTTCGGTTCGGTTCGGTTCGGTTCGGTTCGGTTCGGTTCGGTTCGGTTCGGTTCGGTTCGGTTCGGTTCGGTTCGGTTCGGTTCGGTTCGGTTCGGTTCGGTTCGGTTCGGTTCGGTTCGGTTCGGTTCGGTTCGGTTCGGTTCGGTTCGGTTCGGTTCGGTTCGGTTCGGTTCGGTTCGGTTCGGTTCGGTTCGGTTCGGTTCGGTTCGGTTCGGTTCGGTTCGGTTCGGTTCGGTTCGGTTCGGTTCGGTTCGGTTCGGTTCGGTTCGGTTCGGTTCGGTTCGGTTCGGTTCGGTTCGGTTCGGTTCGGTTCGGTTCGGTTCGGTTCGGTTCGGTTCGGTTCGGTTCGGTTCGGTTCGGTTCGGTTCGGTTCGGTTCGGTTCGGTTCGGTTCGGTTCGGTTCGGTTCGGTTCGGTTCGGTTCGGTTCGGTTCGGTTCGGTTCGGTTCGGTTCGGTTCGGTTCGGTTCGGTTCGGTTCGGTTCGGTTTGGTTTGGTTTGGTTTGGTTTGGTTTGGTTTGGTTTGGTTTCGTTTGGTTTGGTTTCGTTTGGTTTGGTTTGGTTTAGTTTAGTTTAGTTTAGTTTAGTTTAGTTTAGTTTAGTTCGTTCGTTCGTTCGTTCGTTCGTTCGTTCGTTCGTTTGTCTGTCGCCAGGATATCTCAAAAAGTATTGCACCGATTTTCATGAAAGAAGGGTTGGGCATAGAACAACGACCGATCCGTTGAATTTTGGTTGAATTTAGGCAAAATTTGGATGAGAAATTAATAAAAATCGGTAATCTGTTTTGAAGAAATGCTTGATTGCGCTCATTATCCTTATTTTATGCAAATGCTTTTGCATAATTTTGGTACGAGTGCAACAAAGCATTTTATTCATAGAGGCATGTGTTGGTCTCGTGAGCTAGCCTGGTTAGGCTCGTCTTCTTTTTAAACATCTCTAATAACCCGCTGGTGGAGGTATATGCAGTCTCTGACTGCCCTCCAGTTATTATTGTTATTGTACGTAATTGTTATTAAAATTATAATTATTATTATTATGATTGTTATTATTATAATATTTGTTAGAATTATTATTAATTGTGCTATATTATTAAGGTGAAGATCCTCCAGAAGGACATGACTTGATGAAAGACGATTTCATAGTTGTTCAAAGCCCGCTTCAAAAAGGCTATATGGCTAAGAAGTTTGCCGATAAAGGAATCGCCATCGATGCTACCCATGGTACCACTTCCTACGATTTCCTTTTAACAAACCGTCATGGCGATTGATGAGTTTGGGCAAGGATTTCCAGTGGCATGGTGTCTGTCCAACCATGAGGACTTCACACACATGTGCATCTTCTTTAGATACATTAAGCAAAACGGTGGAGGTCTATTGTCAAATCTGAATAATGAGTGATACAGCAAGTCAATTCTACAATGCATGGGTTGGTGTCATGGGAGGAAAACCATCAATGCTGCTGTGTACGTGGCACGTCGACCGAACATGGCAAGAAAGTGAAAGATCTGATGGTTGCCGCTGAAATCTACAAAATGCTCAGAACAGTCCTACAGGAGACTGACGATGTCTTGTTCCAAGATTACTTCAACCAACTGCTGAGAAAACTACCATCGCTACACCCAGAATTCAACACATACTTCTTAAAAGACTGGCCAAAAAAAGAAAGAGATGGGGTTTACAGGAACTGCAAAGGTATGGGCATTAATACAAACATGGTAGTCGAAGCTTTCCATCGGGTATTCAAGTATAATTACCTGAAGGGCAAGGTGAACAAAAGAGTTGACAAGTGTCTCATCAACCTACTTACGTTTGTGCGAGATATAATCGTTTGAAAGACTCGTCAAAACTTACGAAAGGGAGATCTTGCAACAAAATAAAAGTCATTAATTGACCGTCACAGTAGAGGCATGAAGCTGAGCGTTGAGTCTGTTAAAAAAGTTGAGGAGGGAAAGTATTCAGTGCAGTCGGAAGATGGTAAGAGGAGATATAGCATCATCAAGCAGTGTGAATACTGTTCAAATGCCAGCTGTCAGTTGCGGTGCCGTCGTTGTAGCATCTGCATCCACATGTTCTTGTGCAATTGTCCAGACAGCTTGATTCGAAGCACAATATGCAAGCATGTTCACCTCCTACAAACGTGTCTTGCAAGCAGAAAATGCACAAGTGTTGACAAATACATGTACCACATCACCCCCATGCGATGACAAGATGGCCTATGTCAATGAAGAACTGAAGATTGTTACGTGACCGCTATACGCAACAAAAAGTGTAACCTCAGCTGTTTGGTATTTACAATTATTTATTTAATTAATAAGAAACTTAGAACAGATATTGAAAATGTCTATAAAGATTAAAACTAAACTAAAGTTCAGAAACTTATCTGTCGTCTGCACACAACGAAACAGTCAATAGGAGATTTCGGCACAGGTTAACAATCCGTATGGACTTGAAAAGGAAGGAATAATAAAACCAACGGCAGGAACTCCAGGACTGACTTCGTAACCACTTTGATACATATAGCTCACTCTCATACATATGCATGCCTGATATATGTTCGATGGCTGCTTATATAGTTTCTAGAGTATATAATTATAGTAACATACTTCATTCTATATATAATATATTTACGTAATTACTAAATGACATCATAGCTGACTCATGCCAAGTCATAAGTATTACTAATTGGTTACAAGTACTTATTAAGTAGTTCAGTGATCAAATAACGTCTAGTTAATTAACTGTCTTGGGATAGGCATATCCGTAACACCCTCCCTCTTAAAGAAAAAAAAAGAAGTTTGATAGAACTTTCTTTTTTAGAATATAAAATGTTTAACCATGTCTATGGCCTAGAAAGACAGTCCGCAATCAAATTGTCTTTTCCTTTAATATGTCTGATTTCCAAATTATATTCTTGTAAAACTAGACTCCATCGCAATAGGCGTTGATTCTTGTTCTTCAGCTTGTGGAGGAATACCAAAGGATTATGATCACTGAATACAACGATCGGCAGACTTGAGGAAGAGACATAAACTTCGAAATGCTGTAAAGCGAAAACCAGAGCTAAACATTCCTTTTCGATTGTCGAATAGTTTCTCTGGTGTTTGTTGAACTTTCTGGAAAAATAGCACACCGAATGGTCAATCCCGTCTTCATCTTCTTGGAGCAAAACAGCACCAGCAGCTATATCACTTGCATCCACAGCTAACTTAAATGGATGGTTGAAATCTGGAGCTGACAGAACGGGAGCACTTTTCAACATGGCTCTAAGGTCTCCAAACGCCAGTTCACATTGATCTGTCCAAATATATTTAGCGTTCTTGCGAAGTAGCTGAGTCAAAGGCTCAGTGATGGTGGAGAAATTTGGACAGAACTTTCTGTAATAACCAGCCATACCCAGGAAACGCATCAACTGTTTCTTTGACGAAGGTCTAGGAAACTCTGAAATACAACTTATTTTGGCATCAACAGGCTTTACATAACCCTGACCAACAACATGACCCAAATAGGTGACATGTGCACACCCAAACTCACTTTTGATCAAATTAATGGTCAGTTTTGCCTTGCTGAGCCTCCTGAAGAACTCTCGGATGATCTTTAGATGTTCTTCCCACGTATTGCTGTAAATGATGATATCGTCGATGTACGCTTCGCAAGCGTCCAGGCCAGAAATGATGCTATTAACGAGGACGTTGAAAGGTGGCTGGCGAATTTCTCATTCCAAATGGCATGACCTTGTACTGGAACAAACCCTCTGGGGTAACAAAGGCTGAGATTTCTTTGGCACGATCAGTAAGTGGAACTTGCCAAAATCCTTTCAATAAATCAAACTTGGTGACGTACTTGGCTTTTCCAATTTTATCGATACAATCATCCATTCGTGGGATTGGAAATGTATCCGACTTAGTCACATTATTGACTTTTCTGTAATCGGTACACATACGATAGCTTCCATCAGGTTTCGGCACCAGGATACATGGAGAGCTCCAATTACTTTGACTTGGTTCTATGAAGTCGTTTTCCAAAACATATTGAACCTCCTCACGTAGGTATTTCTGCTTCACTGGGTTTAACCGGTAGGGATGTTGTTTCACTGGTTTAGCATCACCAACGTCGACATCGTGGAAAATTTTGTCTGTTCTGGTAGGAATATCTGGAAAAAGGTGTTCGAATTCTTTAACCAGGTTCTGAAGATCTTGACGTTGATTCGGTGGAAGATGAGATAGCTTGGAATCCAGATTATGTAGGACATCAGAGTTGTTGAGTTTTGATGTGGCAGACAGACTAGAAAGTTCTCCTAGGTCTACATCGTCTTTGTCTTTATCAGACTCAGAACTCACTACATTTACAGAATGTATTACCCTATCATTATCGTAATACGGCTTTAACATATTTACATGGCACAACTGTTTTTGTTTACGCCTATCTGGAGTTTATTAGGACATCATTTAAATCACTCTCTTTCTTGTCTACAACATAGGGACCAAAATACCTAGCCTGAAGGGAATTTCCAGAAACTGGGAGTAATGCAAGAACCTTATCACCGCGTTTAAATTTGCGGTTTACTGCGTTTCGATCAAACCTATTTTTCATGTTTTTCTGTGTTGATCGAAGATTTGTCCTAGCTAGATCACATGGTTTCGTAAGTTTTGTGCGAAAGTCCGAAACGTACTGCAAAAGATTTAACGAACCGCCATCTTCCGAAAGGAATTTTTCTTTTAGGAGTTTAAGTGGTCCTCTAACCGTATGTCCGAAAACTAACTCAAATGGGCTAAAGCCCAGAGATTCTTGGAGCAGCGAATAAAAGTAAATGGATGCCGTCATCCCAGTCTTTTTGTGTGTCGAGGCAATAGGTTCTCATCATGTTTTTTAAAGTTTGGTGAAACCTTTCGAGAGCACCCTGACTTTCAGGATGATAGGCAGTAGATTTATACTGCTTGATGCCTAACTCGTGCATCACCTGTTGAAAAATTCCAGACATGAAATTTGAACCTTGGTCCGACTGAATAGACTTAGGAAGGCCAACTAAAGTGAAGAATTTAATTAAGGCCTTAACAATGGTTTTTGCCTTAATATTTCTCAAAGGTATAGCTTCAGGGAACCTTGTAGAAGCGCACATAATGGTCAACAGATATTGATTGCCTGCCTTAGCCTTAGGTAATGGGCCAACACAATCTACAATTACTCTACTAAACGGCTCCTCGAAGGCTGGAATTGGCTGTAAATGGGCTTTTGGATTCACCTGATTTGGTTTCCCAACAACCTGACAAGTGTGGCAAGTTTTACAAAATTGCACTACATCTCGTCTAAGATTAGGCCAGTAGAAATGACTCAGAATTTTGAGATAGGTTTTGGTAACACCTAAATGGCCAGAAAGGGGGGTTTCATGCGCTAGGCTAAGTATGTCAGACCGGTAGGTCTTTGGCACAACGATCTGATATCTCACAGACCACTCATCGTCTGCCGAAACATCGGGTGGTCTCCACTTTCTCATTAAAATATCGTTTTTAATAAAGTAGCAGACCGGATTCTTCGCAATTTCGGCCTCGTCAACTGCTTTATGAAATAAAACAGAGATCTCAGGATCATTTTGTTGTGCATTAATAAGATTTGGCTTTGAAAAGGTTGCTTGAGACGATTCAGATGTTGAATTAACGCCTTCGAAAGCTTGGCCAAGAAAGGTGTCTGACATATCGATGACGTCTTCACTAGCGTCATGTTCTAATTGCTTCTGCTTACGCATGGCTCGAGTTACTTGCACATGCAGGATATAAATCTGAAATTTCTCGCTCAATAGGATCAGGAGTTTGATTTACACACGGTTTATCAGTCAAAATTGGGTTAACGACTACCTTCTCGCCTGCAAGGTCATTGCCGAGAAGTAGATGAATTCCCTCGAATGGTAAAGTCGTTTTAATACCCAATAGAACGGTACCAGACACTAGGTCTGACGACAAATTGACTTTGTGTAATTGTTGAGAACTGAACGTATCAGAATTAACTCCTCTAATCAAAACATTCTTACCAGAGTAAGACTCCTGAGAAAATGGTAAAGTATCTGCCAACAAAAGAGATTGGGAAGCCCCAGTATCTTTAAAATTTTAATAGGAACTGTTTTTGACAGATCACTTGTAAGTGATATGAAACCATTATGAATAAATGGTTGAAAGACTTCCATAATAGGGTCAAAAGAGGACTTAACCTCACAGTTAAGAGAAGGAAGTGGCTTAATGACAGATGTGTCTTGCACATTGTCACGCATGGACTGTTTTGAAGTACAGCCATTGGGTTTTACTTCACCTTGCTCTTGTTGTCTCCGTTTCAATTTGTAGCAATCTGATATTACATGACCATTCTTTCTACAATAACTACAAGCTATGTTGTTAAAAGGAGAGTTTGAAGGCTTGCCTTGAGAAGGTGGTTCAAATCTAGCAGTGGGTGGTTTGGACTTTTTAGCGTCAGGATTAAAATTGTCTGAATATTCCTTTGACAGGTTCTTAGCAACCAAACACACGCTTGCTATCGAATGATGAAGAATTATTACCTCGAAAAGACCAAGACTGTGGCGCCTTACCTGTGAATGAAACCTTATGTGTTAAAATGAAATCGTCGGCTAAACGCGCGGCAGCTGTTAAGGTTGTCGCCTTTTGTTCATTTAGAAATACGCATATATCACTTTGAATGCATCTTTTAAATTCTTCAATCAAAATCAATTGTCTCAATTGGTCGTATTCCTTATCGGATTTTTCGGAGGCACACCAGCGATCAAACAATTGTTCTTTTTCTCTAGCGAATTCTAAATAGGTCTGCCTACCCGTTTTTTCAAAATTTCGAAATTTCTGACGATATGCCTCAGGGACCAACTCGTACCCCTTAAGAATCAATTCCTTAACGGTATCGTATTCCGAAGCTATATCTAACGAAAGCTGTGAGTAAATATCACGAGCTTTTCCAACTAAAACACTTTGCAATAACATGGTCCAATTTTCTTTGGGCCACTTAAGATTTTCGGCTATTTTTTCAAAATGTAAAAAATACTTATCGACATCCCGTTCCTGGAAAGGTGGAACCATTCTAATGTGCTTAGTAACATCAAAACTCGAATCTAGTTTGGTTCCAGTATGAACAGATCCCAATTTTCCTTGCAACTCTATTTTTCTCATTTCCAACTCAAATTTCTGCTTTTCTAATCTCTCTTCTCTTTCTCTTTCTTCTCTTTCTCTTTCTCTATCTCCTCTTTCCCTTTCTCTATCTCTCTCCATTTCTAATTTCTTTAATTCCAATTTCATTCTTTCTGCTTCCATTGCAAATTTCATTCTTTCTATTTTTATTTCTGGATTTGCATCGGGATTCTTATACAAATTTAAAACACTTTCCTCAAAGTGTTCTGATTTAACTAAGTGTTCCATAATTGTCTTTTGCATGTCCTTCTTTACCATAGAACTTTTTACCTCTATACTTAAATGATTACCTAATGAGATCAGGTCATCCTTCCTCAATTTATTAAAAACCTCTTGATCGGGCTCTAACATAAACTGCTCAGGTTTAAATTCTGACATTTTATCAAATAGCTGAGCTCACACAAATTCGAAATTTACCTCCGAATAAAAAAAATATCAAAAGTTACCGAACTTTGATTTGAATGAAATTCCCCGGACACTAACGTACACTTTCCCGAGACACTAACGTATACGTTCCCGAGACACTAACGTATACGTTCCCGCCTGAGCCCCCAATTGTTACGTGACCGCTATAACGCAACAAAAAGTGTAACCTCAGCTGTTTGGTATTTACAATTATTTATTTAATTAATAAGAAACTTAGAACAGATATTGAAAATGTCTATAAAGATTAAAACTAAACTAAAGTTCAGAAACTTATCTGTCGTCTGCACACAACGAAACAGTCAATAGGAGATTTCGGCACAGGTTAACAATCCGTATGGACTTGAAAAGGAAGGAATAATAAAACCAACGGCAGGAACTCCAGGACTGACTTCGTAACCACTTTGATACATATAGCTCACTCTCATACATATGCATGCCTGATATATGTTCGATGGCTGCTTATATAGTTTCTAGAGTATATAATTATAGTAACATACTTCATTCTATATATAATATATTTACGTAATTACTAAATGACATCATAGCTGACTCATGCCAAGTCATAAGTATTACTAATTGGTTACAAGTACTTATTAAGTAGTTCAGTGATCAAATAACGTCTAGTTAATTAACTGTCTTGGGATAGGCATATCCGTAACAAGGTACATACTTTCAAATCACATGCCGCAGACGCTGGAGAGAAATGGCATCACGTCTATAAAAGAACGAATCCAGGAAACGTTATTGGCATTGGGCACAGCTGTTCAGAACTGTCATTGCAAGGATTCACTGTTACAACTCGACAAACAGCTGCTTGCTGCAAAGTCTTTTGGATTCGACACAGAAGAGAAAGCCTTTGTCTTACCTGATGCCCAAAGGGAATATGCCAGCAAACAAGAACATTGAGCCACAGCGTTTTTTTCTCTACGAAAAAGAAACGGCAACACACCAGCCAGATACGGTTCACAAAACCCACAGATCAGGACATCGACAAAATATTCAGGGCAAAAAAAGACATGGGAGTTCACAAGATTATGAAGATTAAGGGCAAGTATAACAGTACAGTATCTAGAAATATAGCGGTACCGCTCGCGTATATCTTAATACATTTTTGCGTATAAGACGTGTAGTATACATGTACGTATAAAATACGCGTATGATACGTTGAGAATACGCGTATAGACACGTTCAGAATACGCGTATGACATTTGTATGATACGAGTAACACTTCCATGATATGCGTATAACATTATCATATGATACAGTACACGTTTACTTAACAGTTACATTATGTGCTCGAGATTTCTATACTGTAATAACTCCTCTATAATATAACTCTTCGCAACTTGAATTTATCTTGTCTACTCTTTTTAAGAGACTTGTTTTAAAGTTTTGAAAGTTTTACTTTTCTTATAGGTTCATTTATAGCGCGATTATATATTTCTTGGACTAAAATGTTATGCCATGGCTCCTATTTGCCATGGGCCCCGTGGTAATTACCCCGCTTCTCGACGCTACTGCATTTGATACACATGTAATACGCGTTTCATAGACGTACGGCATATGATACGCATACACGGCTAATACGCGTATCCTACTGTCACGTGTAAGCATATGATACGTTTAATACTGTCACGTCTAATACGCATATGATACACGTTTAATAGGTGTATCATACGTCTATTATACCTCGTATTACACGCGTCTAATACGCGTGGCATGTGCTAAGAAAAACGTGAGCGGTACTGTGATATGCATCCCAAAAAGTTCCCAAAAAGGTGACAATCTTCTATCATTCTGTGACTTTTACCCTATCCAGAGCAGGGGAGTGTGAAAAGTTCCCCCATCAACTTCAACTGTGCATATTGTAATTTTAACACTATATCTAACAAAAACTTTGGAGTTCTGTGTTCTTGAACAAGTTTTAAGATTTGTGACATCAATTAGTAATAAATGACATGTTGTAGACAGTATTTTTGAACCAAATAAGAGGCAAGTTTTTTTATTTGTTTTAGAAACACAAACAATCCAAGACTGGTTTGCTGTTAGAGACACAGCCATTCAAAAGCTGAAAGAACACCAAGTGATAAAATTAGGAGATATGGCCCTTGATGATGAACATCCTCCACCAGATGTCTTGAACTGTGACATATCGTCAATGAAGCCATTTTTCAGCTCAAGAGCTTGGAATAAAATTCAGGATTCTTGTAAGTCCTGATCCATATAATTACGCATTGTCATAACTACAGTATACAATATTTCTTATATTTCTAGTATACAATTAAACACTAGTACTTGTGGATTCAAGTACAAAGAACTCAAGACACAATAATTACACTTACTACATATACTGACTCAATTTTGATCACAATTTTGGATTACTCGGTAACAAATTGTTGCTAAAATCTCGTTTATCCTCACCCAACAGTAACACGTTTGAGAGAAGATTGGAGATATCACACTTGCCAACAAGCAACATACACGAACATGATCATGTGTGACACATGCTCAATTTGGCACCATTGGTGAGTGATTTCAATGTTGATCTGTATAAGTAAATACATCACAGATGATAAACTCATCTTCATCATTTACATACCCAATAGGTTGGGCAAACACAGACATTCCAGACAGCAGATTTTAGCAGTGGTGCACTGGCACACCAGACATCGCAAATGTCAGTTCCCCTAGTGTTGGAACAAATGACACCTAAGTGACCCCTGTAGAGGCTGTATGTTACCCCAGAAAATATTGGAATTAGTGAATTCACAATTCCTTGTCAGAACAGCTACCCTTGCATGCATCCTTGGGAGACTTGCATGTCCCTGCACTCACAATTTAATGCTTGGTACACCCATGATCTCAACAAAGTCAAAAGACCACACTCAATTTTTAAATTATTATTCTCAAAAATTTGTCATATTATTCCTACAACAAGGACTGTGCAAAATTAAGTAAAGCACCAGAAGAATGGTTCTGCAAAAGCTGCAGTAAATCCACAAAACTCATGTAAATATAAAATCTCATCAGTCAGTTGTATAGAAACCAAAATAGACAATCCTGGGTCACAAACTCCCAAAACACTGCAGATTTCAAGTTGTATAATTATGCAGTAAAAATTCACTTTAAAATAAACCGTCTTGATTGAAAGAACTCCTGCAATTATAAAGATTAGCATTCACAACTCTTTCCCTTTTTCAGAGATTAAGATTTTTTGTAAATAGTTAAGATAATAGAGTAGTAAAGTGTAACGCCACAAATGTTCTTGCCTGCACATTAAAGAGGAGTAACGAAAAATAACTTTACAAGTGAAAAAATCAATTAAGTTAAATAGCAGCCAAGATAAAATGCTAATAAATCACTGTTTTTCCCCTCCAATCCAAAAACAGTGATTTATTTGTTAATGAAAATTATAATTGTAGAGATGATCACATGCTACGCCAACACGTCATTACGTACAGTATAGGGCGCCAAAATAGTGTATGTCAATAAGAAGTGTCTGTGTGTGTCCGTTCTGTCTGTGTGGTGTTCTCTTTATTTAGGGGGGTTGGGTTAATTTTTTTAGCATTAAGATTAATGTTAGGGTTTAGGACTTTAGGTCATGGTTATTTTGCATGGTTAGTTTGCATGGTTAAGTACTCGTTTTGGGTACCTTCAATGCCTCTGTCTTTTCATATCAGAAGTCAAATGTTGCAAAAGCAAAAAAATAATTTATGACATCATGACTTTAGCAAAAATATTATAGACAGTTTTCTTACTGTAAAGTTATGATGCATAATTTAATTTTGACAAAAAAAAAAAGAAAATATTAAACTGAAGTCTTTTACACTGTAAATTATAAAACAAACTTAAGTCGTGACTTTTGTTGTTAGATAAAATTTAAGTTTGTAATTTGTAAATGATGTATGATGTATTTATTGTATATGTTATCTTGCCATAGTTATCTTGCCATAATAATTATCTACCTATGTACTGTACTTCCGACGTACCTGCAGCCGGATGATTTCCATCTGTATAATGTTGATATTTTATTATACCAAAATTACTGTACAAACTGGAACAGTGGAACACGAAGACTTTAATTATTAAACTGTTGACTTTGGACCAGCAGTCTTCAGCTTTAGTTTATAACGTCATCGACAAAGATCTATTTACATTGACCAATATGGCGTCGGCGCCATTCCTGTCTCTAGCTGCAAGTATTAAAATTGTGGCCGCCATTTTGAAAAATCCGAGTACAAAAATCCGAATCCCGATTATTGTTCCGAAGTTGACAAGGACCTAGTACCTCGCGGTCACTTCAACTGCGAGTATCCCATCTAGCCACGACCTTTGTAGAGGGAGCCTACGGGTAGTACACTCAGTTCAAACAAAGTGTTCGCAATCAAGGTTCTCTTTGTGTACGGTGGTAAAGTCTTCCATTTTTTTAATCTCGTTCGACGAAGATATTTTGTGTTTGCTTTACATCATATATTCAATGTATAAATACCCACGTATTCTATTTTCGAAACCTAAAAAGGACCCATACCAAATATGATCAAGAAATACAAAATCATAAAATAGTAAATGACTCGACAATATTCCATACCATAACGTCTATGATGGGTAAAAATAAAATTTTCATACATCTTTAATTCCATACCAAATATGGGTTAAGAGATACGGGTTAGATCAGTCATAAATAAGATAGAAAATTAAGAGAAAGAAGAATTAAAACAAGAAAGATGTCTGAATTAGTGGTGTACACCATAATGTAGATGGGGCAAGAGAAGATAGAGGAGTGGATATTCGATGATGATTGGCGGGTGAGGAAGGTCTCGAAAGACGGAGAACTTGTCGCGGTGACCCATAATCGCGATGCTAAAAACTTTAAAGAAATCAATTACTTGCGGGAAGAAATTTATGAAGAAAAAAACCCGGCGTATAAAGAAGAAAAAAAAGATATTTATGTTGAAGGTGAAGAAGGAAGTTTAAAGGGAAAACGTTGTTTTTAATTGAAACTTTATTTATTTTTACTTTCAAGAACGCTGCTATTTTTATTTGATGATCAACAAATAATATATATATATATATTTATATATATATATATAGTTCAATCTACAGACACGGTGTTTCGCTGTACAACAGCTCATCAGTGTAGCTTGGAACAATCTGAATGAATTTCACCAATTACTTATACACATGCGATCGTCGGTGACAACCGCATGTGGGAAAGCATATAGTATATATATATATATATATATATACTATATAGATGAAAAAAACATGAACAATATATATAAGAACAATATATATACAAGAACTGATGATTTGTTTTGTTTTTAAAGTTTTATATTATACATGTCAAATAATAATTTATTTATTTTTGTATAAAAGGTTAATAAAAATTTAGCTAATTTAGTTCATTATGATCGGGGGAGAAGTAGAGATGTATGATTGTGCGTTTAATAAAATTTCAAACCATGATAAATTGTTGGAAAATGAAGAGGAAAATGAAATATTGAAGAAAGTTACATATGTTATGGATTGTGAATGTTTTGTTCTCTCAGGAAAAATATATTATCGTGAAGTTAGTATATTTAATATGGAAAAATGTGAATATGAATCGATTCAGTGCTATGCAGAGAGTCTACCCTCCTATTATAAATTGGATAAAAAAAGAAAAAGATGTGTAAATCACCAATATAGAATTCATGGATTGAAATTTTATAATTATCGAAAAAAATGCTTATTACTACAGTCAAGAAGAATTGATGAAATATCTAAAGAGAAAATTTGCAGAAAACAAAAGTGAACATTTTAATCGGGTACAAAGGAGGAAATCTTGAATCCAAATTATGTAAAGAATTGGTATTACAGCTCTAAATATGGAACATTCTGGTGTAGAAAAATACGAATTTTTAATCGATCATTTTAAGCTTAATATAATGAGATGTGGAGAGCACAATCAATTTAATTTACATTGTCATTGTTCGTTGTATGAAGTACTTCTTTTTTCAGCAGGAATTTGTGATAAAATTCCCGATTTGAGAAAAAAAAGAAAATTTTTATCTATATATGGCGGGGGAAAATATTATTTTAAAGAATGAAAGAATTTGGTTTCATTCATAAAAAAAAAAGTTTTATCCCCAACAAAGATGCAAACGGTGTTTATGGGTTTCGAGAACAAAATTGGACAAAAGGCGTTATCACGGTGGCTGGTTGCTAAGGAATTTTCTCCCGCTCGTGATTTTGGTCACGTGATCAATGGCACGCCATGAGCTGCTAATGATGGAGTGGGTTACTTACCATGTTTTAGCGCGAGTATTATAGGCAATATCTTGACCTAATCTTTCATATTAGATATGTATACTATGTAAAATTAAGATTAGTATGTGCCGCAATTGTTATATTGGAGGTTTGGTGCGTTTATGCTGTACAAATACTAGATAAGTAGATCAACCTTTTGGCCTTGTGTCGTTAAAATGCGGGGTTATGTCGTTAAAAGTTACTCTGTCTAAGGGTCCCCTTAGTAGCAGCATTGTTATTAAAACATTTTTACTTGTTCATCCCCCCACAGTAGCTCATACTGTTTGCGCAATTGACAAAAATAGTCGAAATTTTGTGCATTTTCTTCAATCTGAATTAATTTTACTGGTTAAAACCCATTCATAGCTAAATCTGAACAACAGAAATCAAGGATAAATATATTTTACATGCGTGAAGCTGGCTAGTAACTCCGACCAAAGGTAACAAATGTGTGCGTTTTAAAGCTATTTCATTTGCATTTACGTGCGCCATTGACGGCCATTTTGAATTAATGATTGAGCTTCTTCTTCGTCTCCTTGTATCCTCTCGTTATCCAATTTAGTTCGCCACCGCTATGTTCTAAAAGAAAAAAGTGTAGCAGAAATCGCTCACATTTTGGAAGATGTAATTCGGAAAGGAAACATCACCAATTTTGGGAGAAATCGCCAAATTTAGCTGTCAGGGATAGGCACTTGATCGAAGAGCAACAAGCCTTATGTACTGCTGAACTTGAAGCGCGAGAAAGCCAAGTAGAACTTGCTGAAAGTGAATTTATTTCAAAGAAATGTGAACTGGAGTCACTTGCCAAACATGCTGAAGAAAGAGCTGAAATAGCAAGTGAGTATGTATGTTAAAGTTGTCTGGAAGTCTATTTAATTTTAATATTAAATGGCAGATATTTCAATCAGAGGTAAATGTACACACTGTAATATTTTGCCAGTAATATGCATAAATGTGATTTTTGTGTGAACTATAGGTCTTTTATAGTGAGTTCTACCTTTACTAACAATAATAAGTTAACAACACTTTGTTATATTTGCAATAGGAGCTGACAAAGGAGAGGTGGATGTGCTTCTTGCTGTCCAGGAAGAAAATCTTAGAGAGCTAACTAAGCAATATGAAAAGCTGAAGACCTTGTTAGATCCAAAAGGATACTCCCGCACACGTAGGCAGAACACAGCTACTAGTCTTGAGACAATATTGTGTAATACATCCAGTGTACATTATCGAAGAAGGAAAGAGAGCAAGGATGTGCTGGAATTTATCCATGGTGGAGAAGAAGGAGCACTTTATGGGGCTTGGGATGTCCTAGCAGCCAATGCCAATAAAGAAATGATGAACACTTTGATTGGTAGCTATAAGAGGGGGAAATATATACAAGGAGTAGTAAACCAGGCCTTGAACAACTACAGTCAGTCTGATAAATCCATCAAACAGGCTGTGGCTTTCAAGTACCAAAATTTCTTATCACGAAGAAAGTTTAACCTTATCTGTAAAACTCAGTCATCTGCTTTTGATGCTGAACAAGAATTTTGGGTACCTCATAATATGAAGTGTTTGGGTGTTGATATGCAAGTTCCACTTAATCAAATATCTGACGAAAGTGTTGAAAAATTTGTTAAATCCCTAGATATTGGTCATGTAAATCAAATCCCTAAAACTCCTGGAGTAACTAGAACTGTTACTGGGCTAGTGTTTATGATAATTGATCTGCATTTGAGACTTCCGCATCTTTCTCGTAAGCTAGTGTGGTTTAATGATAATACTAACCATTTTGTGTTTCAGTTTTCTGATGATGGTGCCCCTGAAACTAGTACACTAACTATGTCAATAGGTAGTATAACAATCTGGAACTTGGGAGAAAGGGTTAGAAGTAGGGAGTTTCAGTATCTGTTGCATTGTGTTAGTCTTTCTGAAAAGCATGAAGTTCTAGAATTGCTATGGCAACAACACACTGATGAAATGTTGTTACTTGAGTCTAGTGTTTTTACTGTGTGTGGGAAGGAATGTACCATGGAATTTCAGCCAAGTGCTGACATGAGCTGGCAGAGTTGGGCATGTAATGAGTTAAATCAAGCTGCAACATACCCATCTCCTTATGCGAATGTGTATAAAGGAGATATTTCCAATATGGGTGGAAGTATTGGAACTGATGCCAAGCAGTGGAAGCCTTACACTAATGTTGTGCGTGAAGAGCATCTCAAGAAACTGAACCAGTTTCTTGATTCTCTTCCTACTAGCACAAGTGAAAAGGCTCGCCATAACCAAAAGCTTGCATTTATGGCTGAAAAAGGATTTCGACAACTTGGTAAACCTCGCATTGGGATCTTTGCAGAGCGAGTTAGGCCAGATCCATTGCACTGCGA
This sequence comes from Paragorgia papillata, assembly GCA_035771165.1. Taxonomy (NCBI): domain Eukaryota; kingdom Metazoa; phylum Cnidaria; class Anthozoa; order Scleralcyonacea; family Coralliidae; genus Paragorgia; species Paragorgia papillata. The sequence goes on along the minus strand of JAWNZC010000400.1, from coordinate 376,649 downwards.
GATTAATGCTTGGCAGAATATTTTAGATGTCATTTATATTGAATCTGTACAAAGGGAGCTTTTTCATAAATTTATTGAAACGTTGTCAGGGGAAATTGGCTCAGAACGTTCAGAAACTGAGATGAGAGGTGGTGAAGGAGAATTAGAGGAGGATAGTTTTGATGGTGTAGGAGCATCAGAGTGTGATATTGTTTCAGTAGGAAGTGATGTAGCTGATGTGGCATCATCAAAAGGTAGTGCTCATGACATATTACCAGCAGTGCCACCAATTCAATTTTCTCAACTAGGAATTGAAAGTACTGCAAATTATAATCTTATCAGTGCTCTTAAGAAACCCTCCTCTGTTTCTCCTTGCACTAAGATATATGGATGTGGGTTGGCTTACCTTGCACGTAAGATTGAAGAGCACTATAATGATGAAAATAAGCGTTTCAACAAACTACCTGTTCGTATTATAGGCCAGCAAGCAATAGCACTTGCACGGTATGGCTACCGACTTGTTGACTGCTTACAGTCACATGATGAAACAGAGGGACAGAAACTGAAACGGTTGGCACTTTCAAAGGCAGTTCAATACCTCAGAAATGCTGGTGGATTGTTTAACAAAATTCACATCAGCATTTCTGAGCTTGACGAGTTAGAAGAGTTCTGTCAATTATATTTTAATCTTTTGGTTTTCTTTTTTCCTGGTTGCATAAATGTCACTGTATGGACAGTAGGATATGCTATACCATACCATGCAAGGAAACTTTATGAAGCCTACAGGGTAGGTTTTGGAATACTGTCTCTTCAGGCAAAGGAATCCAAACATGCTGGACTGAAAAGGGAGCTTATGTTAACTAATAGGTCAACACAAAGCTCAACAGGTGGAAAATGGTGGCAGATAATGAGATCTCATTATGTAAGGTCCTTTTATCTCCCAGAGCATCAACCTGCACCACCAACTTATACATCACATTTCAAGTCACGTACTCCTTCTCATTGTGACCTTCCCCACTACTGTGATTGTGGCAGGCGGAAAGAAGTAGAAGGTCTTTACTGTTCTGTGTGTAATTGTAGCTCTCTTGTTATAGATTGTGCACAGCAACACAAATTATTACCTGCGGTTATTGCAACACTCAAACCAATTATCTGCAGTCATTGTGATAAACAGTTTGCAGATTCGGCCAGTCTTGAGTCACATGTTATTGTACATACAACTTCAGGCCAAAAGCTAACAAGCCAAGCAAAATTAATTCCAAAGTCTATGACTGTAGAGGAGCTTAAGAAAGCATTGAAAGACAGAGGTCTTTCTACTTCTGGAAGGAAAGAGATATTAGTTAGACGTCTAGAAGGTGCACTGATTCCGACATAATTAACTTTTAGGCTCAGAGTCCAGCAGTTGGGTGTTTCAGCAGCTGTGATCCTCCCCACATAATAGAGTATGGAGGAATGCGGACACATTCCCAATGGCTGGAATCTGAGCCTTCTCAACTCATTTCTGGATTACTTGATAGGATTATAAGATAGGATAGGAAAGATAGCATAGGAAAGAGATAGCATAGAATAGTCTAGATAGGAAGAATAGGAAAGATAGCATAAGAAATGGACAGCACAGCATAGTATAGATAGAATAGTCTAGATAGGAAGGAGTTAATAAACTATCTTAGTTAGCTCCTTTCCATCCATGTTTTTCTAGCTTCAGTTAAGTTTTTTGTGGTTTAGGAATTATTAACAGCTTATCAAGGCTGAAATCTCGGCCTGGCTGATCGGATTGAAAGCATTTCAGAGTTTGGCTTTTAAGCCCAGGCTGAAATTTGTTGTCGATTAAATGAAGACTTTTGGCTCAGTTAACTGGACAAAATATTTTTTATCCCAAGTACAGGCTCAAACCAGGCTGAAAATTTCCATGTAATCAGCCCCTTAGTTTTATCATTGAACTACCATGGCATTAAATAGAAATATGAGGTCCCTACTCAAATGCAGATCTTTGGGCTAATGTTCTTGTTTTAATGTGACATAGGACAAAATTTGTGATTGTTGACCTATGAAATAATGATACTGAAGTTCAACTCATACACAAATGAAAATTAGTGCAAGTGGTTTATACCTGTAGCTCTTCCCATAACCATGTCAAACCAAGTCAAACCATGTTTTGTACCAATACCATGTGACACAGTTGTTCCTAAATATATCATAAACACTATCCAAACCAGAACTACTAAGGCCTACATATTATATGATCCCGGTGTACCAAGATGTTCTGGTTGACCAAGACATATTTCATCCCACATTTACATGTATATGACAAAAGTTGTCCAGCCTGACCAGGAACTCGGTTGCTTCAACCGGGATCCCGGTCAGGCAGGACATCCTGGTTAACCGAAGTAGCTACAATAGAGTTTCCCATATAAACAAAACTGTGAAAATAATAGTAAGTTATAAACAATTCCAGATCTCAGGCTACTGGGACATTCCGGTATACCGGGAACATATAAGCAAGCTCTAAGTGCTAATTCTGGCTGCAACTCATTAAAATGCTTGACCAGGACTGGAATTTTTCAAATGAGCAAGTTTTATTAAGTTTTATTTGTGCATTATTTAAATGTCATTGATACTCTACTATTAAAATTACAGTTAATATTCAAATACACAAACAAGCTATTTTCCCCGAAACAATGGTAGAGTTCAAGCTAAGTTGTTATACATGAAAATGTTTAAAAATAGGAAAATTTAATGCACAAAAATTAGATGTGAGTACAAAATTTATGTGAATCTGAGTTACAGTCCCAGCTGGTAATTATTTCTGGCCAGAATATTAAGGGCTGTTTACTAGGGCAGGCTAGCCTGGTTAACTGGGCTGACTCATTTTGTAAAGATATTACTGTGGCTTTAATTCTCCCAAAGTTGATTGAAATATCGTTTCACAACCCAAGAAAGATTTTCAAAGGTTAGCCAGGCTAGCCCGGCTCACGTATTCAGCCCCTATCTCTAGCAACAATACAGGCCAGAGTTATCATTCTGCGAATCACATTTAACATAAATAAATTATTGTAAACAGCAGTGCTGTAAAAGTTACATAATTGTTGTAACAAGTTTAGTTACAGTTACATCATCACAAGAGTAACTAGTTACCGATACAATTAGTTACAATGAAAAGAAAGTAACTAATTACAGTTACAAAGTTACTTTAAAAATTTTGTAACTAGTTTCAAAGTTACATTCCTTGGTTCTTGTAGCTAAAATCAGTGAAGAAATTACTCACTTATAGGTGTCAGTACCATAATTATATCCATATAATAGTCAAATATAGTTATGACTACACAGAAATAGTCAAATTGAACGTAATATTATGCATGTAATTAATATATCAAATTACCATTTTTTTGCCAAGAAAGAATGACATCCTGAACTGCAAATCAGTAACTAGTTACATTTTTAACCAAATATTGTAACTAGTTACAGTTACAATTACTTGTTCAGAAAAAGTAACTAGTTACAGATACAGTTACTTTAAAATGTAACTAGTTAGCTACTGTAACTAGTTACTTGTAACGAAGTTACTCACAGCACTGGTAAACAGACATGCTGGGAACCAAGAACGTTTACCAAATAATTATTGAAAAATTAATTAAAAGAGTAAAATTAAAGCAGATGTGAGTTTTTAACCCTTTACCGGGCAGGTTTCTAGGAGATTGCCCCTTGATGAGTAAAATCATCTGGTGTCAGACAGAGTAAATTAATAAGTTGCCAAATGGCAACACTGCCAGGCAAAGGGTTAAGAACATTTTACTGGAATACTAGAATAAATCTCCAGAATGTTCTCAAACTGATATAGACCTCTTGCAAGCATCAATTAAATGACCAATTTGGAGGACAGCTTTAAAGTATTATATATTTTTTGTACTCTAAGTTGGTCATTTAATTTATGCCTGCAAGGGGTCTATACAGTACTCCTATTTATCAAAATGTACTTAGTCATAAGGTTCAGAGGCTGTTGATATGGAATGGAACAGCAGGGATTAGTACTCATGCCCATAAATTTGAAAAGTATTGGGTGAAATTTCAGAGATTTTGGTCAACTTGTTTTCCACTTCAACATTAAACTATTATAATAAATAACAAACACTGACATATATGTCAGTGTTTGTTATTTATTATAATAGTTTAAATATTGTTGATGTGCATATTTTTCTATGCATCTCTTTGGATACAACGAATGAGTTCACCAGCTTTCCAGAAAAAAACAACAACCTCTGATTACAGTATTTAGTCGAATATTAAACAAATGTATAGATTAACTAGGCATTTAGATTACAAAGTGCTTGAAGTTGTAAGTTCGTGGCAAAGTCATCCTTATCATACCTTTGTACATAAAATGTTACTGTGAGCTTCTCTTGTTTCTCCGAATACTCGAACAGTATTGGAGTCTGTTCACCAACAACAACAGAAGCCCTTCCTTGGTATTGGAGGATGTTTCGTCCATTTTCCTTTACCTTGGAATAATGCCTTTTCCTTAAAAAATTATCCCCAGAAAATCGCACGGGAGAAAAGACTTTCGAGGCACTGGAGAACGATCTAAAGGAAACAACAATCCTGCCTTTGGCACTCGTCAATGTAGCCCCGTATCCAACACAAATGGTACACACATGACGGAAAATTGTGTAGGGCACAAACAACTTAACTGGCGGCATTAGACCCGTGTTTCGCGATCTTCCCAATTTAGCTGCAAATGCCCTACCAATCTCCCGTAAGTAGCCATCGATAAGCGGGCCAGACAACTCTAGCTTGTGCGAGCATCGCTCCTCTAGCATAGCATCCAAATTCTGCATGCCATAGTTTGGCTTTTTCTGGCAACGCCAAACAGCATCCAACCACTGCCTTTCCACACTAAACTTCATTTCTACTGAAGCGCGATTCCAAAAAAAAGATGGTCTCTCTGTATCATTTTCAAATTCACCTAAGTTAAGGTTTGAAAGCTTCGAAGATATGTCAGTTTCCGCCATGTTGTTTTGGAGGGAAAGTTTCAAAATTAGGGATACCGCTGGTAATCTAAGCCCGCGCGCTTCAGGGAGAAAAGTCCATAGCAACCGACCACCGTGTATAGTTGATGAAATTGTTGATGAAAATACTCGTCAAATATCACGGGGTTTAAATAAAACTTTTGCTGATTTATCTCTAACAAAAGTAGTTGATTTAACTGAATGGAAGAAAAGAAAAATTATTCATGAAATTAAAATAAAAATTGATAAGAATTGTGATCCTTTATACGAGGATGCAATTTCTTTTTCTATATTACAACTAAAAAAAAAACATGTTTGATGTACAACTTACGGGGAATTTTGCGGGCTCATTTGTTTTTGATACAACTGCTCCTCCTCTTTGTCTTTTTCCCCCCTTAAAATAACCGCCTCTTTGACGTCTTTTATTTACCATCTTTTTTTTAATTTTTAATCGGAAAAAAAATAATTTTTTAATTGTTTTGAAGTACCCTCTCGTCTAACAGTTACCGTCCGTAATCAGTAAGGATTTCTTGATCGGGTTTTATACGTTTTGTAGTCTGTAATTTAAAATGACCGTTGTTTTTTATTGTTCCTCTAAAACAAGAATTATTTTTTAATCGTGTTCCTCTTGCATCATTTGCAAAGCGGGCGGGGCCATGAGTTCACTTATTAGCATCGATGCAATGCATGGGTCCATCACACAAACTGTATTGCGCGATCGTGGTCGGTCCATAGCGTCGATCTAGCCTTAATTGTGTTGTTTTTCTACCTGTATACACAACGATATCTTTAAATCGTTTAAAAGGTTTTTTTCCACTGAATAATCCTTTACCACCATTTGATTTCTTAATACGTAAGTTGTCTTCTTCGGCTAAATGTATCCAGCATTTGCGTGTATGTGCTGTTCTCTTACGACATCTTTTTTGTTTTATAGTATTACTTTTACATTGAAGAACATTGCGAATAGTTTGCGATTTTAACACCATTTTTCTCCCCCCACTAGTAGTAGGTAAACGTTTTGCTCTTGAAGATACATTTTTTGCTCAGGATGGTATTTTTATTTTTACCATTTTCTTTTTCTTTTTTTTTTTTAAATTAAATTTATACTACTAATACAAATATTGTTCTTATTCCAATGTATTGTTTTATTTTTTATAAAAACTTTTTGTAAACTTTTGTTTGTAATATTTTTAATCTTTCAGTTAATTCAAAACTTGTTATAAATAAAATGTTTTCTCCATCTTCTTTAAATTCTTGTAGGCAATCATATAAGATAAAAGGGAAAATAGCATTATTTTATCATTGTCTGCGATTTCATATCCAATGTAAGTGTCTGAATTTTCATTTTCTTTTAAATAAACTTCTATATGAATTGTTATTTGTTCGCACATCATTGTCATCGCCGTGAATTAAAATGAATTTTTTTTTTACTTGTTTTTTATCTCAAAAAAAATTTAAAAACAATTTTTTTTCCTTTCATTTTTTTTTGTTTAGTTTTTTTTTAAATAAAAAAATGGGGAATTTTTGTGAAAAAGATAAGCCTTTTTTTACCTTGTGAAAAAGATAAGCCTGTTTTTCTTGTGTTAACATTCGAAATTCGGAAAACATTACTATTGATCGTGTTCACGGTGTAGAGAAAGCGCAAGAAGAAGAAGAAGAAGAAGAAAATAAACGTTGTTTCAATTGTTTGTTTTTTTAGAAAAAAACAATCAAAATGTCTAAAAAAGTGGAGGAGTCAAAAGTTATGACGAAAGAAGAGATTGAAGAGATTGTAAGTTTACTTGAAAACAGGAAAAAAAAGGGAATAGAAAAAGAATTTCGAACGAGATTAATTAATAAATCATATAATGAAAGATTTAAGTTTAGGCAGAAAACAATATCTATTTCTATTTCAAGAACATCAACTGCAAATTTTATTGCATTTATTCAATCGTTAAGTGTTGTATTTACTTATTTGCTTAACGTAGCTAGAGCTTCCACGAATTCTGAAGATGATTACGTTCGATTTATTTTTAGTCATGCACCCAGATCATATTTCTCGACCGCTGTATTACCACTTAGTCAATTTAGTGTTAATTATTTTTAAAATATTTTTGAAAAAATGATGCAAAGTAATAAAACTTTAGTAGCAAATGGGCGGGAAACAAATGTTGTTAGACAATTGTTTCCTCAGGGTTTAAGTAAAGATAAGAAAAAAAATAAACATATTAGAAAAAAAAAGATTTATAGACATTTGGGTAGTGTTAATGATGATGATGGTGGCGGTGTAAATAAATATGTTGAAAAATACGATAGGAAATTTCGAAATGGTGTTTTTTATGTAATATGTAGTGTTTTAAATCGAGTTATAGAAAATTGTTGTTTTGTAGTTAGTTTACTAGTTAGTTTATCGTTTTTAAAAATATATAGTAAATATGTAACAATGGAAAGAACGCCTCATAAACCCTTTGATGAATTATATGATATCGATGAAATTCGTAGTGTTTATCATGAGTGCGGAATTCCCGAGGGTGCAGTAAAAAGAAGAAACGTTCACGCTGTTTATAAGAATTTTCTTAAAGCACAGGGTGTTGATTTGGTAGTATACTCTGATAAATATGATGATTGTATCATCTATGATTCTCGTACGGATGAAGATGGAAATTTAATAAAATTAAAACGATAAAATAGTTTGTTTATGGTTTAAATAATAATCATTACGATGTTGTTTTAAATATGCGTAAATTTGCTTTACTCATATATGTAATACTCATTTAACCTGTCAAAGATGTTTCAGACAAACGAAATGTTTGAGAAATATTAAAATTGAATGTAGTAATTGTAACATTTTATTTTTTAATGTTTTCGTAATCATTTGATAAATAGAGTTTTTAACCGATACAATCTGATTGTGACAAAATTACCCCTTGTCAATATTTTTTCTTTTGTAAGAATTGTAATAAAATTGTTCCTCATTTTGTTTTTTACAAAAAATCAAATGCGATAAAACACGCTTGTGATAAAAGACATTGTTTTCATTGTAGAGATTATAAAAAGAAATCACATTATTGTTATATGAAACCCATAGATATAAAACGTGAAAAAAGAATTTGAAAAAATATTTCGAAACACGTATTGATGAAAACAATTTAATGATACAATTTTACTGTGTATATAAAAAATGTGAACATTGATTTTGGTAAAAATAAGAATTATTCATTTGAAAAGCAAGAGATTTTTGAATGTTGTGGGAGGCGTGAATTTGTTTTTGAGGGAGATAATGTTGTAAGTGAATTGTGTGAATTTATATTATTGCAAGAAAATTCTATATTTTAAGAAAGGGATGTATTAAATTTTCTTCTTTGATAAAAGAATCGGGCGCGGTATCTCCTTTTTACGAAACAACGTGTATTATTACTATTGCCAGTCTCGCATTAAATCTTTCGTGTAAATTTTTTTACGAAAAGTTGTATCGGTATTATTCCCGCGTCAGGATATCGCGGTGGAGTTAACATCTACATCTACATCTACATGGGTTAAGTCGGTAAAATCTTTTCGACATCGCACCAACTACATAAAAAAAAACCAACCTACTAAAAGGTATATTTACATTAAAAATATTACGTTGTAAAATCAATGTTAAAATTATTTAAGCAAAAAATCAGTAAGCTTAGATTTAAAAACGTCCAAGGAGTTTGAATTAACTACGTCTTTCGGTAGATCGTTCCATTCCATTCCTTAATTGTTCGTGGAAAATAAGAAAATGTATAAACATCCTTCGAAAACCTTGGAACTCTGTATTTAAAAGGATGACTACCACGTGTCCGTGTCTCAGTATGGGGAACCAGGTGGTTTTCCAAGTCCATATCTACTAAATTATGAGACATTTTGTACATCATGGTTAATCTCGCTTTCTTTCTTCTGGTTTCTAATGTGTCCCAACCAAGTCTCCCAAGCATACCAGTGACACTCCGTTTTTTTATAATTCCCTAAACAAAATCGGGCAGCTTTTCTTTGAACTTTTTCAATGGTATAGTTGTTTTTCTGTGTGTAAGGATCCCAAGCTGAACTCGCGTATTCCAATTTTGGTCTCACAATAGTCATATACACTGATTCTTTCACCTTCTGGGGACAAAACCAAAAATTGCGTCTAATCATACCAAGGGTTTTGCTAGCTTTATTTGAGATGGACGATATATCGTCTGACCAGCTTAGATTATTGGTAAAACTTACTCCTAGGTATGGGATAGATTTGATTTGTTCCAACTGCTTGCCGCAAAACATGTACGTCTTATCTGGTTGGGACTTTTTAGTGGAGATACAAGTAGTAGAGAGCGGGGCTTAATGAACCTGTTTTATGCAGGAATAGCTCATTAGCATGTTGTGTTCCTTAATAATTCATGAGTTATGAATAATCAATGAGTCGGATTTTTCCGAAGAGATAACGAAGCATTTCCGAGTCCGATAAAACGTCGAAGCATTTCCGATTCCGATAAAACGCCGAAGCATTTCCGAGTCCGATAAAACGCCGAAGCATTTCCGAGTCCGATAAAACGCCGAGTGCTTGTTAAGATTACGTCATTTTAAACACGATGGCCGAACAAACAATTTGGGCTGAATTGCGGGAAAACAATATCGATATAGAAAAAGATACGTTATGTTTTTACATGAATAGATGCCTTAGAGAGCATGGTGAATTGTATGAGAGCATTATCGACCAAATTAACAGAGATAACTTGCCGAGTAGCTTGTATACTATTTATCAAGAGATGGATCTTGTGAATTTCGGTAGAATTATTGCTTATTTGACTCTAGTGTTGAAAGTGAGCGATTATTGCGACACCGAAACACTTCGCCAAGCCATTAAAAGAACTGCCAAAGATTTTAGGCGAATTGACTTGCAGAAATACGAAATAAAACACTCGTGGAAACAAAGGTTGATTAGATTCCTAACGTAACTGTTGTGAGGGATGTTAGAGCGTTGCTAAGGCGAATTTGAATATTACTCATTAAAAATCGATTAAACGAAGTCATTAATATTAGGAAATGGTAAATACAGGTTGACATTTCAATGGATTCCGACCTGATTGAGATTTTAAATTTGCGCGAGAGAAAGATTGAATGTACACTTTTAACATGCTATGTCGAGGAAATATCGTTAAACATTGTGGGAGACCTTACTTCGTCTGTTCTGAACGAGAGAATCCCTGCACGTTTTGGCAATGGGGGATGTCTTCGAGAGTCCAAAGCCTTTGTGTAAACACGGAATGGTTTGCCGTACTCGTAAAGTTAAGAAAGAAGGGGACAACCAGGGTCGTCTGTTTTACTCGTGTCCTAACGAAAGACAACACGCATGCGGATTCTTTGAATGGAAACCTACAGAGAGCTCGCCACGAATTTATAACATTGGGTGTCTTTTCAGCAGTCCATTACAATATCAATACAAGAACGCAGAAACGGGTGAATCCTTTACAAGTAGAAAGAGTGACTCTAAAGAAGCCTACGAAGAGTACCTTTTTCAAAAATCTGTCGATGCATTGACTGAAGACATAGAAAAACTGAACATTTGCTGATCATTCAAACTTTAAAAAACTGTTTTTAATCTGTATATTTATACATTTGATGCATTGACTGAAGACATGTATAGTTTTGTATTCTAATTTAATATGTAATAAATATGTTTGCCTTTATATCGTGTCGTTGACTTTTCTATGTTCATTTACTTCTAACCTTTGTCGCGTGAACATGACTTGCTGTGGAGGATTACCACAAATAGCCCTTCGTAATATTTTTCGAAAGATTCGCTGTATATCAGCGTGCTGTGCGGGAAAAATTGTGATACAGGCATCCGAATTAGATGGCGGAACAGTACCTTCACGATCTGTATTACAAGCCAAAAAGTCCGGCAAGTTTTGGCGGCGTAGATGCCTTATACCGTGTCGTAAGAAGTGACGGTAAATTCCAGATATCCCGAAACAAGATAAAAACATGGCTTAGACAGCAAGATACCTATACTTTGCATAAACCCGTACGACATAATTTTAAGCGAAATCGTGTTATTGTTGGAGCGATGGACGAGGAGTGGGAGGCTGATCTAGTAATTATGGATTCGCTTAGTAAAACAAATAATGGTTATAAATACGTTTTAACTGTTATTGATGTACTGTCCAAATTTGCGTGGGTGCAACCATTAAAAACAAAGACTGCAGAGAGTCTGGTTAAAGCCTTTGAAAAGATACTAAAGAAAGGAAGGAAGCCTGAAACATTTCATACCGATAAAGGAACTGAATTTACCAACAAACGCTTTCAAAAGTTATTGAAGGACAAACATATTCGATTTTTTACAACACACAACGATACCAAGGCATCCATCGTTGAACGATTTAACCGAACGTTAAAGGGGAAAATGTGGAAATATTTTACAGCAAAGAATACGTTGAAATATACCGATGTACTACAAAAATTAGTATATTCCTACAACCATTCGAGACACCGTAGTATTGGGATGAGACCAGTTGATGTTAATCGAGAAAACGAGAGTACTGTATGGCAAAAACTGTATGGCGATGAGTCCAGCAAACCCATCAAATATAAATTCAGCATTGGTGACCAAGTTCGGATTAGCAAAGCAAGACGTACATTCAAGAAAGGCTACTTACCTAACTGGACCGAAGAGGTGTTCATCATCACGAAGTGAGTACCCAGACGACCGCCAGTGTACAAGATTGCCGATTATCACAGAGAAGAGTTACAAGGAACATTTTACGAACAGGAATTGCAAAGAGTTACAAAGACAGATAGTGACTTTTATAGAATAGAAAGAGTAATTAAGTCACGCATGCATGGTAAACGTAAACAGTATCTTGTAAAATGGTTAGGCTACCCTGAAGATTTTAATTCCTGGGTATCAGCCGATAATGTAAAAGATATAACGAAATAAAAATGTGTGTACCTTACAATTTGTGTTCATTTGTGTATTGTTCTTTGACATGGCAACACAGTTTTATTTAACGCTTCCAAGCAATAGCTCTATGGAATATTTTCCAGATAATACTGTAGCAAATTTTAAAGTGAAGCTTGCTGAAACTGTACAACTGACAGGTGACTGGGAAGTAGCTTTATCAGAGTTATATTATCCCCATACATGGAGCGCGATTCGAAAAGGTAATCAACAAACGTTTCTCTACAACGCTGGAACAAAATATGACGATACGGGTATTATCCCAAATGGTTACTATAACACCATTGATGATCCGGTGCCTAAGATTTAATGATTCAATCTTAGGATTCAATTATTCAATCTTAGGATTCAATGATTCAATCTTAGGATTCAATGATTCAATCTTAGGATTCAATGATTCAATCTTAGGATTCAATGATTCAATCTTAGGATTCAATGATTCAGTCTTAGGATTCAATGATTCAATCTTAGGATTCAATGATTCAATCTTAGGATTCAATGATTCAATCTTATAAAAAGCAGTTGCGTGAAAGAGTGACATCAGTTTATGATTGACAGTCACTGGATGAACATGTCTTACGTTTGTGAAGTCTGCGAAAAATCATTCGCTACATCAAGTAATCGTCTACGCCATATGAGATCTTTTCATCATAAAAGGTCTATCAGTGATAGGGTAACAACATCTTCCCCATTTACTGCTATGACAACTACATTCAACCCTGAGAGTCAAAAAACGTACTCGATACAACTGACACATCCGTTTGGACTCTTGGTCTCTGGAGGTACTAAGAGAGGCAAGACAACGTTTGTGAAACAGTTATTGGCTTATGCTAAGATCATGATCGACCCACCTCCGGAAAACATCGTGTATTTTTATACAGAGTATCAAGATACGTTCGGCGAAATAGAAACCTTAATTCCAGGGATTCCGTTTGTCCAAGGTTTGCCCCAATCGATGTTGGATAGCATTAACCCCCAAATAAGAAATTTGTTTATTATTGATGACATGATGGGAGAGAAAGATAGTATTATTGCGAAATTATTTACTAAGAAATCCCACCATGGGAATCTCAGTGTAATTTATATCGTGCAAAACTTGTTTCATCAAAGCAAGGATCATCGTACCATTTCCCTTAACGCTAGTTATCTCGTGTTAACCAAAAATGTTCGTGACGCGAGTCAAGTGACTCATCTGGCCAAACAGTTGTATCCTAGCAACACTAAATTTTTCCAGCAAGCCTATCAGATGGCGACTAAAGAGCCGTATTCCTACTTATTTGTCGATCTCACTCCGACATGTCCCGACGAAATCCGAGTAAGATCCGGGATCTTTCTGACGGACACCCACTACGTGTACCATCCCAGAGTATAAAAGGGGCTGTTCAAGGACAATACGATCATTTGACAATGTCTGCTTGTATAAGAAGGAACTGCGACGTTTTAAAAGTATTGGCAAAGTGTAATCCTCAACTGCGAAACGCAATTATAAAAGCCGCCGCCGACGATATATTAGAAGCCATTAGACAGTGTCTTTTGAACGTGTGGTGTGAAACAATTAAGATTACTCCGAAAACAGCAAGGAAACTAGCCCCTTATAACGATCATATCAAGTTTGTTGCTGATAAACGTAATCCAGTAACAAAAAGAAAGAAAGTTATTCTACAAAAAGGTGACGGTTTTCTACCGTTTCTCTTAGTTCCTGTACTTGAACAACTGGCAAGTTTTTTAACCAAATAATGGAACACGTCAGGAGATTGGTGCTAGTTCCAGAACATATGACAGATCGAAAGAAACCCTTGGTCACTCATTTAACAGCGCAGGTGAATGAACTAGATTCAGAAAGGCAAAATCTTCTTAAACGTCAAGATATAACACAAGACGAGAAAGTGAAAATGTACGATCAGTCGCTGCAACGTTACTTGGGTTATTACACTAAAAGAATGAGTAGCCCAGTACGTGTAAGCGTCATACCGCCTACAACACCCATAGCTGACGAGGACAAACCTGAAGAATCAGTGAATACAGAAGAGACTGCTGAAACAGCACCCTCCGAGTTGCCTGGAGAGATAGAAACTGACATTTTAGAAAGTGTACCTGTAACAATGAAATCAAGAGCTCGACAGTTGGTTAAGAAACTTAAAGCAAATAAAGACCTCATTGGGTGGACTGACCAAGGACAGATGGTGTTTAAAGGACGACCTATTCCAGGTACAAATGTTATCGACTTGGTCAACGATTCTCTACGCCAACGAAAGAATTTCAACCCTGCTGGATGGCAGCTTTTCGCAAAAGCATTAGGAAACATGAATGTTCCCGAAGGCATTATCAGAAATGAAAATCGTTTAAGTATGGTACGAGAATATAAAACTAAAGATATTTCAGACAACACCCCCCTGACGTCACAGGTAGCGCCAGCAACATTGAAAAGAACAAAACAGAAACGAAGAGACAAAAACTTACATCCATATAAATGGGTTAAATAAATTTATTCCTTGTAAAGCTTTGATATTACAATAAAGTATTGTTTACAACATTATTTGTCTTGTATTTATTACACACAATAATATTTACGCATAAAGTCACGAACTAACATGTCATTCCATTCTTTATTATCAGTAAACATGCCAACAATTGTTGACATGGGTATATTTCTACATCGATGTAAAGCATAAAATAAACAATATTGTCCACACACGCGAGACCCCAATGACTGTAAAGTCTGTTCATTCCAAGTAAAAGTACTGCTATGATCTCGTAAAAACGTTTCAAAGGTTTTGCTATAAAAGCTCGGTTCTTGTCCGTACGAATCCATGAACTCCCCTTTTCCATCTGTGGTAAGATAAATTGCTACCCAATGCGTACCAGATCCATTACTAGGATCCACATTCAGAATAAAACCTCTAGGTCTTTTCGATATCTGACTTGGTAGACGATCCGATGGTAACACGTCTTTAAATACGGTCTTGGTAAATGGATCACTTTTCAGGACGTTCAGGATTTGTAGAGTGTTCATCTTAACTGCTAAAGTCGTATAGAACGTTGCGGTTGGCGTCAATTTCGATAAGACTTTGAAATTCTCCAAGCACCACGATATTTCTAGCTGTTGTCAGAGCCGTTCCAAATTGACATTCTATCGATACGTTTCCATTTTTAATCGGTTGAATATGATCGCTCAGACACAGATCAGCTGTCAGATCAAACACGAATAGAGTGTACCCATTGGCATACTCGTCTCGTGTAATACCATTGCCATCATTTTGAAATAATTTGTTAGTACCAGCATACAAGGTTTGGAAAGCGGACACGTAGTTACTTCCTCTCGCAGCAGCAAATTTCAGTTGCAGGGGTTTTCCAGGCAAATGCTCCCCATTTACCGTTAGACCAAGAGAAGTAATGTCGTAGTTTTTGAAATTGAAAGGATTTTTGGTATAGGTACCATTATAATAAGCATCTGCATCGACCATTCCAATGACCACTCGATCAGGTATAGGGCCTTGAAATATATTTGGTTGATTCCCAACATATTTCCTCTCGGTGCAGAAACCACTTTACAACTGACACGATTGATAGGGTACTTGGCCGTGACACGTTGAAGGGCATGGGTATGAGCCATCATAACGGTAGAAGAGACGTTGACACGTCGAACGCGAAATACACATTCTTCCAAAACCAGTTTAAAGTCAGGATGGTCTGCTGACGACACTAGGGAAAATGGGTTTCTCAAACGCACTAGCTTGAGTTTGATTGGTACAGCACCAAGAATATAACGGTCTTGCGCAAACAGATCGGAATGGATTCTGCCTTCCATAGCCACAGACTTACTTTGACTTGCATGAATATACCGCAGTTTCAAACCCTTGTTTGCATCGGCATCTACTGCCACGGGGTTCACGACATCCATTCGACCAGCTTGATCTTTATAGAACAGCGCTGAGGTTAGATGAGATGATTTTGCGTCTTTGCTAAAATTCAGTACAGTTTCCATATATGATCGGTAGGGATAAGCAGTGCTCGACGGTGTGACAAGTTTGTTGTTCAGGTAAACTTCTACTTGAGAAAATAAAGCATGCATCCACAGATTTACAGGTCCGACTTGAACATTTTCATCGAGATTAGTTCCATCATGGTTGGTTATCTTTGCTTTCACGTGTAGGTAACTGTTTGCTAAATCGGTATACACATCAGAATTTGCAGCACACAGAAACTCGATGGTGTCTGAAGCTCCAATACTCGACACTGCATCTATATCTTCCCAAAATCCTTTATTCATTTCTACTTGTGTAGCAGGCATTACAAATAAATCTAATTCTGATTTTGCACACTCACACGAATCTTTATGTAGGGCACTAAAAGCTTGACTCATGATTTATATTTTATAAACGGTCCAATCTTTGCTTCCGTAGGCTCAGATGTTTTCTTCTTCACAGTTTGCGAACGACTGACGGTTTTACGGTGTTGACTTTTATAGGAGAGTTCACCCGTTTGCGTTTACGACCGGCTCCTGATTGGTTCGTAACCTGACGGACGCATTTTTTAGCCAGATCTTTTACGGCTTCAGAACCACGCCCTTTTATCACTTGCTTTACATTCTTCCCTGCCAGAACATCTTGACCAACGTCTTTTACAGCTTGCAGAGCTCTTCTTCCAATAGCTTGAACTCCTCGTTTTACAAGAGGTGTTGCAAAGCGTGCAATACTTTTAAAAAAAACTTCCAATGCCGTAGGTAGACTTCCGCCTTGTTGTCTTCTTAAATAATGCTGTTGAAATTGCTTTACGTCTGGAATAATTGTATGTCTCATTTTTAAATGAAGTACGAAGATCTTCGCTGTCTAAAGTGAAGTGTCACAATCGACTTCCCGAAGCCAAATGATACGTTTTCGTTTTTGTCGTCCTTTATATTCACTTCAATTGTTTCGAAGGACTTTACTTTGACGGGAATGTATTGTAGGTTGCGGAAACTGACGTTCACGTTTTCCCCGTAACCCCCCTGAGTATTGACAATTCTGAGTAGGGGTACTTTAACATCACCTACAAACTGTGCGTACACGATGTTGGTGTACACATACATGGCTGAAATCTACTGTTAACATCTGCTGTGTAAGGACTTAGGGTTTTCTTTTTAATAAAGGTGTCTTGTTGAAACCCCAATGTTGTAGCAATGTCACCACTAAACCAAACGTTTGCCCCATTTTTTACATCGACGGTGACTTTCCGTGTACTTCGATTATACGTAAAATTTATCTTGGCTCGTGCCTCTTTGTTCATGCTACGGTTTAAAGCCCCCACCAGATCATCAATGGTGTTATAGTAACCATTTGGGATAATACCCGTATCGTCATATTTTGTTCCAGCGTTGTAGAGAAACGTTTGTTGATTACCTTTTCGAATCGCGCTCCATGTATGGGGATAACATAACTTTGATAAAGCTACTTCCCAGTCACCTGTCAGTTGTACAGTTTTCAGCAAGCTTTGTTTTACTAAGCGAATCCATAATTACTAGATCAGCCTCCCACTCCTCGTCCATCGCTCCAACAATAACACGATTTCGCTTAAAATTATGTCGTACGGGTTTATGCAAAGTATAGGTATCTTGCTGTCTAAGCCATGTTTTTATCTTGTTTCGGGATATCTGGAATTTACCGTCACTTCTTACGACACGGTATAAGGCATCTACGCCGCCAAAATTTGCCGGACTTTTTGGCTTGTAATACAGATCGTGAAGGTACTGTTCCGCCATCTAATTCGGATGCCTGTATCACAATTTTTCCCGCACAGCACGCTGATATACAGCGAATCTTTCGAAAAATATTACGAAGGGCTATTTGTGGTAATCCTCCACAGCAAGTCATGTTCACGCGACAAAGGTTAGAAGTAAATGAACATAGAAAAGTCAACGACACGATATAAATGCAAACATATTTATTACATATTAAATTAGAATACAAAACTATACATGTCTTCAGTCAATGCATCAAATGTATAAATATACAGATTAAAAACAGTTTTTTAAAGTTTGAATGATCAGCAAATGTTCAGTTTTTCTATGTCTTCAGTCAATGCATCGACAGATTTTTGAAAAAGGTACTCTTCGTAGGCTTCTTTAGAGTCACTCTTTCTACTTGTAAAGGATTCACCCGTTTCTGCGTTCTTGTATTGATATTGTAATGGACTGCTGAAAAGACACCCAATGTTATAAATTCGTGGCGAGCTCTCTGTAGGTTTCCATTCAAAGAATCCGCATGCGTGTTGTCTTTCGTTAGGACACGAGTAAAACAGACGACCCTGGTTGTCCCCTTCTTTCTTAACTTTACGAGTACGGCAAACCATTCCGTGTTTACACAAAGGCTTTGGACTCTCGAAGACATCCCCCATTGCCAAAACGTGCAGGGATTCTCTCGTTCAGAACAGACGAAGTAAGGTCTCCCACAATGTTTAACGATATTTCCTCGACATAGCATGTTAAAAGTGTACATTCAATCTTTCTCTCGCGCAAATTTAAAATCTCAATCAGGTCGGAATCCATTGAAATGTCAACCTGTATTTACCATTTCCTAATATTAATGACTTCGTTTAATCGATTTTTAATGAGTAATATTCAAATTCGCCTTAGCAACGCTCTAACATCCCTCACAACAGTTACGTTAGGAATCTAATCAACCTTTGTTTCCACGAGTGTTTTATTTCGTATTTCTGCAAGTCAATTCGCCTAAAATCTTTGGCAGTTCTTTTAATGGCTTGGCGAAGTGTTTCGGTGTCGCAATAATCGCTCACTTTCAACACTAGAGTCAAATAAGCAATAATTCTACCGAAATTCACAAGATCCATCTCTTGATAAATAGTATACAAGCTACTCGGCAAGTTATCTCTGTTAATTTGGTCGATAATGCTCTCATACAATTCACCATGCTCTCTAAGGCATCTATTCATGTAAAAACATAACGTATCTTTTTCTATATCGATATTGTTTTCCCGCAATTCAGCCCAAATTGTTTGTTCGGCCATCGTGTTTAAAATGACGTAATCTTAACAAGCACTCGGCGTTTTATCGGACTCGGAAATGCTTCGGCGTTTTATCGGACTCGGAAATGCTTCGGCGTTTTATCGGAATCGGAAATGCTTCGACGTTTTATTGGACTCGGAAATGCTTCGTTATCTCTTCGGAAAAATCCGACTCATTGATTATTCATAACTCATGAATTATTACCCTTAATAACACAACATGCTAATGAGTTATTCCTGCATAAAACAGGTCCATTAAGCCCCGCTCTCTACTACTCATACATGACTTTACACTTCGACAGATTAAACTCCATCTGCCATGTCAACTGCCATTGTTCCAATTTAATTAAATCGTCCTGCAGCTGGTCGCACTCAGCATCTCCTGCAATGACTCCATAGACTAATGCATCATCTGCAAAAAGTCTAACATTGGAGGTAAGACCATCGGGTAAGTCATTGATGTACATCAAGAACAACAACGGGCCTAGAACAGTTCCTGAGGTACTCCAGATGTAACAGGAACAGGCTGAGATGATTTACCCTCACAAACAACAGTTTGAAAACGGCCTTTAAGAAACGATTCAACAGTTTGAAAACGGCCTTTAAGAAACGATTCAAGCCAGTGGAGTAACGATCCATGTATGCCATAGTAATTTAGCTTCTGCAGTAAACGTTGATGTGGAACTTTGTCGAAGGCTTTAGAGAAGTCTAAAACTGCAGCATGCACTGATTTATTTACATTAATTGCTCTGGCCATGTCGTGGATGGTTAAGATGAGCTGTGTTTCTGTTGACGTCCTGGCCCTAAATCCATGCTGGACGTCTGACAGAATATCATACTTCTCTAAATGTTTCATTACATGGCTATAGATAATGTGTTCCAGAATTTTACATGAAATACAAGTTAGAGAGACTGGTCTGTAATTGGCTGGATCAGATTTAGTACCCGTTTTAAAAATTCCAACAACGTTTGAGGCTTGAAATATGTTGGTTAACAATGGTGCAATTTTATTGGCATGTTGGGTTTCAAAGAGGCAAGTTGTTTAAGGACACCCTTAGTAGACCAGGTATGTTGGGAGTAGGATTGTTGCCTATTTCTGGTCTACTGGTGAGATTTTCTTTTGTAAAAACGCTACTGAACTGCTTGTTAAGGATCTCGGCTTTACTTTGGCCATCGCTAATGGTTAACCCTTCCATCTCAAAGTCTGCTACTCCTGGATCGCCCTGTTTAACTTGTTTGATATAAGACCAAAATCTTTTAGGGTTATTTGAAATTGCTTCAGCAAAATTCTTAAGTTCCTCCTTAATACGATTTAATTCAGCTTTCTTTCTAATATAGACCTTACGCTTGACATTTCTTTTCTTTCGAAATTGAGTATTTAAAACAAATAAAACAATATCATGATCACTTATGCCGGGAACTACTTCAATGTTGTTTACGATCTTGGCATTATTGGTCAGGACGAGATCGAGGATATTTTGTTTACTACCATGCCTTCGTGTTGGTTCTCGAACCAATTGCTGTAAGTCATGTTCGTTAACAATATCAAGCAGTCTTTCAGATGTTAAAGCATTACTAGTTGTCGCTTTAGTCATCAGTTCCCAATTTATATCTGGGGCATTAAAGTCACCGGCTACTAATACATTATGTTTTAGAAGCTTATCACCAAGTTTAAGGAGGGAATCGTCAAAACCGTCGAGACTTTTCATATCCGATGAATTTGGTCTTTTGGCATTGACTCTAAACAATCTCGCAGTCTGAATCAAGCTCCTTTCGATGAGTAACAACAATGTCTTTCTTTATTGCTTGAAATACTCCACCATGACAATCTGAAATCCTGTCTTTACGGAAGATGTTATAGTTATTAGGAAATATTTCATTATTGGAATTATCGGGGCTTTACCAAGATTCGTTGCCAAAGATAATATCAGGGTTGTGTTCGTCGATTACGGCTGCTAGGTCAGGAACTTTATTTTTAATACTTCGACAATTTATAAGTAAGCATTTTAATTTTTTAGGCTTCGATGGATTGTTTCCTTTAGTTGACATATTATGTAAATTTTGCGAAGAAGAAGAATGGCTGTTTACTGAAGAAACCCAAAATTGATCATTTAATGGCTCAAAAGAATTTTCAGAGCGTAGTGAATCAATAGAGGCGTCAAGAAACGACTCAGAATAATTTGGTGAATCACATCGTGGACACAGCCATGCACAAAATGAATTGGACAAAACTTCATGCACAGCCTCGGGAAATTTACAACATGATCTATGAAACCACAAGTTACACTCTTGGCATACGATTGCAGGTTGTTAAGACTTCACAGGTTTTGTACACAAGCCACAGTTAGGTTTAGATCCATCACCAGAGTTCAGTTCGATATCTCCTCCAAGTAGAAGAAGTACCTGTGATAACAAAGGATATCCCAAACATAACGGAGACTTTCTCGTGTCATTCAGCCGAGCTAAGCGACCCAAGTCTTCTATTCCAACTGGAATGGCATCCTTTCGGGCTAGAGGACGACAATGTTGAAATTGTAACTCAGACCTAACAAGAGTTAATCAAAGTTTGATTGCCCTAATTTGGTTGGAAGAAATAAATCAAGAATTGGGTAGAGTATAAATGTTCAAGAAACGGCGAAAAAAAGCTTTTAGATCGTTATGTTGATGGATTTTATAACAATGTCGTTTATCAATTCCACGGATCTTTCTATCACGGTTGTGCTTCTTGTTTTCACCCTTACGAAATTAATAAACTAAACAATGAAAAATTTTCTAACCTTTATTCGGCTACTAAAAAATTTACTTATGAATTGGAAAAAGCTGGATATAAAGTTGTAGAAAAATGGGAGTGTGAATTTTTAAATGAAAAGAAATGCACTAAAGACACATTAAATGAGAAAAAGAAATTTTATGGGGGTAGATGCTCTTTATGGGGGTAGAACATCACCGGCTTGTTTATTTAAAAACGTAAAAGAAAATGAAAACATTTTTTATGTCGATTTTACTTCCTTGTACCCCTTCGTTCAAAAAAGTGAAAAATTTCCAGTCGGTCATCCTACTATTATTAAAGATGAGTGTGATGATATGGAAATATCTGACATTTTCGGGTTAGTGAAACGTTGTATTTTACCACACGATCTATATTTTCCTGTTTTACCTGTTCGTTTAGCGGGAAAATTGTTATTTCCGTTGTGCTATACGTGTGCTGTTACTACACAATTGACATGTTGTAATCATGATGAAAATGAACGTTGTATATCGGGAACGTGGACAAGTGTTGAAGTAAATAAGGCCATTAAAGGGTTATCGAATTTTAAAAACGTATGAAGTTTATCATTTTTCTCGACAAGAAAGAATTTTTCAAGAATATGTACATTGTTTTTTGAAAATCAAACAGGAAGCATCGGGATTTCCAAAAGAATGTTATGATGAAAATAAAGTATTAATTGGTAGTGAAGTAGATAAATATATTGCAGAGTATTACAAAAACGAAGGAATTCTGTTGGATAAAGATAAAATTGAATACAACCCTGCTCTACGTACAATTGCCAAAAATATATTAAATTCGCTATGGGGAAAAGTTCTGGTATAAAGTGATATAAAGTTGACGATTCACCACCGTCGTCGTCTTCTGTAGTTGATATGTTTTCTATTCCAACGTATTTATTACGTAATTTAATATTTCGAATATAACTTGCGGGCATACTTTTTTTTAATTGTTTTAGTGCTGCAACGTGTTCGTCATTTGTGAGATTAAAAGATGTGGGCTTACTTGCATTATGGGATAAATCATATATTAAATCTGTTTTATTTAGTTTTACAAGTCCAAATCTTATCTTGCCTTCTTGAGCTTTTAATTCCTTTTTTTTTTTAAATTGTTTATTTGTATATCGCTTACAGTTGTATAATTTACTTTTTTTTTAATTTTGCGGATCATTTTCTCCTTCATCATCCTCTACCATATCAAGAGCACGTTTAATTGATTGTTTTTTTTCCCCAAAAATTGAACCATACTTTCACCAATACCTTTTTCTGATTCGTTTTTAAAAAATTTTCCATATAATTTTTCTTTCTTCAAGTTCAAATTCATCTTGTTTTTTTATTCAGCAAGACAAGGGTCTTCACATAACATTATATTAAGATCATCTGTGTGAATTTTATTATTTGCTATTTTTTAACAACATGAAAATATTCACGTGAACACGGAATAGGAATTTTTCTATTTACAATATTTTTTGATAAAAGAATTATTTTTTTGAGAAAAAAAAAAAAGAAAGACTTTTTTTGTATAGCTTATGTTTAGTTTTCAATTTGTTTTAAAAATATTTTTAATTTCCGGTAAGACCTCTTTTTCTTTATTATTTTTTAAAAATTGATTATAAAGTAACATTGATTTTAATATTTGTTGTTCGTCATTATCATCGTCATTTTCAGAAGAAGAACAAGAAGAATCTTTTTCCGAATAATCGAATTCTTCTCCTCTTCACTATTTTCACATTCTAACTCTTCTTTACTATTTTCTTCCTCTTCCTCTTCCTCTTCTTCCTCTTCTTCCTCTTCCTCCTCTTCCTCCTCTTCCTCCTCTTCCTCCTCTTCCTCCTCTTCCTCCTCCTCTTCTTCCTCCTCCTCTTCTTCCTCCTCCTCTTCTTCCTCCTCCTCTTCTTCCTCCTCCTCTTCTTCCTCCTCCTCTTCCTGTTCCTCCTCTTCCTCTTCCTCCTGTTCCTGTTCCTGTTCCTCTTCCTGTTCCTCTTCCTCTTCCTCTTCCTCTTCCTCTTCCTCTTCCTCTTCCTCTTCCTCTTCCTGTTCCTCTTCCTCTTCCTCTTCCTCTTCTTCTTCTTCTTCTTCTTCTTCTTCATATTTTTTTTAACTATTTTCTTTTTCTTTTTCGTGTTTTTGAATTTTTTCTTCTTCTGTTTTCTTATCCATTTTTCAAGCAAATTTTGAAACTGGATAAATAATAACGTGTTCCTTTCTTAAATGATTTTTTTGGTCAATTAAAAATACCGATTGTTTATTTTTTTCTTCAAATAAGAAAAAAAAATTCTTCTTTTTTTCCCTTCTTCTTCTTAAAGACTTCATCCTACATAGTTATTTATTTATTTATATATCGTTCAATAAACGTGCAGGTGTTTTTATACACGTTAATTGATCTTTTGGTTTAAAAATTGGGATTTTCATTTTAAAATTCTCAAATGAAATTCTTGCATCTGCCTGTTAAATCAGCGTGATTTGCACCCATACATATTAAATTCATATTTGCTCTTGTTAATCTTATTTCGGTTGGAAGCAGTTGGAAGAAATGTTTCACCACCACCTTCACTAAAACACGCGAGATCAATTTGATCTACAATCGTTGCAATTGTATTGTTTGTAAGTTCACGTCTAGTTAATGATCCCAAATTATCACCCCTAATGGTGTACGAGGTGCCATTACCGCCAATATTCAGACCTATTTAATTTATGAAATGGTGCTCTTCGTTTCTAAAATGGTGCTCTTCATTTATAAAATGGTGATGTATATTTTTTAAAATGGCGATGTTTATTTCTAAAATGGTGACGTGTATTTATAAAATGGTGATGTATATTTTTTAAAATGGTGATGTTTATTTTTAAAATGGTGCTCTTCAATTATAAAATGGTGATGTTTATTTACAAAATGGTGATGTTTATTTATAAAATGGTGATGTGTGTTTATAAAATGGTGCTGTATATTGTGAAAATGGTAACAAGTTTTTCAAAAATGGTGCCTGTTATTTTCCAAAATGGTGATCATTTTATGTAATATGGTGCTTTTTGTTTTAAAAATGGTGACCTTTTATACTGCAGAATTTTCGTGGTAAGACTATCAGAAGATATTTTTCGTGACATTTTAGCTGCCAAGAGAATACTGGAAAATATCTCAAGATCCCATTCTATCTTCAGTGATATACCTGGACGACCATCATATGATTTAAGAGCAAACCAACTTCAGGCACTTTTAGAGCTGCTCCAAGTTTCAAAGAGGACAATTGAACGTCGCCTTGCAGAATGTGGTATAACAGCAAGATCTTTTTGTGACATCACCAATGCCGAGCTGGATGCCCACGTTCAGGAGATAAAGTTGTTTAATCCTAATGTTGGTTCCAAGAATCTGGCTGGTTATTTGGCTGCTCGCAACATAAAAATTCCTAGACAACGGGTTAGAGAATCTCTAGAAAGAGTTGACCCCCTGGGAGTTGCTGCTAGGAAGTGCAGATCCATTCACCGTCGTGTCTATTGTGTTTCTCGTCCTTTGGCGTTATGGCATTTTGATGGCAACCACAAACTCATCAGATGGCGATTTGTGGTCCATGGTTGTGTTGATGGGTTTAGCCGAATCCCAGTATATTTAACTTGTCATACGAACAATAGAGAGCATCTACTGTGCTTCACAGCTTCATAGGTGCCGTTCATCAATGGGGATTACCATCGCGTGTTCGCAGTGACAGAGGAGGTGAAAATATTGATGTGGTAGAGTACATGTTAAATAGAAGAGGCACTGACAGAGGTTCTGCACTGGTTGATCGTAGTGTGCACAATCAATGTATCGAACGTCTGTGGAGGGATGTATATAGTGATGTGTTGGATCTCTTTTATGGTATTTTTATGTCAATGGAAGACATTGGAATACTAGATCCTATTAGTGAAATTGATTCATGGTGTTTGCACTTTTGTTTCTGTGATGTAATTAGTAACAAGTTGAAGGCTTGGGTAAATGCCTGGATAAGGCATCCCCTGGGTAGTGAGCAGAATCAAACTCCACTGCAATTATGGATGCGAGGTCAATTTGACAATGCTGAGCAACTGAATTCTGATCAGACTAGAGTACCTGATGACTATGGTGTTGACTGGGATGGTCCTGCAAGTACTGATGCTGACACTGAAGATGATATCCATGTTGCAGACACCACCTGTCCTTTGTCTCAAGATCAGTTAGATCAACTTACCATAGTGTTTGAACAAAATTGTCCAGAAAACCCTAGTCCATGGGAATGTGTCAGGTGTTACCAACTTGTAAAAAACTTTACATTGCAATACACTTAGGTTCATCAGACTTTTTAGTTAACGTAAGGTTGGCCACCCACTCATGAACTTAAATTTTTATCAAGTCTTTTGTGGGAACAATATCATGGCAGTTTTGTAATATATCAAATATATATATATGACTATATGTCATATAACGATTGTCATTCTGATGTATGTTTTAGATTAAGCATATAGTAGATAAAACTGTCGCATTTTCTGAGCTTTCCTTTTTATGCGATCGCTCTGTGTTTAAGGCATACTGTGCAACAGCTCTAACTCCCCTGAAAAAGTGAATCCTTCTATATATGTCAACCCCACCTAAAACTTAAAAAATACCCCACACATACATAAAATCTCATGACCCCTCTTTATTCTTTGCAATTTAGTAACTGGAACTCATAATTTAATAATATGGCTCAACCCCCCCTGAAAAAAACAAACCCTAAATGGGTCAACCACCCACCTAAAACTTTCGCTAATGGTAATTCCCCAATTGAATCCCCCAATTAAATCCTGGGGGTGCACATTATAAGGGTTAAGAAGTTTGTGTTTTGAAATTCTTGTGCCTATAACCTTCATTATTGAATAAATCTAAAAAGTAAGCATACCAAGACTCATTTATATTTCTCCTCTTTAACTTTTATGTACAAATGTCAATATAGTATTGTGCATCATTTAGCTATATGTGCAATACATGTACCACTACGTTGGTCATAAAGTATAAAATTTGTGTCATTCATAGTTAAGAAACAGATGTAACTGTCTGGAACTAAAACTGCAAAACATGCTTCCTTTTTCAAAGAAGAGAAGATTTTCTATTTGTATGCTAAATACAATTGGGAAAGATAGCATCCATTGTCAAGTGACTTTGGCAATCACCAGAATGATGCTTTTGGCATGCAATTAGTTTCAGTTCCAGTTGTATCTTCAGAGTTCAAATTTGAAATATCAATTTAATTCTTAAGGGGAACTAAAGTCAAAAAATAAGTTTCTTTTAAATAAAAGGCATTAACTGTAATGTTTAGAAATGTTAATAATTTTACGGTGTCTTGTTCTCGAGGAGTAACGTTTGGGTATTTCTTTTCAATTTGACGTGATATCATCAAAAACTGACAAGATGACATCAATTTGTCAATTCGAAAAGAAAACGGCCGCTGTTTGTCAACTCTGAGCCTTCTAAGATGGTGGTCAAAAGCATAAAATACGATAATGAAAACGTTATTCCTCCAGAACAGGAGCAGATACCATAAAATTATAAACATTTCTAAATTGAAAGAAACTGATTTTTTGACTTCAGTTTCCCTTTAATGAAACATCACAGTTATGAAACAAGTGTTGTACAATCACACACGGCCTGTCTTCTGTACAGTTAACACATGCAGGCAAAAAACTTTCCAACAGAACAAAACCTTAACAAAACAAATTTTTTTGATAGTCTACTGTAGTCCATTTATTTAGAAAATAAAAGCACTGAATGTTTCTATACTTTACCAAAACCATGGCATTCTAGAAGAGCTTCTTTCATAAAAGAAGATAAGTCGGACGGATCTTCGAATCCTCTTGGCAAAAACAGATACAACCCACAGGTTGATGACCAAGGACGGCGACGACTATTCCCATCAAAATCGTAGAACTCTATGGTTATTAAATTGTCAGAACCAAGTGGGGGTACACAATCAGTTCCAGTGGTAAAAACAAGTAGGTCCTCGAGTGTTAGGCCAGTCACTTCACCCTCCTCAAGGTCTTGAAGGAAAAGTTAAAAACAGTAGATGGTACTGTATTCTTTATCCCTCTTGTTTGATCCTTCCTCTGAACGATGTAGTTCATAAAGTGACATGAATGTCACTTTTGTTAGCCTTTAATGCTGGTTGCCAAGGATGTTATCAAACAGTGCCTTGTTGCCCATAATGATGTCACCGAGATTTCCAATACTGTTCAGTCCTTGAAAAAACTGTGTAAACTCTGTATGGACACCATAAACAAAGCACTGCTTCAACAGCGACTCCACCATTTCATTTCTATCTGATAGCTTACATATGTATACCTTGGGATACCCACACTGGGAAATCTTATCACCATATTTGCTTACTAGTGCAGAAAAACTTTCTTCTGTTGAACATTCAGCTGCTTCTCTAAGGACCTGCTTCATTTCAGGATCAGCAACAGATTCAATTGCAATTTCATGGTTAACTGCCAGACCTTTGTAAATTTCATAGCCCACTGCCGACAAGCAATGCGGACCACCTCCTCCCGGTAGGATGCTCCATGCCACAAACTTTCCAGCTAATTCATATCTGTTGTCCGCCAAGAGACCAAGGTCATCTGAGAACCAAGAACCATGGAAAATTGTCGACTCGCAAATAGAACGCATTAAGAGGCGGAAGAATTCACGCTTTGGCCCCCCGTCATCAACTGCCTCCTCTCCAGCAAAAGTGACGAAGGGTGGCTTAACGAATGAGAACCTCTTTCGCTCTATGGCCCTACAGGTTGTTGCAAAAACTGCCTTTCTGCTAATAATGATGTAATATTTGAACAACGAGAGCGAGTGTTTCACCGGGATATCCAAACACGAGAAAACAATGTATGAAAACACGAGGCCGAAGGCCGAGTGTTTTTGTTAATTGTTTTCGTGTGTTTGGATATCCCGGTGGGACACGAGCTCGAGTTGTTTAAATAGCTTCTCAAATTCAATCAAAGGTTATGTTTGATTGGGTAATGCTCTCTCATGGGAATGGGATGGCTGCGTTATAAGTAGGGTGGTTTTTGCATTTTAAATTTTCAATCTCTGCCAGTCGTTGGTGATTGTTGTTGTTCAGAAATGAACGAGAAAGGAGCGAGACGTTTTCGCCCTGAAAGGACAGAAACCGAAGAAAATATATTAATTGGAAAAGCGGTCCCAGCATCGACTAAATACAAGACGAAATGGGCTACGGAAATATTCAAAGAATGGCAGGGCAATAGAGCTGTGCGGGATGTCACTAACAATGAACCGGGTTGCGAAATACAAGATTTAAGCACTCATCTTGAGCATTTCAACGCTGAAAGTTTAGCATTTTGGTTGGGGAAATTCGTACAAGAGGTCGTGAACAAGAATGGTGAAAAGTACCCTGCGCGATCGCTGTATAGCATTATCGCCGGCATAAAACGCTTCTTAGAAGAGCAGAACGAAGGGAATGGGTTAAATCCCTTGGACAGAGGAGACAGACGGTGAGTATTGAATATTGTGTCAAGTTTTTCGTGTGTATGTTTCGCTTTCGAGTGAATTGATATGACTAATGCAGAAATTAATATTGGGGAATTGTTTTATTAAAAGGTTCGATCGATTTCGTCGCTTGTTGGATGCAGAGATGAAAGTCATAACAGAGAAGAAGAAGAAATTGCCTTCTGGGAGAAAGGTCTTCTTGGGATGTCTTGTTCTCAAAGTGTATTGAATACCGTTTACTTTATAATGGTAAATTGTTTGGCCTCAGAAGGTCAGAACATCGACAGTTATGTTTGAATAACTTTACAATAGGAGACAATTTCGTTAAGTTTGAAGAAAATGTATGTAAAACTTTCCACGGAGGCTTGACGGATTTAAAGTATAAGCCGAGAATTGTGCGACATGTTTGTCACAAGGAAGGAGAGGTTCATGACACGCGGTGTCTTGTTAAGGTTTATAAAATTTATAAAGATTTGGCTGAAGTTAAGAATAAAAATGTCAGTGCATTTTATTTTCGGCCAAACACTAAAGAATTAGGTTTTGATAAAAGTCCTGTTGGTGTTAACACGCTTGCAAAAATATTACCAAACATGTGTAAAGCTTTAGGTTTTCCAGTTAAAACTTCTCACAGTTTACGGGTGACGTGTGCCAGCAGTTTGTTTCAGCACGGAGTTGACGAGAAATTAATTCGAGAAAGAACTGGTCATAGATCAAATGCTTTATTTGTGTACGAGAAAGGTAGTGTAGAGCAACAAGAAGAGGTTTCAAGTGTGTTAGGTCCTGTAAACTCAAGCAAGAAGAGTACATTAGTCGCAAGTGCTGAGAAATTAGTGCAGAGTTTTCCAGCGAGTGTAGGAGGTCGAGTTGATTTAGAGCATTCTGTGTTCAATGAGTGTAACATAACGTTTAATATTTTGTGAGTATGAAGTAGTGTTTTGAGAAATAAAGGGTTTGTGTTGCGTTTTGTGTGTAGTGCTTTCGTTTCTTTACAAAAATTCCATAGTTTGCATAGATAATTAGGATATTTGAGGAAGATCACTAGTGATGTTCCTCAAATATCCTAATTATATATGCCGACCAAGAGCATTGTAGAGTTGTGGACCAGGTGTTTCACCGAGTTACCCAAATGCAATCTCGTGATCAAATGCGTCTTTGTTATTGGTTAATTAGCTCATGAATTATTCATGAATTTGAGAAATTCTTATCTAACTCAGCATGCTCTAAGTTATTCTTTTGAAATGAACCCAAAATTGATTTTACGGAATCATTTTCATCTTGTGGGGTACCAGGTTTTTGTATGGCACTTTCGACCAGGCTTGCTTCAATTGCTGCCAGGATCTAAAAATCTTCATATTCATCACTGAATTCATCATCTATTATTTCAACATAATTTTCATACTCTTCATTACTATTTCGCTTTGGTTGAGCTGCACTGTTACTTGCATGCGAAGATTGCTCAGGGGATGTATCATTGCTAGGAATTTCCTGAGTAAAATCAAATGCTGGAATTTCTAGCACACTATCATCTTCACTTTCTGCACCTGGTTGTTGGTCAGAAAATTTAAATTAGAAAGGGTATATGCATGCAAATATGTATATCCACAGGGCAAGCAGCCTGTAATACAGTTGCATTATTTGAATAACTTGTATAACATATAAAAAATTTCTCATTAAGCCAAAATGCAATTACAGAAAGAGTCGTACAGGTCGTACATTGGAATCTTACATCCCTGTGCAAACACAGTGCTGTAGATCATATGGGCCGGCACACAAGAATTACAGTAATGTATGCCCAAATAAAACAACGCACAATCTTTTCAGAACCTCCTTACTATCAACAGGATATTACGCTCACAGCATATATATTATCAACTCCACTAATATTATAATGCACTTATCAGTTTTGAGCACCTGGGGGAAGCGCTGGTATAGCCAGGAGGTCAACACCCCCAATGGTCTATAAGACTGACCTTGAAAAAAAGCTGTAATCCAGTAAGAAATATATTTGGGGATACGATGTTCTGTTGACTGAAGAGATTTCCAGGGGGTGTACCTATACTTACAGGCTTTGCCATCTAAACAGCAGACCCTGGCTACACCAGTGGAGGTCTGTCTGACAAATTTAGGGTTTGATACTTTTACAGCTAGTTCCATCCTCACCATAGGAAATTTCCTATCCATGCATGTCCCACAGTGGGGGCTGACTTTATAAGGTTTTTATATGAAATTGTACTAATTTTCCCAAAAAAAATCAGTTCCAAGGATCGCAATTTGTAAAAAATTTAAAATAATTTCTTGCCTTAGGCTTGGGCATTTAATTGATTATTTTCCGAATTTTCAAATCAAAATTCAAATCTATTTTATTGATAGGTGCATTAGAGCATGTGCTAGCTACCATCATTAATTTTGCTGCAAAGTGTATAGTGGTCCCTTAAGCGAATCAAATCCACCATAGCATGACACTTCCTGCATTCTTCCTTCTGACTGGGAACTGCTGGTACATCTTCAGTGAGCAACAGGTCTTGCTGGATTGGTCTGATGTATATTTTGCCTTGACCAATGAATGAGGCGAGGTATTTCATGGACAAACCATCTGGTCCTTGTGGGATGACTAGCAAGTCTTTGCTTCGTGATTCAACATACATTAACTCAAATCCTCCACTTTCCTTCAGCTTGGGATAGACGTTAATCAAGAGTTCACAAACGCTCTTTTCATTAGTATCCTCGGGAACCGATACCTTTATTTCCCCAAGTCTTGCCACCAACAGCTCTCTTTGGTCTTCGCGGTCTGGCACCACTGTTTGTTCCTTATCAGCTAAGCAAACAAATTTTCTAATGACAGATTTTGTCTTAGTCGTGCCATTCTGTTGTCCAGTTCTTTTACGCTTTTTTGAATTCGATCGATTTCTGGAGCAATTTGCTGGCGGTCTTGAAGTAGAGGTGAAATGGTGGGGAAACAATGTTTGTAGTTCACTATGGGTTGTAGAAATGCTTGAAGCAGTGCCAGAGGACGAACTACAGCTCTCGGCAGCAGCTACCGACACTGGCCGCCCAACGTTTCTGTAACTCTCTGCAGATCGCTGTGTGGACACAGCCGATGATGTGCTTTCGGTTGCTGGTGGAACAACTGGCGGGATCTCCAAAGGTGAATTACGTATTCGTGTCGCTAGTTCACAAAACAGACGAGCTGCAGTTGAAAAATCCTCGGCCATTTCGTTTCGGTTTTATGAAAAAGCACGCTGTTGTTGGCGGAATGCCGGCCATCTTGGTTTGTTATGGACCCCGGTGTCCCAGTAAATGTGTCCCCCCCAAAATATGTCCCCCCCAAAATATGTTCCCCCGGGACACATTTCCTAGGAAATATGTCCCCCCCTTCGGAAATTTGGCCCCCCTCAGAATGATTCTTTACAGGATAATTGATATACGTGTAATATGGCCAAAACTTTTTAAAAGTAAAAAATATATATTTCTGAATAATAAATTATAACAGCTAAATATATATTTAGATAAGAAACTCTTTTTTGCTTTCTAAAGAGCGTGTTGGCTCGAGGTTAATGAAGGGCTCCGCGTGAAACGTCAGTATTTCGTTGTCGAAATTCTCGCCAGCTCACCATTTTCGTGCTTTGTTATTAATATAATAGTGTAGTTTGCCGTTTTTCAAAAAACGGTATATACGGAAGTATTTATTATGCATGGTAGTCATGATTCGCAAACGCAGTAGACGCCTTTTTTCAATGAGCGATGACTAAAGAAGACCAAACAGGGAAATAGCTACATAGTCACCATGACGGAGTACTTTTCCAAATGGCCAAAGGCGCAAGCCATTCCAAACAAGTCAGCAAAATCTGTGTTGGAGTTCTTGTTTAAGATGATACTGCGATACGGGTGTATGGACATCGTAATAAGTGACCAGGGCAGATAATTCGTCAACCAGGCATGTATAAATAGTTAAAACACTGCCTACGCGGCACTCTACTTTTTAACATTTATGTATAAATAGTATTTATAAAATATAACATTTTAGAAAACATTTTTTCATTTATTCATAGGTGAACAACGAGCTCTTCACTCTCACTGGTGTTGATCATCGCATTACAACTGCCTATCATCCGCAAACAAACGGATTAACTGAATGGTTTAACCAGACTTTGGAAAAGTAAGTACAGCAATCAGCGCAGGCATTATATTTACTCTAAAATAAAAAAAACAAACTGAAAACCATAATAAATTAATGACTAATATATATATATATATACAAAGTATGAAGTATAGTTTTACCTTAAAGTCTTCGCTACCAGAGGTTTCACCCTAAACGGGATCATCAGGCGACTGAGAGTCGCCTGATGAGTCGCCTGATGATCCCGTTTAGCGTGAAACCTCTGGTAGCGAAGACTTTAAGGTAAAACTATACTTCATACTTTGTATTTTGCTCTATCTATATATGGTATTGAGCACTCTCTAACACTTCGTGAACCAAAACTCACTTATATATATATATATATAATGTATTTTATTCTTTTTCGTTTTCTATCATTGCAGTGCCCTAATGAAAGTTATCAACGAAGACCAAGATAACTGGGAGGACAATCTTGAAAGCGTTCTCTTCTGCTATCGCTCGTCAAAGAATGACTCCACCAAATACAGTCCATTCTATCTGATGTACGGCCGCGAACCAAAACTTCCGATAGAAATGGGCTTATGTGCCGTGTAAGACATCACCAACTACGTCACAAGTGAGACGAGAATGTATAAGGTGTAAGCTTATATAGGTGTAGTGTGTCGAAAGTATAAACGACTTACGTTGATCGGGCTAGTATGTCGACAGGTCGACAGGGTCGAACATGTTCACTACAATGTCGACACGTCGACAGGTTCGAAGATGTTTACTACGATGTTGACACGTCGACAGGTTCGAAGATGTTCACTACAATGTCGACACGTGGACAGGTTCGAAGATGTCACTACGATGTCGACACGTCGACAGGTTCGAAGATGTTCACTAGGATGTCGACAGGTTCGAAAATGTTCACTACGATGTCGACACGTCGACAGGTTCGAAGCTTCATCCCGTAACACAATAATCATCACTGAATAAAAAAGTACTGTATGACAAAATGTTTTATAATGAAATCACTTGAATCATCAAAGTATTGATGTTAGGTTGAAAACTTGCGAATCTTATTATAAGGCTACTACTGAATACCAACTCTTTATTTGAGGCTATCGGACACTTATAGGCAGTGACAGTATATATCTAAGTATACCCCCCCCCCCCCCCCATTATTATATTTAATAAATTCATTGTGTTGACTGTTGATTTCAGTGTGGTTCCATGGTTTTAGCAATATCGTTTCAGTTACAGAGTTAACGCCACATACATAATCAATAATTTGTAAAAATGCCGTCAAAATAACACAACGATTCAACGACAATTATGAATATAACCTACACATCCAATACAAAGATCGACAAGATTAGGAAGGAATTATGTTTTGACAACAAGAAATCTGGTTATTATAAAATCTATCTATGACCCACTTACATCACTTACAACATATTTCCCTTTAAGTAGTCTATATATCCTTGTGTCAAAACCCTTTTGTAAAAAGATGGATAAATAAATCCCTTTCAGTACAGTAAATTGTTGAGCACAGTCACAGTGCTGTAATGTATTAAAATATAGATATAAAAAGCGTGTATAACTATATGTGAATAAATATGCGTGCGAGGGAACATCCGTTGTTCTGTGAAACCTGCTGTGAATCAAGGCTAGTACTATTTCATGATACAGCGATACAACGATACAGGAACCGGAACCGACACATTTTGGATTTCCTGTAGCATTCAATAAATGTTAAGAATTACATTAAGTGATAGCCAGTTCGTTGCCTTGATAAAATTTATAAAAATAGGCAATTCATTTCAAATTTCCAATAACCGTAAAGCTCGGCACTTTAATACTAACACTCAAAACAGCCGAAAAGAAAAAAAGAACAGCTAAGCTTAGCAGTGTGAAATGGTGAACCTAAAACACACGTACGACTTAAAAAAAACACACACTAAAACACGACTTATAGTTTTTTCTTGTAATAAATAAACAGATTTTTCCCGTCAAACCCGTTAAGGCTAGTTTCCACTCAGGAAAATCTTCCGCAGGACCGGAACGGACAGGGAAGTTTTCTTTGTCTTGTGAGCTCTCGGTCGGAACTAATGACTTTAACCAGGGTGCTCTAAAACACAGGCGGGGAAACGCGCATATAATTTGGCGAGCTACGTGTGATGCATCAAAGGACTGGCACGAGAGCGCTTGGGCTCAGAAAATCAACAAAAACACAATTTCAATGGCGACAAAAAAAATATGAAGCGTACCCGAGATAAATTCCTCTTTTTCAAAAGGAAGAAAACTTATTACTGCCATTAGAAACACAAATAAAGAACAAGTAATTCCTTCAGATTAAATTTGTTTTAATTATATATTGTCAAGGATTTATTCTAGATTAATAAAATCACCATTGTTTATCGGGAGAGTTGAAAAAATTCCTAAAAATTTACAATTTTTGAAGGGCGCACGCCGTTAAAATCATGTTTTCTCTGCGAATCGGTTGACAAAAGTGAATTTGAATACACCAACGTAAAGACAATGAAATAGGCTTTTGAAGTGACATAGTCACCGAACGTGCTTTTTTGTGCTTTTTTCGTGAGATTGACATTTCGCCAACCCATTTTTGAAAATTTTCTTTTCCATTCTCGTCACTGACTATAGCTTTATAAACTGTAAAACTGCCAACACTTTCAAGTTTAAAACCCCTTGCTTCTTTTAAAGAGCAATCACATGACCGTATACACAGTACTAAAACCCTCTTTCCAATAGTGTTAAACATACGAGGAGAACTTTTAAAACAAATTTCAACCCGAAATGATGTAAATAAAAATGCCAAAGTTTACTACAAGTCTGCACACTTTATGTATGCATTGTCTGCATGCGACTCAAGCTAGTTTACGACGGTAAAAACAATATTATAGTATTCTTTGTTTGCCAAATTTTATGTGCACAGAAATACTAAACTATAGACGTTAACCGACAGAAGACTCAAATTTGTCCAAAATTTGAGCGGAAAGCATCTAAAATAAACAATTAAAATCGAGAACGTTTTCAGCTTTGTGTTTATATATCCAGAGTAAACAACCTTATGCAGTTCAGCATATTTTGTTTATAGATAATATCATAACACTTAACACACTCTTACATGTACGTCCATGCATGCGGATTAACATTATATATGTGTACGAGAAACTGGTAACTACAATTATTGCATCAGTTTTGCAGACAAAATTCGATCATACTTAAGTTTATATCTGAAAATTATATTACAGTTGTCGAATGCCGAAGACAGTACTCTAGTTAAATCTACAGCACAAGAGACCAACAACGTACGATAATATAGTTATAGATATGCAAAGAGTACTGTCTCCGTTTCAAACACATCTGATCAGTCAAGTCCATTTCAGATTACAGTAAGATACAGTTGGTATAAATCACGGCCGCTTGAAGTTTGACTATTCTTTTTTGTAGCTTCCAAAGTTTGAGATTCATTCAAGACTATAACTAGTATGTATAGGAAAATAGTTCATCAAAATAACATTTATAGAGCAAATACAGCAAGATTACGACTTAAAAAAAGCTGGAAACCACACATATACTTGGTAGCATGGAGGTTTGACTTTCACAGACCACAGGCACAGTCTTCGGCTTCGTCTTGAGGTATCTGGATCAGCCATAACATGCAATACTGAATATATATTTTTTCATCATTACTGTAATTTTTAATGCGGAGGTTTCTTAGCATCTTCTGTCAGCTGTCTCAGTTTTCTTTCGAAAATTAAATTAAATCGAAGCTCGAAGTGATATATGTGGGGGGTACGCGCATCACACATAGATCAGGGCTCCCACTGCCGTTTCCCCGCCCGTGTTTTAGAGCGCCATGCTTTAACACAAAGGAAACTTTCCTGTCCGTTCCTATCCTGCGGAAGATTTTCCTGAGTGGAAACTAGCCTTAAGAATTGCAGACCTAACACAATATTTCTCATGGTTAGTTGTTCTTCAATCGGACAGCTTAACTCTAGTAGTGACGTCGTCGTAGTGCATGAACATCTGCGAAATGTCGACGTGTCGACAATGTAGTGAACATCTTGGAACCTGTCGACGTGTCGATATCGTAGTGAACATCTTCGAACCTGTCGACGTGTCGACATCGTAGTGAACACTTCGAACCTGTCGACGTGTCGACATCGTAGTGAACATCTTCGAACCTGTCGACGTGTCGACATTGTAGTGAACATCTTCGAACCTGTCGACGTGTCGACATTGTAGTGAACATCTTCGACCCTGTCGACCTGTCGACATACTAGCCCGATCAACGTAAGTCGTTTATACATTCGACACACTACACCTAGATAAGCTTACACCTTATACATTCTCGTCTCACTTGTGACGTAGCTGGTGATGTCTTACACGGCACATCAGCCTATAAATGAGAGTAGAAGGCAGTGCTCCTAATGGTGACCAGGATCAGTGTGACGGTGGACAGGTCTCTTTGGACGAGAGGGTTGAACAGCTGCTCAGAGTGAAGAAATCGGTTCACGACTTGGCAATAAAAAATATAGGAAAAGCACAAGATCGGCAAAAACGAAATTACGACAAGAAACATGATTCAACTAAGGTTGACACATCACAGTTTTTGCATATTATGAGCTTGTATTTGAGCAAAACTTTTATTAAAAACCGCTACTAAAATGTCAATTAAGTTGTATGGTTCAAACAAACGGATTTATATGGATTTACTGCTTTTGGTTAATTTTCTTTTACCTTATTCCGCCATAGATTCTTGCAGTGGGCGATAAGGTGCTGGTAAAAAAAAACATGCGGAATATTGACAGAAAGGGAGGGAAAATGGACACTCGTTGGATTGGCCCCTACATTGCTGCGCACGTCGGAAAAGGAAGATATAAACTGTTGAATGAACAATCTGGGGAACCTTTGAAGCAAGCGATAAACAGTTCCCGCCTTAAGAAGTACCTCCAAAAGCCAACTCAAAAAAAAAAAAAAAACAAGAGAAAGGAAATGGAGAGACAACCCAAGAGAAAGGAAATGGAGAAACAACCCAAGAGAAAGGATATGGAAAGACCGCAGATTAAGATCAAGACTATAACTAGTATGTATAGGAAAATAGTTCATCAAAATAACATTTATAGAGCAAATAAAGCAAGATTACAACTTAAAACAAGCTGGAAACCACACATATACTTGGTAGCATGGAGGTTTGACTTTCACAGACCACAGGCACAGTCTTCGGCTTCGTCTTGAGGTATCTGGATCAGCCATAACATGCAATAGTGAATATTCATTTTTTTTCATCATTACTGTAATTTTTAATGCGGAGGTTTCTTGGCATCTTCTTTCAGCTGTCTCAGTTTTCTTTCGAAAATGAAATTAAATCGAAGCTCGAAGTGATATATGTGGGGGGTACGCGCATCACACATAGATCAGGGCTCCCACTGCCGTTTCCCCACCCGTGTTTTAGAGCGCCATGCTTTTAACACAAAGGAAACTTTCCTGTCCGTTCCTATCCTGCGGAAGATTTTCCTGAGTGGAAACTAGCCTTAAGAATTGCAGACCTAACACAATATTTGTCATGGTTAGTTGTTCTTCAATCGGACAGCTTAACTCTAGTAGTGACGTCGTCGTAGTTCATGAACATCTGCGAAATGTCGACGTGTCGACAATGTAGTGAACATCTTGGAACCTGTCGACGTGTCGACATCGTAGTGAACATCTTCGAACCTGTCGACGTGTCGACATCGTAGTGAACATCTTCGAACCTGTCGACGTGTCGACATCGTAGTGAACACTTCGAACCTGTCGACATCGTAGTGAACATCTCCGAACCTGTCGATGTGTCGACATTGTAGTGAACATCTTCGAACGTGTCGACATCGTAGTAAACATCTTCGAACCTGTCGACGTGTCGACATTGTAATGAACATCTTCGACCCTGTCGACCTGTCGACATACTAGCCCGATCAACTTAAGTCGTTTATACATTCGACACACTACACTAGATAAGCTTACACCTTATACATTCTCGTCTCACTTGTGACGTAGCTGGTGATGTCTTACACGGCACATAAGCCTAGAAATGAGAGTGGAAGGCAGTGCTCCTAATGGTGACCAGGATCCGCGTGACGGTGGACAGGTCTCTTTGGACGAGAGGGTTGAACAGCTGCTCAGAGTGAAGAAATCGGTTCACGACTTGGTAATAAAAAATATAGGAAAAGCACAAGATCGGCAAAAACGAAATTATGACAAGAAACATGATTCAACTAAGGTTGGCACATCACAGTTTTTGCATATTATGAGCTTGTATTTGAGCAAAACGTTTATTAAAAACCGCTACTAAAATGTCAATTAAGTTGTATGGTTCAAACAAACGGATTTATATGGATTTACTGCTTTTGGTTAATTTTCTTTTACCTTATTCCGCTATAGATTCTTGCAGTGGGCGATAAGGTGCTGGTGAAAAAAAACATGCGGAATATTGACAGAAAGGGAGGGAAAATGGACACTCGTTGGATTGGCCCCTACATTATTGCTGCGCACGTCGGAAAAGGAAGATATAAACTGTTGAATGAACAATCTGGGGAACCTTTGAAGCAAGTGATAAACAGTTCCCGCCTTAAGAAGTACCTCCAAAAGCTAACTCAAAAAAAACAAACAAACAAGAGAAAGGAAATGGAGAGACAACCCAAGAGAAAGGAAATGGAGAAACAACCCAAGAGAAAGGAAATGGAGAAACAACCCAAGAGAAAGGACATGGAAAGACCGCAGATTGTGCCTCAGATGAAGGCACGTGCTTAAGTATATATATGTTTTGGGTAAAGTCCATCGTTTCGACTACGTTTAGACGGGTCCGGACAAATTAAACGGTGCATGTACAGCACCGTAAAAACAGGCAGAACCGTACACATTGCAGTACTGTTCCTAATTCGTCTGGACCTGTGTCAACGGGGTTCAAAATTGCTTGCGTGGAGTTTTTTTTATTTACGAACTTTACTAATTGACAGTTTCTTACATGTTTTTAACCCTCGGAAAACAAAGCAGTCCACGAGAACGCTATGTGGATCAGAGCATTAGGTCTAAAGAACGTTGACAGCAAAATTCTATGCCAGAAGAGAATGCTCAACGACAGATTGATACATAGATACATACATACTCAGAAGCTAATGAAGAAGAAATTTCCGTTAGTTGTTGGCCTTCAAGACCCTGTGCTTTCACAGACATCGTTCAAGTGAAGGCATCCAAATACATCACACAGGAGAAACCCACTGGGTAACTTCTTATTCGATTGGGGGTCAGCCAGTAGCTGTTTACGACACTTTATTTGATGACCTGACGGAGTCAACCGAGAAACAGTTGGCACAGTGTTATCGTGGTTTTATCGACGTCGCAGGCCAGCTTCACATCGAGATGTCCCCAGCACAGACACAGAAAGGGTCCGTTGACTGTGGGTTATTTGCCATTGCTTATGCATACGAACTAGCAAGCGGGAACACTAAAAAAACAACAAATAAAGAAATAAACATCACCATTTTAAAAAATATACATCGCCATTTTATAACTGAAGAGCACCATTTTATGAATAAACATCACCATTTTATAAATGAAGAGCACCATTTTAAAAATAAGCATCACCATTTTAAAAAATATACAGCACCATTTTATAAATACACATCACCATTTTAGAAATAAACATCACCATTTAAAAAAAATATACATCACCATTTTATAACTGAAGAGTACCATTTTATAAATAAACATCACCATTTTATAAATGAAGAGCACCATTTTAAAAATAAACATCACCATTTAAAAAAATATACAGCACCATTTTATAAATGAAGAGCACCATTTTAGAAACAAAGAGCACCATTTCATGTATTAAATAGGTCTGAATATTGGCGGTAATGGCACCTCATAATGGTGTTCATGTGTCCTCTTGTATCAAGATAAGCGCAATTTACTTCTTTTGAATCTTTATACATTGAAGGTGTTTCACGTGTAATAAATGATATATAGGATGCATAAAACTAAAATTATCAGCAGGTGTCAATTAACACCATTAAAATTGTCATTTAACTTTAATTCTTTTGTTTTCCAAAAACAGCGTAACGGGAAAGGAGGAATAATAACATTTGCGTTTCCACCTCCTAAGTTACCATTAGGGGCTCTAATAGAAATATCAACCATAAATTTAGCATCACTTGTTTTCATTAATCCAACACTATTTCCCGGTCTTGTAAATGTATATACGTCTGAATTACGGGTCTTTTGGAATGGGAAAAATTTCATCTAGTCTTGTTTCCAAAAAAATATCGTTAAAAGGTGTCGATATAAAAAATTGTAGGGGACTACTAAACAATGTTTCGTGTTGATCAATTTCTTGTTCTGTAGGATCATTCATTTTTTTTCTTGTTTTTTTTTTTAAAAAAATAATTTTTTATACGTTGATTTTGAGTATATTACCCAAGTGCCATTCCTGCACCGAAAGCACCACCTTTTTGTACTTTTCTGTTTTTGTATCTTTTTGCTTTTGTGGGGGGTTTTTTGGTCTTAAAATATTTTTTCTTCGCCATTTTTTTTGCAACGTTATAGTAACACAAGCTGGTGACAACTAAAATTTTTATAAAGAAAAAAAATACATGAAATAAAAAATAAAAAATTAAATACATTACAATACTATTAAATTTTTTTTGTTTTTTTTACCGAGATAAATATCGTAAAAGATTAGGATCAATATCAAGTTTTCTTTTTTTTCTCACATTTTGTTGTTTTTTTACTAAACTTTGACTGTAAACTTCGCTCATATTATTAGGCAAGCCAACTTTTCCATCAAGTAAAATTTCTTCTTTTGTTGGTTCTTTTGTTGTGCAACTACAAAATTATTTGCATGAAAATGTCCACCATTTCTTTTTCCATTTAATAATTCTAAGTAATCTTTTTCACTTAAACTCATTCTCGAAATAAATTTAAATATAATGTTATTTCTTCACTGTTTAACTGTTTACTATTATGTTCTTCTTCGTAAGAAATAAAAACTGTATGTTTTTTTTAGCATCATCTTCATTTAATAGTAAAAAATGCGGTGTTCTTTTATCACTATTTAAAGCAAAAGAAATATTTTTTTCATTGATATAAAATAAAACGCGTTTTACAAATAAAATATATTGTTGACTAGGTTGATTTAATATTGATTCTGTATGATTATTTTTTGTATTTACAATTTTTAAATTTTTAATATTTTTCAGTTCTGCATTGTTTTTGAATCCTGAAAAGTCAATTTTTTTGGAATATCATAAACGAAAATTTCCCTTTATTCCCTTACATTCAAACGAATTAAAATTCCATAAAGTTTTATTATCATTGTAGGATATAGATGAAAAGGGATATGTCACTTCATAATTTTCAATGCATAAAATATGATTTTTTTTCTTCTAGTTTCACTTTAAGCACAATGAATTACTCAATATTAACAGTTCCTGAATCAAAGGGAACCAATGTACCCTCGCTATCTTTAAATTTTATATGTAACGAAGAAATTTTTGTTTTTTTAATTTTTCTTTTAATTGAAACTGAAGGTGAATAAATCATTAATTCACCGTTTCCTTTTCCTTGTTCAGACCAACGAATGGGAACAGTTGTTAATATTTCTGATGATGTATCACCCACGAATCCCCTTTCCAATTCTTCACAATAAATAAATATTTTATCCAAAGCGTCTGAAATATCGGGTAAATAGTCAGCATAAATCGTTTGCGTTGTCGACAATACTTCATCTTGATCGACAATTTGTTGAAACTGAATGGTTTCTTGGCTAAAACCCAGCATAAATGCTAATTTCGTAGAAATATTTAACGTAATAAATAAATTAAATTTTTTTTCTTCTAACGATGAAGACGATAAATGAAATTCATTTAAATTATACCCATCATGTGCTTTTCCTGTGGACGAATACAATTGATTTAACCAATATTCAGCATATATATTTGCACTAATTTTTATTTTACCATTATTGTCAAATGTAAAAAAAATATCATACTCATTTAATACACATTATTTAAATAATGTATTAACCGTTCTAAAGTGTAAATTCCCTCCGGAATAATAAATTTATCACTTTCTATATTCATTTCGTTGTCTTCATATACATCCTGTTCATTTTTTTTAAATCCTAGGTAATGTAAATGAAGTGTAAACCAACATTTATCACCATTCACATTTTTTGTTGTTGCAGGGTCACGATTTAATGCATCAATCGGTTGAATTAATTTCATTTCAAAATCGTTTGTATAATTAGTCCTTCCTTCCTTCCTTCACGGTATTACTTAAAATGTGTAAATTCGTCATATCTTTTGTAATTCTTCTTTGTAAAATATTCCCTCTATCTTTTTGTTTTTTAGATCTTCTAATTCGTATGTTACAGGATCTGTAATAAACACTTTTTTTATTTTAAAATTTTCATTTGTCCAACGACGTAAACTACTTTTTTCAAATATATTATTTTTTGATCGTGCAATATGCACAAGATTTCCTTCCTTTAACACCGTCTTAGTAAAAGTAATTGGTGAAATCATTTTACGTAACATTATACTTTTCAATTTATTCATTTTTTCCCACGATAAATCTCATGAGGTGTAAATCCATCCAAACTCTTATGAGGTGATTTATTATATCTTTCAATAATAATAGGAAAATAATAATAATAATATCAAACGTACCCGTCAATGTTAAAACGCGACGCGTCATTGTTTTCAAAGTTTTAATTACCCTTTCAACGTGAGATGCTTTAATTTCACGATTATGCGTATGAAAAACAGTAAATCCATATTTTTTACTTAAATCTTTACGAATTATTTGAAATTAAGTTCCTTCATCACATTGAATTTTTTGCAGTGTTTCTTCCAGTTGTTTTTTTAAAGTTCAACCCCATGCATATCTTGAATAAACATCATTACACACAAGCCAATAACGATATTGATTATTAAATCGTGCTAAATCTTTATTTTCAGCTAAATCAATTTCCCATTGTTCATTTTTATCATTTACATGAATATTTAGGCCTGGTTTATACAGCGTGCTATGAGCGGACCGAACTAATTATTTGCCTAATTGGTTCGGTCATAGCACGCTGTATAAATCAATTTGGCTCGCTCTTTGAATTAGGTCCGCTCTTAACCGTGCGGCTCGCTCGTCGAAGGCGTGCGGAACGCTCTTAGCACGGTCAAGCACGCTGGTGATTTATACAAACGAGCCAACACCGTACCTAAAAAAATATAATTCAGTATAATTTATAATAATGCTTAATTCAATCCCGAGATGCAACAGTAAACTGCTTCGTAGCCATTTTCTAAATTTATTAA
The DNA here is from genome assembly GCA_035771165.1 of Paragorgia papillata. NCBI lineage: Eukaryota > Metazoa > Cnidaria > Anthozoa > Scleralcyonacea > Coralliidae > Paragorgia > Paragorgia papillata. Next base: position 332,008 of record JAWNZC010000400.1, on the reverse strand, counting down.
AATGGCTGCTGTACAGGATTGTTCCGTTTGTGGAGAAGGAACAAAGTATTCATGTTTAAGATGTTCCATACCGGTCTGTAACAGGAGTTTAGACTGTAGTATCCCAGCTGAAGAGTATCTTCAAAAGGAATTCGAAAGTGTATCGTATTGTAAAGATTGCCAAAAATATGTTGAAGGGCAACGCAGCACATCACCCAGCGTCGCCAGCGATCCTGACAGTGAGTGGAACCCACTGATCTCTGATTCTATCGAAGAAAGTCTGAACGAAGATGAGAGTGATGTAGATGACGGGTTACTTAATACTGTATCGACGCGAAGCAAGAGAAAGAGAGGAAAGAGAAGCCAGTGGGCAGACGAAGATTTGGACGATTTTGTTGACATAATAGTGAATGATGAAAACCACAAACGGAAGTTGATTTTTCAAAATACTATGAGTAAAGCCAACAAAGGGAATTATGAAAGTATCCAAGAAGAGTTAAAGCAACGAGCTAGTGTAAGAGGTACAGTTTTTAACAAAACAATTCAGCAAATGCGAAATAAATTTAAAAAGCTCGTGAGTGAGTGCAAAAAGGCAAGTATAGTATATAAAACTGCCACTGGAATTTCTAATTACAAGGATCAAAAGGGCTACTCGAAGTGGTTTGACGTACTGTTCTCTTTGGTTAAATCCCGTGATAGTTGCCAGCCAGAACAAGCTCTCGAACCGAGTGTTGGTCCAACAATTGAAGATAAAGAGAGTGAAGACACAGGAGTAAACTTTGGCCAAGATGAAAGTGACACATCAAAAAATTCAGATGATAAGCTTTTTGTTCCTAAACCTCCCAAGAAAATGAAGAAGACAGAGAACAAATTGGTAGAAAAAACTACGCAAGTTCTTGAAGGCATTCAGTCTATTTTGCATAATCAACAGACTTCTTCATTTTTGGAATTTATGGAAAAGGAAAATGCCAGAGCTCGCGCTCATGAATTGGAAGTAATGAAACTGTTGATACCATCAGCCCAACCATCACATCCACAAGGTCAGTATATGAATTATCCAGCTAACTACAATACTTTTCACAGTTCTTCTGAGACACCTGTTCAACAAGTCAGACAAGCACAGGTACCTGTTGGCAAACCTGATCAGTTGACAGTACCATTCCAACACACTAATTCTGATGGTACCCATCAACAAAACACAAGGCCATATTTGAATGAAGTTGGTGCTAGCATTACGTCTAACTATCCATATACAAGTATCTGGAATGCATATTCACCACAGTCCGATGGTTCCACAAATCCCAGTGGGTCGTTGGATTATTTTAAAACTATGATGATAAACAACAACTTGAGAACAATTTACTACTAAAGCTAATATATTATATGCTGTTTATTATATTTTAACATTTATGGTTTATTACTTTCTGTGAGTTGCAACAATTAAGGATTAGAAGTTGTGTTTTTTTTAGAGTTATGGTTATATTTTGGATATACCATATGTTATACCTTGTTTATACATCTATGTACATGTATGCATGTAACTGCCACCATGTCTTGCAACAATGCATTCGAACCATTAGCATGTGAACCATTAGCATGTGATTTTTGTTTCTATTCAGTATCCATTAATTTTATAGACTCTGCAGTATGTACATGTATCTTGTATGTCTCACCTTTGAATGCACTATGTTAGTTATCTCTTCTGATTTCATCATTCTATTTGCTTTCCTTTTGTTTCAGTTGACAATCTATTCTATTCCCTTTTTAAAATCTTACTTCACACCATGGTATTTATGGCCTGGGCAGACCTTTAGTACTGTATTACCACTACAGTAAGTCCCGCATTTAAGAAACCAACATCTTTGAAATCATGCTGTTCAGTTGATATATATATATAGTATAGTTTTAAGTGGGCTTACCTCAAAATGTTGAGTGTTGCAACTGTCAGTTTCACGCGGGGCGATCTTCAGGCAACGCACCGCATGAAACTGACAGTTACGACATTCAACATTTTGAGGTAAGCCCACTATACTATATTCGCTCTACCTTTATGGTATTGAGCACTTTGCAACATTCCGTGAACAAAATCACACATGCTCGTTTGTATATATATATATATATATATATATATATATTCAGTTCAGTTTTTTCTTCTACTTGCAGGCTGTAGTTTTTTATATGTTGGTTTCTTAAATGTGGGGACTTACTGTATTAAGGTTCCAAGGAGACTTAATAATTTCAGTCTATCAAGAGGGGAGTGGGCTTATTAGAGAGAACAGGGCTTATAGAGGGAGGGTTGTACTAAATTTGCCAACTCAGGGTGAGACAAAAACTTAAATCTAGAATAGACTGCTACCAATTTTCTATTATTAGAGTTGTTGTAGATGTATGTTTTTCTTTGGAAGGGAGGGACTTGATCTTTCACTGGATAGGAGTTGGAGGACTTAATGGTGAAAATATTGTCTTTTACTCTGACTAACATCGGATGATTTATCAGTATTCATGAATGAGAAGCTTCCTGAGCTGTAAAAAGTAAAAGAAAGGTAAAACAACAACAACTTATTTGTACCCATAACGAAATAATACATATTCAATAGTGTGTTTTGTATAATTTAGGTACTGACTATCTGTAATAACCATAAGGGCTAAAAATATCAGGCAGTTCAAGACAAGATGATTTAAAGACTTTCATATTTTAAAACTCAACATATACAAAAAGCATATGTTTTCCTTTTCAATTTTCTAATACCTTTATGACATGACACTTTTATCCTCAAGCAAGCCTTTGTAAACATATGCACAGTTGCAATTAAACAAGATAAACAGATAAATAGAAACGAATTGTGGTTTCTTGCAATAATGTGGTTTTTGCAAGAATTATGCTGAAGTGATTGGCATCTTTGATACAAGTAATGTTTAGATTCCTACAATACCTGTATGCTATTATTATTATGAACATTATCCACATTTATACAGTAGCCTTGATTGCTATTTAATTACTGTTATTAGTGTTATCACATTCATAGTGTCAAGACAAGAAAATGTATTTGGTATTGTTCTGAAGCTATACTTATTAGGAAACATCCCCAGTTTCATGTTCTTTCCAAAATTTCTTAGCAAGAGAATCTCTTATTCTTACAGCTGACATTGTTGAATTTCCAATAGGACGTGAGCTTGTCATTTGTAATAGGTCTCTGATAGTATTTCGTGGTCTTCGGTGTTGTGTTGCTGGATTCACTGTTAAATCCAAATTCTTAGAAATATTTTCACCACGGTCGATACATATATTATGTAAGACGATACAAGCTAGGGTTTTCACTCTCATTGTTTCATGACTACTGTCACATCTTCTGTCGAGCACTCTCCATCTTGATTTGAGCATTCCGTATGCACCCTCTACAACCATTCGGGCCCGACTTAGCCTATAGTTAAAGTAGCGTTGTTTTTCTGACAAAACAGCATTTGTGTATGGTTTTTGAATCCAAGGTAGGTGTGGAAAGGCTGAATCAGCAAGGATCATGAAAGGTACTTTTACACCTTCTACAAGTTTAGTATATGTAGGTAAAATGTAACCTTCCATTAGCTTTGTAAATAAATTAGTTGATCTAAATATAATAGAATCATGATTGCTCCCAGGGCAACCAACACTTGCCCAGATGAATCGCATCTTTGCATCAACCATTCCCATCAGTACAATAGAATAAAAAGTTTTTGAAATTATGGTACTCTTTAGCAGATTCTGCTCCACCACTTGGCATTTTTATTGGGATGTGACAACCGTCTAATGCAGAAAATGCCAAGGAAAACTGCCATAATTCTTCCATGTCAAGTGCACATTTTTTAAAATCATCAAGTGATGATGGGAATCTATTTGCTACTGTTTCTTTCCACAAATTCTTAACAATCGCCTCTGAAACCTCCTTTGTTATATTACATACAGTTGCTACACCATAGCCAGTCATTTCAGAAATGGTGTAGTAATAATCCCCTCGGGCGAGTCTGTACAAAGTAATTCCTAATCTACATTCTGGCGAAATTGGTTCTTCTATGAATCTCCCTTGGCCCTCTCCATGTTGTATATCTGCCCTGATGGCGTTCAAAATATAATTGAACGTGGTTCTGGATACGCGGAAAGTCTTCCTAAAACGTTTTTCACAGTATGTTTCCCAAACTGAATCCCACCAACCAATCCTTCTTAACTTTCGTCTGCAACTTCGGATTCTAGGGACTTTTGTAGCAGCTGTAGCTGCTGAATACAACACAAGGGACATCAATCCCAAAACAATCAATAACCTTTTTTGCCGCATTAGTAACATTACCGCATAAGTTTGCATTTGCTGCCTCCTTTTCCAACTTGCCCTTACGGTTTTATAGATAAAAAATGTTCTGGTTCTTGTATGAGACGCCATATTGAATTATTAACGTACCTGAAAATCAGGCGTTTGCATGCAGGCTAGTACCTTTTTAACGCCATATAAAATTGGTTCGTTCATAATCGTTCATGTATAAATCAGACAGCGTTCTATCACCGTGCTAGAACCGCACCAATTAAATAATTAGTTCGGTCCGCTCATAGCACGCTGTATAAACCAGGCCTTAGACGTCTATATTTTTTTCTACTAAGTTTATGTTGTCTATATTTTGATAAATCTTCTTCTTCTAATGTTTCTCCCTTTAATAATCTTGCTGCTTTTTCAATAAATTCAGGAGAAAATTTTTGTTTTTTGTTTTTTTTTACTCATTTTCTAAAAAAAATAAAAATAAAATAATTATTTTATTTCAAATTTTGAAATTAACGCTTTAATCTTCTCTATCTCACCACAACGTAACATATTAACAGAATCAACTTTTTCTTCCTCTTTTAAAACCTCATTAATCTTGTCATTCTAACAACAAATACAGTCTTCTAAAGATAATTTAAAAACAGACTTATAATAATACAATAATTCCACAAGCGCGTTTTTGTTTATTGTTGTTGCTGTTGATGATTGATTTTGATGGTAATGATGGAACTCACTCTCATTTACAGCATCGCCATCTTCATCATCATCCACTATGTTTTCAATTCTTTTTAATTTTTTTTTTGGTTGTGTTTTTTCCCCATTTTTCTTTCGGTTTTCTCTTTCGAATCCCACCACTAGCACTACCATTTACAGCATGATAGAATTTATTCAGACCATTACAAATAGCATGTAGGTTAATGAATTTTTTAAAGAAGAAAGAACCCCATTCGTCTACCCATTGCTCGTTGTTTCTTATAGGCGTAACTTCTTCTCCCCCACATTGTTCCACTCTATCATCGAATACCATATCTTCATTGGGTATTTCACAGCCTAATTATTTTTGTTGAACCAGTTCACCACCACCATATTCATTGGATCGCAAAACAAGACGCTTCTTTTCTTTTTTATAATTTTCAAATTCGGCGACGAGAATAAACCCTTGCTCAATTGCAAAGGAAGAAGCGTTTCCAGCGACACGTTGCAGCGCGTTTATCAGAAGGGGAATGTGATCCATGGCGATCTCCATTTCACTCTGCATCGTAAATTTCAAGCATTGTTTACTTGTCGGGTACACCTTTGCCAGCAGGGCTTTACTGTTCTTTTTCTTTAACGCGATTATTTTACGCGAATAGTCGGGGTAATTTTGTAAGACAACTTCATTTGATGTGTATTGTTTTAGGTAAAGCTCCATCTTCATGTATGCATACAAACAAGTTATTGAATGATTAGCGGTGTTCTTACGTCTTTTTTATAGGTACCTGATTTCAAAATCGAGGGGTTTTTTTCGTGAAAAAAAATTGTAGAAAATCTTCTTCCAAAATTTGGTAAAAAAATAACTCTCTTGAATGAAAAAACTTTGACTGAAATATTCGTAAATTTTTTCTAGATTTGATATTACCTCAGCCCAAATATGATAAGAGACCCATTATAAAAATCTTTACATTCTTTTATATAAATATCTGTAAAATATGGATTTAAGCATAAAAAATCCATACATTCTTTTCTAAATATTTGGCAAACAGGAAATTGCATAAATATATAATAGAAAAAATAGTGTGTCATGATGTATCATAAATTCACACCAAATATGGTTGGTTAAACTTTACACACAAAAAAATAGCTCGATACAATAGCTTGTGACCATATATGGACACAAACTTTACACATAAAAAATCGTGCAAAATAATAAAAAATTCACACCAAATATGGTTGGTCAAACTTTACGCACAAAAAAATAGCTCAATACAATTATGACGTGCAATGAGTGTCAAAATTAATGTGTTTATTATGATGACATGGTATGAAATTGTGATGTCATCATGTTATATTAAAGCCTATTATGATAGTGAAAGTGACTTATGGCAGTACAATCATTTATGAAGCAATGTCAATATTTATGTGTAGTGAAAATTACGATAGTCAAAGTAAAAATTTATGATGCAAAAAAGTTATGGTGCAAAAAAATTATGGATGCAAAAAATTGATGTGCTAGACCATGATCCATTGCGGTGCCAACTAGTAACTCAAACAAGATGGCTGCTCGTGGAGTGTCTTTACCACTGATATGTAGTTAATACGGTTGAGTAGGCGAGTATATGATTATGGCGGTCAATCCATTCAATTGAGAAATGCAGCAAACGATTTGTTGTCTGCGGCGAATAGTTTAGAAAGAACAACTCGTACGCAAAATGCTGGACAAGAAGCCCAACCACAACGACCGCAACTTCGACAAGGTGATGCTATAAATCACTGTAATCAGCCCCCGGTCGAAACAACCCATGGCCATGAACGTGTTCCGGCTGCAGCAGTCTCCAGACCAGTAGGTCAAAGCATAGGTCAAAGACAACAACCGTCTACAGCGAGTGAATTCCATCGTCTGTTTAACTACCAAATCCCTGGCTCCAGCAGAGCGAGTGATTCAAAACACGGCAGTGGACGTAAGCGTAAAATAACTCAGTCCGGTATGAAAAAGAAACTGTTGACCCACAAGTTTGTGTATTTGTCAAATAGGAACAGTGGTATGGTACCTACCATGACAGAGAAATGCGTCCTATCAGAAGCAGGACTAGGGGGAAATGATGTGGGCTTTGACAGTGATGGTGATTCTGCAAACGTTCACGAAAGGCTGTTGCAAGTTTTTCCGCCCTCCAGAACGCCGGAGGATTTGAAATCCTCCGAACGGCCGAGAGGTCCAATACAATGTTGGTTGCCGTCCCCATACCCCGAGTTGATGGATACACTGTGGCATATTTGAAATCTGTATTAAATCAAGCAAAAGGATACATACACCCTGTGCAAAGAGACAAAGTTAAATGAGGTACAGTAAAATAATAAGCTGATTTAAGAATATAAACTAGAGTTTCACTGGATACAATGATGACTGTCATTGGTTGGTTTGTAGTCACATGACCTTGGCAGGTGACCATATGAAGATATATCTTATGAGTGGGACAGTTGACAATCAATTGACAGTCCCTGGGGCTAAAATATTTGACAAATTTGAACACTTGCCCCAGTGTGTGTTTTCTTATGTGTACTGAAATTGACCTACTGTACAAAAACATTGGGAATTTGACACAGCATTATTTTTCAAGGTCAAATCTCACCCTATGCTCTGCCTCTTCCTGCCGGCCTAGCATTGAATGATATATAAACTAGTGTGACAGTAAAAGCTCTATTAAGCACACCTGTTCCCTAATACACCCTTTCTCTAAATTTAACTTAACACACTGCTCCCCCGCCATAGCAAAACATAACATCACAGGGCTGCAAATGAATAATTTTTTCTTGATAGGACATGTGTCTGATCCATTTCCAATTTTGGTCAGTCATTACAAAAATTTGTTCGGACATAAAACCATTATCACTACATTTTGTTGGACATATACAATTCTTCAGAATACAGTTCTGAGTTCATGATATAAAGCCAGTTTCCGTGACGGTCGTCTGACTCGTCTGTTTAGCGTCGCGCGCGTGTGTTATACTTATACATTGTTTTAACTCTTTCGTACCAGAGTAATTAAATACTATCAGTTTCTCTCAGAAGACCGATTCAGCTACGGAAGATTTAAAATTCAAACATGCTCAATCTAGTCGATAGAATTACGAAAGGAAATCAGAATTTTTATCTCAAAAAGATAAGTTTCTCTTTCAACAACATAAAGCCGAATTTTTTGATCAGACAACATATTTTATTTGCACGGACACTATGTCCGATGACAATTTGGTTTTGTTCTGACATTTGCCAAATTTGGTCGGACATTGTCCGATGTCCGACAGTAATTTGCAGTAATTTACTGTGATTTTAGTATGCGTATTGGGAAGAATACAAGAAGAGAAGATTGGTCAAAAGATTATTAATAAAGAGAAACTTCTTTTTTTTTAAAGAATTTTGAGGAACAACTACCATATGAGCCTGAAGAATTTACGCCTTTTTACGAATCAGGAAATTGTTCCATGGATTTAATAATTCCTGAACCTGAAATATACGATTCAGATGATGAATAATTTATTCCTAATAATTATTCTATGGAAAAATTGAATGAGAATATAACACTTATGGAAGAAAGTGAAGAATTTAAAACTGATATTTCTAAAATTATTGAGAACTAACATTTTTTATTGAATTACATTGGATAATGTGATACAGTGTAAGATTTTCTCCATTTATTAATTATAAAATAGTAAGGAAATGGAAATGGAAAGATCTATAAATAAAAAAAATATTATTTTTTTAGAAAATTTACAAGATCTTTTGCGCTACCGTCCCACACTAATACATCACTGAATACATTTGCTTCAATTTTTAAATTTCCGACACGTGATTGTTTTTTTGTCCAAAGACCGTTTACCTAAAAAAATTAAAGACGTATAAATTCTTCTTTTTTTACATCACTAATGTCAATGTAAAAACGAACAAATTCGCTACGTACTTCAGGGTGAACTTGATAAACGGTGGATAGAAATGCGTTGCTTGTAACCGATGTATCCCACACATCACACCACATCAATTTGCTCTCGAAGTTATTGGTTTTGATTTTTCTTTTTTTATCGACCTTTAACGCAGCTTCGTATTTATCCATACGATTTGTTTTTGATGTTTCGTTTTCATCGGATGAAAAGAACCCTCCGTAATCAATACTGAAACTGAATTCACCTCCTTCTTCGGGCCAAGTACGCATATGTTTCAGTAGAGCATTGAGAAAACCCAGTTTTGCATTAATTAGAGTGAATGATTTATCTTCTACGGTTTTTAAATTTTTTTCTAAAAATCCTTTCCATGCTCTTTCGCTGATCTCTCGCATCATTACACAATGTTGTTTATCAGTGCAATCGAATCTCACCTCTTTTTCTACAGTTTGAGTTATTGTTGCTTGAGCCATTTTTATTTTTGATATTGATTCTTTATTAAAGACCTTTCTTATATAGTATATCTTTTTTCCAAATATGGTTATTTTTTTAAAATATGATGATGAATGTGTGTAAAGAAAATCTTTCGAAGGAGGAAAAAATAAGAAATGCTTTAATTTTAAAAAGTGTTTTGATGAATGTTTATGGATTACAGACTTTTAATCATGGTGCAATTGGTCTTCTGTATTGGATATTTGGTTTACTAACACATTATAAGGGACGGTGTATTTATCCTATTGAAAGGGAAAAATAAACAGGAAGAAGATTATAATGATTGGATACCCGAATTATTTTTATATGCTGGAATTGTTGAAGAAGAAGAAGAAGCGTTATCACCCTATATTGTTATACGCTCAGGAACTATGGATTTTTTGTTACCCTATATAAATGATAAAGAAAATTGTTACGTTGTAGTTTATTCTGATCAATCGTGTAAAATTATGTTACAACGTAACCCTAATTATTGTTGTTCTGTATTTCCTATAAATGATAAAATTAGATATTATTTTAAGGTTAGTCCTTCAAATATTCCCGATGGTTTTCATTTAATTGGTTGTATAAATAACATAACAGATGAGATGTATTCACCTGTAGCGGGAAGTATTCAAACATATCGACTTTTTTTTTACATAAAAGAAACGTACGCCGAAGCATGTTTAATGATAGGTTTTTTTTATATTCAATTTCACCATATCTTTTTTACCACTGTTGGGATGATGAAATACATGACATAATTTTTTATAATTATCACGATTTTAATGATGATGTTTTTTCGATTAATACCGATTTACTTTACAATTTAGTAGTGATTTTTACGATGTTTTGTGATACGCATAACCCCAACGGTGTATTAGCACGTGATATTTCCGCTAAGTACAATATGGATTTATTAGACGAATTTATATATAATCATTTACAAGCTGATCTTAATTCCGGTTTTGGTACCGATCCTGCTTTGTGTATAGAACAAATGAAATATGTAGATTCAAAATTTGTAAAAGTGAAGTGAATTATCCAAAAAATTTTAAATATACAATAGAAAAATTAAATGATAAAACAATGGAAAAACTAAAACAAATAATATTAACCCCTACATTATATAATAAACAGAATACTTATCAAAAATCTATTTTAAGTACAAAAAATAATAGTTTTGTAGAAATAATTAATGAAGAATTAACAGACATTAGAGTTAGATATATAGACTACGTATTCCCAGGTGTAAAATTATTAGATTTAGGTAAATTGGGCGAATCCTGTAAAAAAAAAAAATTTTAGTGTAAATTTTTATAATGAATCTTTAACTTTATATGGTTTAAAGTAATTTTTTTTAAAAATAAAAAAAAGAGAAAAAATATTATATAAGTTGATTCAATTTCTTGTAATTTTATCATTCTCTCTCAGTTTCAGAAGAAGAAAGAAAGAAAGAAAGAAAGAAAGAAAGAAAGAAAGAAAGAAAGAAAGAAAGAAAGAAAGAAAGAAAGAAAGGAAGGAAGGAAGGAAGGAAGGAAGGAAGGAAGGAAGGAAGGAAGGAAGGAAGGAAGGAAGGAAGGAAGGAAGGAAGGAAGGAAGGAAGGAAGGAAGGAAGGAAGGAAGGAAGGAAGGAAGGAAGGAAGGAAGGAAGGAAGGAAGGAAGGAAGGAAGGAAGGAAGGAAGGAAGGAAGGAAGGAAGGAAGGAAGGAAGGAAGGAAGGAAGGAAGGAAGGAAGGAAGGAAGGAAGGAAGGAAGGAAGGAAGGAAGGAAGGAAGGAAGGAAGGAAGGAAGGAAGGAAGGAAGGAAGGAAGGAAGGAAGGAAGGAAGGAAGGAAGGAAGGAAGGAAGGAAGGAAGGAAGGAAGGAAGGAAGGAAGGAAGGAAGGAAGAAAGAAAGAAAGAAAGAAAGAAAGAAAGAAAGAAAGAAAGAAAGAAAGAAAGAAAGAAAGAAAGAAAGAAAGAAAGAAAGAAAGAAAGAAAGAAAGAAAGAAAGAAAGAAAGAAAGAAAGAAAGAAAGAAAGAAAGAAAGAAAGAAAGAAAGAAAGAAAGAAAGAAAATGGAACTTTATTTGAGAGAATATATACAATATGAGCATTTGTTAGTAAAGTACAATGATTTATCACAAAAAATTGTAGCGTTGAAAAAAAAATATGATAAAGTATTACTTGCTAAGGCATATCCAACTAGTAAACAATGTCAGAAATTTTTGATTAACAGCGAAATGGAACTGGAGATGGATGTAATTCCAGATTTGATTAACGCTCTCAACAACACGAATGCAACAGCAGATTGGTCATCTCAAATATTTGTGGTTGTTGCTGAATATTTGAATTACAAGAAAGACCTTATGCGCCTTGTGCTACGTGATAATGATTTTGGTTCGGGCGAACTTGTTGTTCAAAAGAAAATGGTCGTTCTTCACGAGGAAGATTTAAATTTTGATCAAGAAGAAGATGGAATTGAACACGATGATATAACGTACAACGAGTTTAATACAGCTGAGCAAGAGAGATGGGATGATCAATGGGGTAGTTTTTCGCAATTGAGTAGATTTTTTCATGCTGTGAAAGGTACAGCAAGTGGGAAAAGAAGAAAAAATAAAAAATGAAAGTGTTGTGGAGAAGAAGAAGAAGAGGAATTCCACGATCGGTGTAGAGACCGGTGAAACATCGGTTGTTGAGTGTGAGTTAGATTTTAATGAATCCAAAAAAGAAAAAAAACCATAAAGAAAGAAAGAAAGAAAGAAAGAAAGAAAGAAAGAAAGAAAGAAAGAAAGAAAATGGAACTTTATTTGAGAGAATATATACAATATGAGCATTTGTTAGTAAAGTACAATGATTTATCACAAAAAATTGTAGCGTTGAAAAAAAAATATGATAAAGTATTACTTGCTAAGGCATATCCAACTAGTAAACAATGTCAGAAATTTTTGATTAACAGCGAAATGGAACTGGAGATGGATGTAATTCCAGATTTGATTAACGCTCTCAACAACACGAATGCAACAGCAGATTGGTCATCTCAAATATTTGTGGTTGTTGCTGAATATTTGAATTACAAGAAAGACCTTATGCGCCTTGTGCTACGTGATAATGATTTTGGTTCGGGCGAACTTGTTGTTCAAAAGAAAATGGTCGTTCTTCACGAGGAAGATTTAAATTTTGATCAAGAAGAAGATGGAATTGAACACGATGATATAACGTACAACGAGTTTAATACAGCTGAGCAAGAGAGATGGGATGATCAATGGGGTAGTTTTTCGCAATTGAGTAGATTTTTTCATGCTGTGAAAGGTACAGCAAGTGGGAAAAGAAGAAAGAATAAAAAATGAAAGTGTTGTGGAGAAGAAGAAGAAGAGGAATTCCACGATCGGTGTAGAGACCGGTGAAACATCGGTTGTTGAGTGTGAGTTAGATTTTAATGAATCCAAAAAAGAAAAAAAAACATAAATGACGCGTCTTTAGTTGAGTTATTATATTATTTTAGTTTAGGTAAATTAAGTTTAGAAGATTGTATTTGTCATTACAACGATAATATAAACGCAAGTTTAAAAGATGATGATAAATTTGATTTTGTTAGTGTGTTAATATCTGGCGATGTGGAAGATATTAGAGCGTTAATTGAGAAAATGTAATTTTTTAAATTTTGTTTTGGAAAAAAAAAATGAGTAAAAAAAAATTCCGTTTTCAGAGGAATTTATTCAAAAAGCTGCAAGACTATTGAAAGGAGAAACATTAGAAAAAGAACATTTAGAGAAATATAAACAACATAGAAGTAGTAAAAAAAGATATAAACGATTAAATATTAATGTAAATGAAAAAAATGAACAATGGTGTATTGATTTAGCAGAAAATAAAGATTTATCAAGATTTAATAAACAATTTCGTTATTGGTTAGTTTGTATTGATGTTTATTCAAGATATGTATGGGTTGAACTTTTAAAGAAAAAAACTGAAAAAAACACAGCAACTAAATTTGAAAATATTTTGAAAAAAGAAGATCCACCTACAAAAATACAGTGTGATGAGGGTACAGAATTTCAATTAATTCGTAAAGAATTAAGTCAAAAATATGGATTTTCTGTTTTTCACACTCACAATCGTGAAATTAAAGCCTCTCATGTTGAGAGAGTAATTCAAACTTTAAAAAAAATGTTAAGACGTGTTTTGACATTAACTGGAGAATTTAATTATCATAGTTATTTACACATAATTGTTGAAAGATACAATAAATCGCCGCATTCAAGTTTGAATGGATTTACACCGTATGAAATATATCGTGGAAACAAAAAAAAAAAAAAATAAAAAGTATAATGTTACGGAAAATGATTTCGCCTATTACTTTCACAAAGAATGTCTTAAAGGAAGGAACTGTTGTGCGAATTGCGAGAGGAAAAAACAATATTTTTGAAAAAAGTAGTTTACGTGCTTGGACTGATGAAAAATTTAAAATAAATAAAGTATTTGTTACTGATCCAATTACATACGAATTAAAAGATTTTAATAACGAGAAAATACTTGGAATATTTTACTTTGACGAATTACAGAAAATATGAATTCACAAATTTTAAGTAATACTGTAAAAGAAGGAAGAACTAATTATACGAATGAATTTGAAATGAAATTATTTAAACCTATCGATGCTTTAAATCAGGAAGCATTACATCTATTTCTTATCCCTCAACAACCAAAAATATAGCCGATGATGAATGTTGGCTTACAGTGGATATAAAATACCGTGATTTTAGATGGTTTGTTCCCGCCAACATTTATAAAGATTGTACTTTACAAATATCATTGGATAAAATTATCATTGAACAAGGAATTTATAGTTTAGAAAAATTAATAAATTATATAAATAACGCTGTAAGCGAATACGATGTTTTTTTTTATATTCGATAATAATGGAAAAGCAAAAATAACTGCGAATGTATACATCGAATATTGGTTAAAACAGGTGTATTCTAACGCAATTGAGGCTGATGATGGAGAAATACTTGATTTTTTTCACTTCGATACTGATTTGAATTTTTCTAAAAAATTAGCATTTATGCTGGGTTTTTCGGAAACCACGATTCATTTTAATCAAAATAAGGATCAAAAGAAACTTGATAGTACAAGTTATACAGTTATTGCTGATTATTTACCCGATATTTCTGATGGGTTGGATAAAATATTTGTTTATTGTGAAGAATTAGAAAGAAGTTTTGTTGGTGATACGTCATCAGAAATATTAACATCAATTCCAATTCGTTGGAGTGAGCAAGGAAAGGGAAATGGAGAGTTCATTGTTTATTCTCCACCTTCAGTCAAAAGGAAATTTAAAAAAATGAAAATTAATTCATTACATATAGTATTAAAAGACAGTGTGGGAAAAAAATACCATTTGACTCGGGAACTGTTAGTATTGAGGGATTAATTCATAATGCTTATAGTAAAATAAAAAGATAGAGGTAGTGTTTTATGTATTGAAAATTATGAACTTACATATCCTTTTTCAAAACCAGCGTCGTATAACAATAAAAATGTATTATGGAATTTAAATTTTATTGAATGTAAAGGAATAAAAGGAAATTTTCGTTTATTATTTTCAAGAAAAATTGATTTTTCAGGATTTAAAAAAAATTTAGAAGAAAAAAATAATTTTTAAATTGTAAATACAAATAATTAGCACTTAACTCGTACAAATCCCGACGCTTCTAGCCAATTTTTCTTATTTGCGAAACGTTTTTTATTATTTATTAATGAAAAAATTTTTTACGGTATGAATAATAATGATAAACGAAAATTACCTTTTTTTTTATTATCGTATTTTAAAAATGCAAAGGATACAATTCAGTTTTTTATTGTATATGAAAACGAATCTTACAAATTAAAAGATGAAGAAATTACATTTTTTTAAAGTTTATATGAAGATGAAAAAGATTAAAAAAATTCATTTACGTTTTTGAATTGATAAGAATGATCTGATTTATTTAAAAAAAAAAAAAAAGGTTCATAAAACTACAAGTGAAAAAAATGGAAAATTAACCGCAAAGGATTATATTGAATTAAAGAATGGAACAAGAAATGGGGGAAATTATCAAGCAGGACATTTTATAATTTCAAAAAGTGGATCAACTAAAGAAGAGATTTTATTGAATGGTAAAGTTGGTTTACCTAAAAATATGGATGAAGATCACGATAAAAAAATTATAAAAAAAAAAGAAAAAGAACAAATATTGATCCTGCGCTCTTACGTTTAACACGTTAAAAAATTTTATTTTTTTAAATTTAAAATATTAACTAAAGGAACAGTTTTACTCATTAAATTAACTAAAAAAAAATATTGTTGTAATTGTTTTAAAATAAAATGTTTATATAAAAAAATTCATTACTTGTTTTGTTGTCGTATTGAGATTAAGAAAAGAATTTTTTCTTTGTTAAAAAAATGGGGAAGAAATATGCAAGAAAAGTAAGAAGAAGAAGAAGAAGAAGAGTACAAAAAGGGGGTGCTTTTGGAGCAGCTTTAGCACTTGGAATGTTTCTTCCTCAGTTACGACAGACTACAGGAAAAAGTTTGAAAATTAAAGTTTAAAAAAAAAAGTTTTATTTAAAAAAATGGAAATAGATCCCGCAGAACAAGAGGTTGAGCAACACGATACATTATTTAGTAAACCGTTAGAATTTTTTAAATCAAATCCGTTTAATGATGGGTTTTTTGGAAACGCGAGAAAGTGAGATTTTATCGAATCCAAAAGATAAATTTTCTAAAGTATATTCTTTTATGCATAATGGAAATAGTATAGGTTTAATGAAAACAAGTCAAGCTGAATTTTCAGCGATTCTTAGTATTACAACTGATGCAGGTGTGCTATCAACTGCAAACGCTAATCTTGTAGTACCTCCTATTCCTTTACGTACATTATGGAAAACAAAAGAACTAATATTGAATGAGAATTTAATTACACCTGCTGATAATTTTTCTTATTACGCGTCATATCTTAATTTTCTATTACGCGAAACTCCAACACAGCATAAAGATTCCAGAGAGATAAATTGTAGTTATCTTGATACAGCAGGAGGGATGGAAACTCAACAAGGCGCCAATGTAGGAATGCTAAATCGAGCTGCACTTACAATTAATCGAGAAGCCCATTTGATTGATCATATTGATTTACCCTGTTTCAGCGATAACGGTGGTGAACAATTTCTTCCAAGCGCTTTTAAAGTTGAAATAAGACTATCAAGAGCTATAAATCGAGTGATATGTAAACAGCTTGGTCACGCTGATATGCTTGTAAATACGGTTAAAATTGGGTTGGAAAATTTTAAGTTAAAAATTCCGCTTTACAAACCAAAAGATCAATTAACAGACGCCTTAAATACATCATTTGTGACAAATCAAAAAGAAGCCAAATATTATACTACTACATTACGCACAGTAACAGAAACTGTTGCTGGTGGGAGAAGAAGTTTAATTGTAAATGACATATTTAATGGAAGTTGCCCCGTACGTTTATTTATGATGTATGCGCGTCAAAATAATTTTAACGGTACAGCTGCAACAAACGCATTTAATTTTTGGTGGGAAGATTATTCGAGTGTTAATATCTCAGTAAATAATGTGAGCGTAACAACTGTGGTAGACTCAATAGAAGCGTACCGATTATTATGTAAAGTGCTTAATAAAAGATTTTCAGAAATGCCTATGACTTATAATGATTTTTGCAACGGTTATGCGATTTTAGCATTCGACTTAACATCAAATCATGATACTCATTCAAAAGTATTACCCAATCGACCCAGCGGTGTAGTTAATGCACATGTTGAATTTGCAAATAATACAAACGCTGGAACAATGTTGTTTATTGGGGAATTTCGTAACGAGATAAAAGTCGGGTTAACAACACCAGCTCGTTTATTGTACAATATTTGATGTGTAATGATGAGTAGTAAAAAAGAAGAAAAAGAATGGATAAATTTTATAAAAAAATTACAAACTTTAAAAAATAATGAAAAAATATTAAAAAAAAAAGAAAAAAGATGTAAAACTTTACCCTTTATATGATTATGCAACGTGTAAAGATGTACCTTCGCGACGTGTAGAGGAAGGATTGTGGAGTAAAGAATGGAGAAAGAGAGTGTGAAAAAAAAAACAATAAAAAAATATACGTTGTCCAAAAATTCTTGATCCAAAAAGTCATTTAAGAAAAGAACATACATAGTTAAAAAAATGGAAAAAGAAAAAGAAAAATCTAAAGAAATTTCTGAATTTGAATCATCTGAAGAAGAAGAAGAAAAAAAAAAAAAAGATGATGAAGAAGAAGAAGAAAGTATGAGTGATGATAATGATAGTAATAATGGGGATGATGAAGAAGAAGATGAAACAAAAATATTAAAAACTATTATGTTATATATTTTTCTCAAAAAACCCAAAAAAATATGGTTACTGTTTACATAGAAGTTTATTTAAAAAATTTTAAAAATGAAACTTACATTGGATACGAGGTTGAAGATAATGACAAAGATATTTTGTTCTCCTCTTTTATTCTAAGCGACGCTCTACGAGAATTTGAAAAAGAAGACAAAATATTATTTATAACAAATTTTGAATTAAATGAAAGACTTAAAGATATGCAAAAGAAAATTACTCATATTCCCACCGATGTTCTATACAAAATAACATGTTTATTAAATTTTATTAAAAAAAACGAAAAAAATTAAACAGATATGGGGATAAGAACAATACATTAAAACAAAAAAAAATGGTAAAAACCAAAAATTTAAGAAACAGAGGAGAATATAATCGAGGTGGAAGAAGAATGTCTACAATTTCACAAAGCGTTCGTGAATCTCGTCAATGTAAAAGTAAAACAGTAAAAAAAGCAAGATGTCGTAAAAGAACAGCACATACACGTAAACGTTGGATACATTTAGCAAAAGAGGATAACTTACGTATTAAAAAATCAGGAATTAGAAACGCTTGTGAAGGATTATACAGTTGGAAAAATTCCTTCAAACGTAACGAAGATATATCACTGTATTCAGGACATCAAACAAATATGAGAGAATTGGATAGAAAATACGGGAAAAAAACAATTGCTCAGTACTCAATATGTGACGGACCCCACGATTGTTCGACGCTTTTAAAACAATTGACAACGCACCACGATACGCAAATGACGCAAAAGGATCAAAATTTAAAAATAATTCTGATTTTATCGAAAAAACACGAGCAGTACCTCATTTTAAATTACGCGCTACTAAAAGTATAAAACCACATCGTGAAATCTTAGTTGATTACGGAACTGAATACTGGCCAAGGGGATACTTCGGATAAAAAAAAATAATTTTTTTTCGCAAAAAAAATATAAAAAAATATGGTAAATAAAAAACGTCAAAGAGGAGGTACTTTCAAAGGAGGGAAAAGACAAAGAGGACGAAGTCAAAAAGGAGGAAAAAAACCAAAACAATTTTTTAATTCAGCTGTATTACGTGATTTTGTAAAAACAAATAATTTAATTAAAAAAAATAATTAATGCAAAAAAATATATAATTAATGCAAAAAATATATATTTAAAAAAATCAGGCTGAAGGACTTGTAAATTACCGTAGAAATCATCCTGATAAATATTTTGTATATTAATTAATTAATTTATAATAAAAAAAACACATAAAAAAATGTTAAATCTTTTTAAATTTTTATCAGAATATCAGAATAAACTATACAAATTTCATAATCTACATAGGGTTCCGGAGCTTCACCATATTTTACACTATTCTTAATTTTATGATTACCTTCAAATTTAACATTTTGAACCAATGTAAGATCTTCATCATTTTGTAATTTATATTTTAAATCGGTAAATTCAACCGATTTTGAAAACATCGCTTCATTATCATCTAATCTTATTATTTGTCCTTCAGTCATCATACCAGACTGCATAACATATGACCCCAAAAAAGCAAATGGAATAGGTATAGGATGGTCTATCCCTAACTGGTTCTCAAAAATTTTTTTTTTACTTGCACTACAGAAAAAGTTACAGCATCTTCATACATAGCTTTACAATTTTTTTTTATATCAATTTTAATACTATGAATAATTTTTTTCTTTCTCCATTCGTTTACATCTCTTTTTTCCATTGTTAAAGAAGCATCTGAAAAGCTTGGTGGGGGATTAGCAGCATAACCTTCAAATACATAGATTATTCCATTTGGTTTAATAATCTCGTCCCTAATAACCCCTCTTTTCGACGAATGTTCAATAAAATTATAAACACCATTTATTTTTTTGGGGGATAGAGTCAATTTTTTCTAATCCCAAATGCCATAAACGATATTTTTTAAAAATAATTTTTTTTTCACCATAAATATTCAAAATTTTAACGTATTCAGGAATTTTACAAATTTTTTCATAAACTTTCGCTGCAAAAAGAAGAACTTCATAGAAAGCACAATGACAATCTGGTGTTACATGTTGTCTACATCTCTTTATATCCTTATTAAAATACGTTAGTAATTTCTCGTATTTTTCTACATTAAAATGTTCTAAATTTATAGCTGGAATACAAAATTCTTTACATAACCTAGATTCAATATCACCCCCTTTATAACCTATTAAGGTGGCTCCATACAGTTTCTTGAAAAATGGAAAATACAAGTTTGAGAGTCCAAAACACGTACATAAACAATTCGGAAAAAGGATAAAACTAAATGTTATGCATAATTAAACAGCCTGACAATCAAAAACTGTTACCAAATAAATACCAACAGTTGTTGCTATGGCAACAATGACGTTTCAAAATGGCTGACAATTACCCTTCAAACTAATTTAATTCGAAAAAAACTTTGGTGACCCCCATTTTTTTTTTTCATTAAAACTTTTCTTGAAGTACGAGTAATCAACAGGCCGATTTAAAAAAAATTCTGTAATGCGAATAATTTTTTTTCTCGGAAAAATCATGTTTGTTAATTTTTAAAAAATTTCGTTCTACAGAATTTTTTTTAAATCGGCCTGTTGATTACTCATACTCCAAGGAAAGTTTTGATAAAAAAAAAATTGGGGGTCACCAAAGTTTTTTCCGAATTAAATTAGGTTGAAGGGTAATTGGCAGCCATTTTGAAACGTCATTGTTCCCAAGCAACAACTGTTGCTATTTATTTGGTAACAGTTTTTGATTGTCAGACTGTTTAACTATGCACAACATTTAGTTTTATTCCTTTTTCGAATTGTTTAATCACGTGTTTTGGACTCTCAAACTTGTATTTTCCATTTTTCAAGAAACTGTATGGAGCCACCTTAAAACATATTCATTTTTTCCATTTTTTCTTTAAAATATGTAAAAAATTCTAATTGACTAAGGTAATATTTATTTTTTCTATAATTGTATAATTTTAGACCATGAATTGAAAATTGTTTTCTCACACAAGCTTTATTTCTTTTATCCAAATATTGATACGGATTTTCGCCAAAAAGATCCTCAGTAAAACAATGAATTAGATCATGTCTTTTTGTCACCATATTAAAGATAGATACTTCACGATAATAACATTTTCCATTAATTTGATAACATTCAAAGTCAATAATGTGTTACATTTTTCAAAATTTTTATCCCTTTTTCATTAAGTAAATCTTCATGATCGTTGATTTGATTAAATTGAGTGTCATACTCCGAATACATTTCGTCAACTAAAAAAATTTAAGAAATATTTTTATTTAATACTTTTTTTTTCTAAAAAAATTTAAGAAATATTTTTTATTTAATATTTTATTTTTTTACTTAAAAAACTATATAAGAAAAAACAACTTACCTTTGAATTACAGAAAAAATAAATAAATAAAAATGGAAAGAATGGTAGGGTTTCATATGAATTCAATACAGAATAGTCGGGAATTACTACGAGGATATTTAAAATATCTAAGAGATGCTATTTTAACTGATGAACGCTTGGGTGAAAGATATAACAAAGAAAAAGACACAAATTACTTAAAATGGTGGTATTTCAACCTCATTCGTTACATACATCGCGCAGCAACTATGGAGGGGTGTCTTAAAAAATTTCGTTTACAAATTACTGATGATAATGAAAAAGAAGATATATCCAATATTTTAAAAGTATTAACAAAAGGAATTAATATTTTCAGAAAACAAAGACTTCGTTACAGTGTAGATAAAAACATTAGATAACAGTATAATAACAAGTGTAATTATGATAAAACATGTAGTTCACAAATTAGAAAAAATTATACAATATCAACCCTTAATAACGAATGCACATTTACTCAATAAGCACTTTGTTACTTGGGAAGATTGTCTCTCAATGGTTTAAATAATAATACTTGTTTAAAATATTCATAATTCTCTTCACAAATTATTCTTTTGTGAAATGTACAGTTCATTTTCTTTTGCACCTCCTATTCTTTTTTGTAATTCTTTACAAATTGAACTTTGTATTTTATAAAATCTTCATTAAAGCGTTTACAAACTTCTTCATTGTTGGTCTTTAAGTTATCTAACACAATAGGTAGAAACAACTCGATCTTCTTCTTATGATCAATACAACACCCACACGTCTTTTTCCATATTTGATCTATCTCTTCATCAATCACTTCAATATAGATTGTTTCTAATATTTCTACACAAAAGTCTACGGAACTGCCAGCATTGTATTCTCCAAAACAAGAGAAGAACAACTTCTTTTGAGAATTCACGATTTTTTTAACTTTACCTAATTTTTTTCAACCCGTTTATAGTAAAAAAAAATTATTTTTTTTCCTTTTAACCATATTAGGTTTAAAATTTCCCTATATAACCAATGTGTAATTTTCTTTTATTAATTTCCTTCTTTCATCATGAATAAAAGAAGGGAAAATAATAATAATGATTTTGAACTAAATAAAAAAGTAAAAACAGAAGAAGAAGAAGATATTGTTGATTGGTTATGGATTTTCACAATGATACCCGCATTCCGTAATTTTTCTAACCGTGATTTTGGATATATGTACTGGTGTGTGGGCCTTTTACATCTATATTCTAGTGGATTTATAAAATTAATTGAAAGAAATGAACCGGATACAGAAACATATGAAGAACGTCGTGAAGATGAACCCTACCCATTCTGGTTATTCAACGGATCTCCAAATAACGAGTATAAAGTTGAAAAATAATTTTTACCTTACATAACTATATCGAACGGGTTAATTACTTTTTTACACCTGATATGTCTTTTTTTCCCAATGATGATAAATGGAGTGTAAGACTTGATAAGGATTTAGGAGAATTCATATCGTGATAATAGATTTTCTTATTCTTTTTTTTCAAGAAAATCACTAATTAACGAATATTATTTTCAAATGCTTACATGTAATTTTGAAGATTTTAAAAACAAAAAATTTGCACGAAATTGGTATAATATTCTCGTGTGTAAAACAAAATCAACACCTCCGACAATGTGTACACTTTTCACAACGTGTTTATATAAAGGAAGTTGTTTAGAGGAAAAAACATTCAACATCTATACATTATTATCAAATTTTATTTTATTCGAGAGTCAGTTAAAAGTTTGTTTTTTTCTATTTTCCATAGCGCCAAATCTTTTTTATCAAACCGTTACATGCGGTGACTGTATACGCGGAATTGAAGAATTATACAATATTGCATTATGTTTTTTATGTTATTGTGATGCTCACAACCCAACCGGAACGTTGGGACAAAAACGAAAATATATATACGATTCTCGTCATATGGTTCATCAAATTAATACTTTACACAGTTTAGATACTGAGTCGTCGTATCAACCCGTCTGCTGTAGATATAAAAATTGTCGACAAAACGGCAAAAGTCCTGAAACAAAAGGCGGTTATGAAATGTACGAAATTGATGAACTATCTGACGATGAAATAGAAAACTAAAAAAAACTAAAAATAATTAACACACGAGAACCTCAAACTTTTCATCATTGCGACGATCATCATGTAGGTGATGACGATATTATAGAATTTTATACTCGTGATACTAATAGTTATATTCGTATCGAAAAAGGTTATTACGATCAAGTTTACGATTGTGTTAATTCGCGCATTTTAAATTTATCATCAGAAACTATTAGTCAATTTAAAAAGGATTTTAAAAAGTTTACATTTACAGAAGAAAGAACAAACATTTGGTTTTGAATTTTTTTTCTTTTACTGTAACATATCATTCAACTTATTAAATGTAGATATATAAATTTCTCTATCTTCAAAAACAAAAATATTCTTTTGTAATAATTCTAA
This sequence comes from Paragorgia papillata, assembly GCA_035771165.1. Lineage (NCBI taxonomy): Eukaryota > Metazoa > Cnidaria > Anthozoa > Scleralcyonacea > Coralliidae > Paragorgia > Paragorgia papillata. The sequence goes on along the minus strand of JAWNZC010000400.1, from coordinate 308,386 downwards.
TTCTGTACATAAATTTTTGTGTTGTTCAAATGTTTTTATTTTACAAAATAAATTATTATTTAATATAGCAAATAAAGTTTTCCCTATACGACCATTACCATCTGAAAACGGGTGAATATACTCCAATGAAAAATATACACGTGATATGATTAATTCACTTAAAGAATTATTAATATAAAATGCATCTAATAATCTCATGTATTCGTCTATATATTCGGGTATAGGAGGGTAATGGTTTCCTACAATTCTTCTAAATTTTGAATATTTACCACCATTTTTCATACAATATTTATGTAAAAAAATACTAATTTTAATTTTTTTTTGGGGAATAAAAAATATTGATAGCATTACTCAATTTTCCACAAGAATACCAAAAACGACTACCCTCCTCTTCCATTCTCACTACATCATGAGCAAATATTTTAACTTTTAAATGAAACGATAATTCCTCTTTTTTCATTTTTTTTCCCAAAATTCAAAAATAGTAAACGCTATTACTAGAGAAGACGTAAGAACTGTTACAAATAAATAATCTTTTTTAATATTTTCTCTTGTTCTTCTTTTAATTTCACGTCGTAAATAATCTGTAGCTTTTAAATCATCCACTGTCAATTTCACAAGTAATTTTATTTCTTCTTCTGTTAATTTTCCAGAGCAAAGTAAAATTATTCCATAAAAAGCTATAATTCTTCCCTCGTTCAAGATACCGAACTCACGGTAGATTTGTTGTAAATGCTCTAACGTAAACGGTACAACTCCTAATACTTCTTTTTCCCGCACTGATGTCTTCAAAATTTCTTTTTCTAAATATTCATTTCCGTATATAATTCCTTCGTCTTTAAGTTGTGTAATAATAACATTCAATATTTTTTTCATTTTTTTTTTTTATCTACTTTCTTCAAATCATTTCTATATCTACTCTCCATTAACTCGATATCAACTAAAGCTTCCTTTATACTACTTTGTTTATCTATTTTTTTTTTAATCATAAAAAGCCGTCTTATTTCTCTAAACTTATTCTCTGCTGCTACTATAATATCGCTATTCGTTTTTGTATAAATAGGAAATTCTAATGTTTTTATTTGTTGTTTTTTTAACAATAACTTTCTAATATAATATTTCTCTTTTTTCTTTTCTTCTACACTTTCTTCTTCTTCTTCTCCTTCTTCTAAATCATCACTCATTTCATACAACGATCTTAATAAATTAATATTTTTCCCTTTTTTTTGTCGATTGTCTAAATTCAGTAAATGGAATCGGATCCTAACGGATTAATTACTTTATGCGGGATGTAGTTAAAATTCTCCGGTAATGATGATGACGATGCTGGTGGGTGTTGAGGATGAGGATAAAGACCTTGTTGTTGTTGTTGATCGATTAATTGAGTAGGTGATGAAAAAGATGATGACGCACTCATTTCTAAATCATCCATAATTTCGCTAAATGATATTCCTACATTTTCTATATTTAAATCTACCTCTTGTTCTCGTAACAAACGTTCGCATTCTTCCCTCTCACGCTGTTCGCGTTCTCGTTCCTCTTGTTGCCGACGAATCTCCTCCTCCTCTTCACGTTTCTTTTCAGCTTCGCGTTTCTCTTCCTCTAGACGTTCTCGCCCTTCTTCTTCACGTATACGCTGTTGCTCTTGCTCTTCACGCATACGTTGTTGCTCTTTCTCTTCAGCGATTCTTTTCCTTTCAACTACTAAAAAAAATATATTACTAAATAACTATGCGAATCGCGCGGTATTTGCGTTCAATAAAGCAAACAAAATTTTAAACTTTACCCTCATTTAAATCTTTAGCGTCGTAGTCGTATTTTGATAATAGTAATACAAGCTTTTCAAAACTAGTTTTCGCTTCATTTTGCTGATCCATCGCGTACAAAATTTACACCGAGACTAAAATAATAAATAATTTTTTTACACTTTTTACTAAATAAATGAAATACCATATATGGTGATTTTTTTTAAAAATATAAAAATAAAATTAACCTTTAACCTCCCTTCTTTCTTATTTTTTCAAAAAATTATCTTTCACCATATATGGTCATAAGTAATATCAACCTTTGTACCTATTCTTTCTAGATTTTTTTCCAAAAAATCTATCTTTCACCATATAAGGTGTGCTAGTTCATTTTCAACATTTTGCTGTTGTAAATATTGTATGCGTGATGCTGAACTTTGTGGATTTTGTCACGATGATTGTAATAAAGATCAAATTTGCTTATTCCCAGCATGTGCCCAATGCGCCATGAATATAGTCAATCAAAAAGTTACAACTTTTTATTTGGAATCAGGAGCATATGTTTTCCGATCAGAAATTAATCAACTATTTTTTAAACCAGAAGATATACCAAATATTGATGAGACATTAAGATTCAAAGCTTTCTTTAACTGCTATAAAAAACTAACACCATTTCTAATTCAATTAATATTCCCATGAATATCCTTCCCTTGAAAAACAAGAAACAACATACTTGGATACAGCATTCGTAGTAAACAACATTCCATTCATTAATACTTGGAAACGGAATACTTAGAAAATGATTCGTAGTAAACAACATTCCATTCATATTAATACTTGGAAATCAAATACTTAGAAACGAGTCGTTTTTTGAGTAAACAACATTCCGTTCATTAACCTTTAGAACTCGTATGTTTTTTTTTAATCATCACCATATATGGAATACAATGAGTATATAGTGAAAGTAAACTAGCAATAGAAAAATGTATTTTTTACAATGAATACAACCTGTAAACTGTTTGTTTTCTTATTCTCGCTTTACATACTACTATTATTATATATTTTTTGTATTTTTATTAAAGGAACTAACAAAATAAATTTTTATTTTACTTGAAATCAAATACTTGGAAATTTTTTTTATAATCGGATTAACGTGTTATAAAAAGTGATTAAATTCGTTGTAAATTCAAACTGAAACTTTTCTGCTTTCAAAGAAGAACTCAAACCTAACTCAACGTTAAAACTTGGAAAAATGGATGTTTACTACAATGAAACATGGATAACGGAGAATCAATTGTTTGAAGATTGGTTAATAAAGACGCCAGGACGTGAGGATTGGTGGATAGTGAAATGGACAGTCGAAGGGAAATCAACTGTGAGTCAAAGCAGAAGGGCTCAAAACTTTAAAGAGATCTACTTCATTAGAATCGAAATATATGGTGTACAAAAACCACACCGAGAATTTATGGGTGCATAAAAAAGATAAAGAGACATACAAAGTAAACTTTTCTAATTAGCGTGAAAGAGACAACAATTTATATTGTATTAGCGTAAAAGAGACAATTTGAACAACCATAGTTAGCTCGTTTTTTGTTAATATGTTTTTTTAATATACATGTTCTTCTTCTTCTTCTTCAACTAAATCATTGTTGTTGTTTTTTATTCAATGTTTCTTTTACCCATTCTTCTTTTCCAATAATAAAGTTGAACCATCCTTCAAATGTACAAAAGTCTTTTTTTCATATTCACAAAAACAACATCCTCCTTCCTTCGGTTTGACTTCTTTAATCCTCTCGTTTACTTCATCAGCACGATGTGTCTGGACATAACACACAAACAAAAGAAAAATAATAGCTGTAGTATACACGTATTTCCACATATTCTCTTGAAGTATTTCAAAGAAACACGCGAGCAAGGCGAAAAACATAATGAAGTAAAAACAAAAACAACTTGCGCTTTTATATATTCTTAAATCATTCTAAAAAGCACTAATAAATAAAATCGGCTTAAAAAAGCTAAACGATAATTACAGAAAAAACCCAAATAAGGTCATAAAAGGTAAAAAAAGCATAAAAAAATAACAATTATAAGAAGATACACCTTTTATTTTTTCACTCAGAGCAAACAAATGGAGGCGATCGAAGCATCGTTTAATAAGTATAAATGCGCTATTTGTAGCGATGAATTAAAAAGACTTCCAGTAGGACTACTACACAGATGGTGTGAAACCTATCAACAACATCTACACAAGCTGATAAATGAACCATCTTCAGCATACCCTCTCTTCAAATTTATTATGAACTTTCCAAATGAATCCGAATTAAAGAATTGGTGCCGAACAAAAGGGTTTACTAGTTCAAAAGATTACATTCTTGTATATAAACCGAATCGCTATGCTCTATTTACAAAAACAAATCACGATGTTGAACACACTATTACCCTAAGAACATACAGTTGTCTTCACTGGATTACGACCGCTATAGAGTCTGAAAACGCAATATTAGACTATCAGCTTACATTGCAGACTGAATGTAGTTTTTTAATCGAACCTGCAATAGTAATGAGGAATATAATAAAATGTAAAAAAATTATAAAACTTATATTAACACTTACATGTAAACATGATCACAAAAAAAATTATGAAAGGACAATAGCAAAAAGAAGAAGAAAAAGATTTGACCAAGAAGTAGAGGAACCAATGGAGGAAGTTAATTTCAATTAAGTATGTAAAATATTACCTTTCCTAGTTTTTGTTTTTTTTCATCTTCATTTTGTAAATGTAGTTTGTACTTTTCGCTATCCTTATTTCACAACAATTCATTCATACTTTCACTCTTCATTGTTTTATTACACTCATCAAACAAACATTTTAACACTTCTGTATTACTATTAAAATAGTAAAGACTTTCGCAAACACTTTTCTCCTCGACCTCCTTACACATTTTCAAAACAAAAAAGTACAATTTATTTATTTTTTCATTATTCTCTTTTATACCTTCTCACTAATTTAAAACAAAAAGTACAATTATTTATTTTTCATTATTCTCTTTTATAAATTTTTTTTAGATGATACATTATTGCATTAGCTGTACTTGTGAAATCCAACACGAATGTCTACAGTGTTACTTTACATGTCACACATGCGATGTTTTTATAATTTTTTGTAGAGATTGTGCAAAATATTCTCCTCGAAAAGTTAAGGTTAAAGTCTTTAAACGTTGTAAATGTATAGAAAGACAACAACGTTGGTGGAAAAGATACGATCTTTAAAACAATATTTGTAAAACAAACAAACATGTAAATAAAATATAAAATGAAATAAATTTTTTTACCTACTCTCATATCTTCTTCAATTTTAACATATAATCTTCATAAAACACAACTTTTCCCAAAAACTTATCAAAATCAATTTTTTTCAAAGTGTCATAAGTACAATAATACCCCAAAGGATAACCATAATATTTATCTAGTTCTACTGCAGAAACCACTTCAAAAAAAAAATTTTTTCTTCTCCAGTAATAACTTTAATAACTTCCTCATTGTCTTCTCCTCCACATATGATAACCTCCTCACCACCACGTAAAATCAAATTACTATTGGGATAAAAATCACTAAAATAATTTAATTGTTCGACTGATAAAAACTTGGTTGTCTCACATTCACCCATTTTTTAAACTGTCGTTCAAATAAACATAAAAAAAATTTAAATAAGTTTTCTTCTTCTTCTTCTTTTTTACATTTTTTTCTTCTTTTTACCATATATGGTGAAATCCTTATTTTACTCCCTTTTTTTTGATAAAAAAAACTATATGTACACAATAATTATATAGTTTTTTTCATTTTTATTTTGTATTCCTATCTGTATACATCTCATTTACTACTTCTACATAAAAATTTTTTTAAAAAAAATGTGTTTTTTTTCTCTAAAAAATTTTTTTACACACATACAACAAAAAAACACCCACAGCAACCAAAGTGAAAAGGTGCTGGTGGTAATGTACCAGATAATCCGGGTTCAACTCCCGGCTGTGGGAAAATACATACACAAACAAAAAAACACCACACCCTACTGAATTAATTAAAATAAATAAATAAACAGCCAACACCCACTCTCTAGCACCCTCCATCCAAAATTGAAATTAATTTATTCCTACTTCAACCTGATTGGTTGAAAAAAAAAATAAAGCAATATGATTGGTTAATCACTAGTACCCAATCTCCAACACATTAAAAAAATTCACATTTGTTAGTACACTACTGCAGCTTTGTATCCTGTGACCCTGCCTTCGCAGTTCGCCCAGGATTCTACGGTAGCCGCTGTTTGGAGAGCTTATCAGAAAATTGGAAATTTTGCCATCGAGCTCTTCGTTACACATCTGAGAATATCTTGATCCCACTAGTAAACCGTAAGCTGTCATTCTTCGCCTGACGGTGCTCACAGACACCCCAAGCATTCTGGATATGCGAGGGACAGTAAACCCATGACCAAGTAAATATTCCAGTTGATCATAGCTGATTACGTAAGAAGGACAGCCGGGTCCCACTGCTTCGCTTTGAAGTGTTTCATAACCACGTCGACTTCGAAGAGCAATGTTCAAAACCTGTCCCAGAGCAGCGAAAGCCCTCTCGATAAGTCCACGGACGTTTTCGTGTACGATGTTGTGATCTCCTAACCGTTGAATCTATCTGACCACATAATTGTTCTGTTCACATTGAAATACTGTCTAAGTTGTCTTCGTCAAGAGCGTTAGATGCAATTTCTCTGGCAACATCTCGTGAAAGTATTCTTAACCGATCGCTCAGAACCGCTAAAACTTCGTTGTCGTTTTCACGAGCAGCCATCTTGTTTGAGTTGATAGTTGGCACAGCAATGAATCATGGTCTAGCACATCATAATTTTTTGCACCATAAATTATTTTGCATCATAATTTCTTTTTTGCATCATAATTTTTTGCACCATAATTTTTTTGCATCCATCATTTTTTCGCATCAAAATTTTTTTGCATCATAAATTTTTACTTTCACTATCATAATTTTCACTACACATAAATATTGACATTGCTTCATAAATGATTGTACTGTCAAAAGTCACTTTCACTATCATAATAGGCTTTAATATAACATGATGACATCACAATTTTCATACCATGTCATCATAATAAACACATTAATTTTGACACTCATTGCGCGTCATATAGAGCGTTTTCATCTGACGTCACGGCGGCCATATTGGTGTACCAAAACAATGAAATGGCGGCCATATTGGTGTACGGTATGGGAATTAGCTCTTTCTTATTCAAATATTTCGTATTGTTTCACCACCCCCATGGGGCCACCAATCACGTGAGTGAAAACGCTCTATACAATAGCTTGTGACCATATATGGACACAAACTTTACACATAAAAAAATCGTGCAAAAAAAATTAAAAATTCACTCCAAATATGGAGACACGAAATAATACGCTTTTATCCCGATTTTACCCCGAGACCTTGAAATACCGGGCGAGCATCCGGCGGGGAATAGTCTGCTACATTTGGGCAGGAGGAGCTCATCAGCCTCGGTCGGCAGTCCTCCTAGGGAGGGTATCCCGAAAATTACCACCTGCTGCCTTGCAGGATTTGTGCCTTTTAAGGCAAAGGCTAGGCCCACTGCCAAAAACTTGCGGTTGGCGACAGCAAGAGCATGCGGCCATAAAACTCCTTGCTTCAAATTATTATTAATGATGGAAAGTATGCTGACAATGAGAAATAGGGCTAGGGCATACCCTGCAAGCGATGCGTGTTGGCATCCCCCGGTCAACCCGAGAAATGAGCGAGGGGTACCTCGGAACCCACGGCCAAGGCTAAAGAAGAGAGTGGAAGAAATAAAAATACGAATAGGCACATGGAATGTTGGAAGCATGACAGGAAGAGGAAGGGAAATTGCAGATGTGATGAGCCGAAGGAAGATTGACATTCTATGCGTCCAGGAAACGAGATGGGCGGGGCAGAGTGCCCGAGACCTCGGAGGAGAGTGTAAGATTTTGTACAGCGGCAGCAGAGCTAAGAGAAACGGAGTGGGAGTAATAGTATGGGGAGAATATCGAAATAAAGTTCTGGATGTGAAGAGATATAATGACAGACTTATTACTGTGAAGTTCGTGATGCAGAATAGGCTAATGAGTGTGATTTCAGTATATGCACCACAAGTTGGATGTACACATGAAGAAAAAGAGAATTTTAGAAACGATTTTGAGGAATCTGTAAGAGAAGTGCCTGACACGGAATATCTGGTAGTGGGAGGAGATCTAAATGGAAGAATAGGAAGACTAGCAGATGGTTATGAAGGCACACACGGAGGACATGGATACGGTGAGCGGAATGAAGAAGGAGAGAGAATGCTTGAGATTACCGAAAGCATGGAGCTGATATTTGTTAACAGTTTGTTTAAAAAGAAAGATGAGCACATAATTACATACGATAGTGGAGGACATAAGAGCCAAATAGATTATTTGATGACAAGAAAAGGAGAAAGAGGAAGGGTGAAAAACTGCAAAGTTATCCCAGGAGAGGACTGTGTGAGGCAACATAGATTAGTGGTGATGGACAGCATATGGAAACAGTGCAAGCTGAAAACAACAGGAAAAAGTAAACTGAAATGCTGGAAACTTAAAGGTGAAAAGTTGCAAGAATTTAGAGAAGAAGTAGAAAGGATAAGAGCAGAAATCGGAGATGGATAGGGAGTCGAACATATGTGGAGTTGTATGAAGGGTAGTCTCGTGAGAGCTGCAGAGAAAGTAGTGGACCGTACATCAGGAGCACGAGCTAGACAAGAAGACGACTGGTGGTGGAATGACGGATTACGGGATAGCCTGAAAAGAAAGAAAGCGGCTTTCAAAGAGTGGAAGAAAAATGATAACAGAGAGGCAGAGGAAAGGTACCGATTGGCAAACAGAGAAGCAAAGAGAGCGGTTAAGGAAGCGAAAGATGAAGCAGAGACAGAACTGTATGAAAGTCTGGGAACAAGAGAAGGTGAAAAGAAAATCTACAGAATAGCAAGGGCACGACAAATGAAAAGACAAGACCGGGGAAAAATAGGAGTGATAAAGGACAGTAATGGTAACCTATTACAAGATGAGCAACAGATAAAGGACAGATGGAAAGAATACTTCAACACCCTACTAAATGCCAAAAATGAAAGAGGGGAACTGGACGAAGTAGGAAAGACACAAGGACCAATAAACCAAATATCAATGGAGGAGATTAAGAGAGCAATGGGGAAGATGAAGTCAGGAAAAGCGGCAGGACCATCTGAGGTGGCTATTGATTTACTCAAAGCAATGGGAAGGAGAGGAGTGGAGTGGACTCTAGAACTTGCACAGAAAATAATAGAGGAAATGAAAATGCCTGATGACTGGAAGAAGAGTGAGCTGGTAACTATATATAAAAATAAAGGAGATGTGTTGAAGTGCGAAAACCATAGAGGGATAAAGCTAACAGAACACGTGATGAAGGTTATGGAACGAGTTACTGATGAAAGACTAAGAGCCGAAATTAGCATAAGCAAGACGCAGTTTGGATTCATGAAAGGAAAGGGTACGGTTGACGCATTATATATAGTGAGGCAGATGCAGGAGAAGAGATTGGAAGGAAACGGAAAGATGTACTACGCTTTTGTAGATTTGGAGAAGGCATACGACCGGGTCCCAAGGGAGGTCGTATACTGGGCACTGAGACGGAAAGGAGTGTCGGAGTCTTTGATTAAGCTGGTAAAGGAGATGTACAGAGGAAGTAGAACCAGAGTTCACACCTTGTATGGAAAAACGGAAGAATTTGAGATTGGAGTGGGATTGCATCAGGGCTCAGCTTTGAGCCCTTTCCTGTTTGTGGTTGTCCTCGATGTACTCACCGAAGTTGTTGGTACGGAAAGCATTTGGGAGCTGCTCTACGCAGACGATTTGGTAATAATGGAAAAAACAATTAGCTGTATATATAGCTAAATACATTGACACTCAAATAACGTTATTCATTCGTTATTTATTCAAAGGAAGACTTACAGCGAAGGATAATGGAGTGGCAGAACTGCATGGAAAGAGGAGGACTGAAAGTTAATGTTGATAAAACAGAAGTGATGGTCAGTGCAAAACGAGGAAGAGATGAACTGATAGAGGTAGAAGACGCACATCGAAACATTTTGAAACAAGTGGAAAGGTTCAAATATCTAGGAGGAATAATAAGTAAAGAGGGAGGCACTGAGGAAGATGTCAGAGAGAGGATAAAGAGCGGATGGGCGAAGTGGAGGGAAGTGAGCTGTGTGGTGTTGGATAGGAAAATGCCTAGGAGACTGAGAACGAAGATATACACCACAGTGGTGAGACCAGTTATAATGTACGGATCTGAAACGTGGGCTTTGCGGAAGAAGGAGGAGCAACAGTTGGATAGAACAGAAATGAGAATGCTGAGATGGATGCATGGAATCTCATTAAGAGAGAGACGTAGAAATGACGACATACGAGATGAAGTTGGCGTAATGGCAATATCGGAGAAGATTAGAGAAGCTAGAATGAGATGGTACGGTCACGTGGTGAGAAGAGAGGAGGATAACCCGATAAAGATTGCATGGAGATATCCGATAGAAGGTCGACGAACGGTTGGTAGGCAGAGGATGAGATGGAGAGATGCCTTAAAGAGAGATATGAGGTTATTGAACCTGAGAGAAGAGGATGCCCAAGACAGAGTTTATTGGCGTCAGCGTACTAGAGCGGCCGACCCCGCGAGGGATTAAGGCGTAGAAGAAGAAGAAGAAGAAGAAGGAGGTTAAGAAAAAAACAACCAATTTTATTTATTATATATATATAATAGCATGTAACTTTTTTTTTTAATTAATTTTACTTTTCACCCGACTACGATGGCCCTGAAGGCTCACAGTTCAATTTTACATTTTGACAGTTCAGTTCCACTTTTTGACAGTTGAGTTCCACTTTTTGACAGTACAGTTTTAGATTTTTGACTGTTCAGTTTTAGATTTTTGACAGTTCAGTTCCACTTTTTGACAGTTCAGTTTTTAGATTTTTGACAGTTCAGTTTTAGATTTTTGACAGTTCACTTTTAGATTTTAACATGCACGCAGTTCAGTTTTAGATTTTAACACGCAGTTCAGTTCTACATTTTCACACAGTTCAGTTTTAGATTTTTAACTGGTGCCCAGTCTACTAGTGTTACCTAATATACACGGCTCGCTCGACCAATGGAGCCAAAAATATGGACGCCATAATAAAGCACGCTGTTCGCGAAGATCTTCAAAAACAACAAGATAAGAAGAAGGAAGAAAAGTCAAGCAACAAAGAAATGTCAGCCCAAACCAGTAACGGAAATGGAAGGCCAGTGAATCGCCTAAGTAGTCTGCTTCATCGAGTAAGAAACCGAAGTGGAGTAGCAGCGGGCACGAAATAAAAGAAACCTAGAATTGACAAGGAGCGTCGAGTACAGGTAGGATGGCTTCATTACGATGAAGAAAAGAACAAATATATCCCAGTGCGAAATAGAAATGGTGTGGGAACCGTTATATTGTTTATATGGATTCTGAGCCCTTAAATTTACAACAACTCCAGGACAAAGCCTGTGAACTGTTCTTTCCCAAAGGAGAAAGCCATTTTGGTTAACTACAAGAAATGGCTAAGTGTGTCACAAATTCTGCACAAGAAGTTGTTCTTTCGTTTCCTGGTAGTGGTACAATTACTGATTACCTGAACGAGAATGGTCTGTATCCTTCTTTAACTTATTTTTTATCTAAGAACAATAAGTGTTATGTCTGAAGAGGTAGAAGAGGACTTGAAGCAAGCTATAAATAACTGTATAGTGGAGATCCCTGAAGATAATATTTGTATAGATTTGGAAGGTGATGATGACATTTTACCTGTTGGCTTCCACCCAACCTTCAAATGTTTCAGTATCACATACAAGTTTCCTTCCACCAGAAACTTTGTCAAGTATTAGTATCCCAGAGTACAGAGTAGTTTGTTCAAATTGCTTTTGTACTAACTTTCCTGGTGAAACATGTTTTCGATGCAAACAAGATGAGGAGTACAATGATTCATTGAGTGTGGATAAAGAAAAACATAAGGTCTAGTCCACGATGAGCAATGTGACAATGAAACTACCCCTGTCAATGCAGAAGACGTCAGAAGGCATCGGATTGCCTACCTTTCCAGAAATATTTCTACAGGCAGTCAAGATTTCAGCACTAACCAAGTTGTTGAAAACTGTGTTACTGAATTAGCCTATGTGAACCAATCAACTTCTTCAGCCTCAGTCTCATCATTTGACTTCTCTTCTTCACTCATCCCTTGATTCAATGAAACAGTAGTGCAAGACAATACTGGCAACAGCTCATCTTTTGCAGGTGCTTCAAGTGCAATGGCCGAAATCTTGGTTGAACTGCAGGATAACCAGCTAGGGCATGAAGTTTCTACTTTGCCTATGACATCCAGTCCATGGGAAGCTAAAGTCCTTAAAGTACACCGTTCATGTGTATGCAAAGATATGGTGAGCCACTTCCAAGACCAAACAATAACAACACATCCCATAACTTTTGAAATCATTGATGACAAAGGAAAACCAGAGAAAGGTGTCGGTACTGGTGTGGCCCATGCTGTGTTTTCCATGTTTTGGAAAGCATTTGGAGACTCAATGACTATTGGAGAAAGAGAAAGAGTGCCTTATGTGCGACATGATCACTTTGTGAGTGAATGGCAGGCCATTGGCAGAATCCTTGTTCAGGGATATAAGATGGTATCTTATTTCCCCATGTTCTTATCAAGGGCATTTCTTGCATATTGCTTGTTTGGAGATACTATTCCAGATTCAGTTGTGATGAAATATTTAAAAAAGTATCTTTCTGCTGATGAAGAAGAGTTGGTCAACAACTGTCTTTCATCTGAAACGAGTGAATTACAAAGTGATGATGTCATAGACTTTCTGGAACGTTTCAACTGCAGAACAGTTTTAAACAAAAACAATTCTCACAAAGTGATCACTGAAATTGCCAAGCATGCTCTAAAGTTCTTGCAGCGTTACATCAGAGGGTGAGATGTAGGTAAACTAGGGCACTTTCTTCGGTTTTACCACAGGAGCAGATGTTTTGATTGTTGATAATCTTACTATTAGTTTTGCAAAATTGGATGGGATTTATAAAAGACCAGTGGCACACACCTGTGGCCCAGTCTTGGAGTTGCCTAGCACTTATCAAGATTTCTGTGAGTTAAGAGAAGGTTTCAACAATATCTTAGCCAAATCTGACTGGGAAATTGATATTGTTTAGAACATGAAAGCAACTCTTATTAACTTTAAAGTACTTTTGACATTTGTATTATTTACAGTCAAATCGGATGTTCTTTCCTGCGCAACCTTGCAATATTGATAGCAACATTGCACTAAGTAATTCCCTTATCAAAGTAAAACTATGGAAATTCTATGGTACTTAATGGGCCATATGTGACCCATAGATGTGAATCCTATGGGAAGGTACGATGGTATATGGGACTACTATGGTGCACTTTTTCGCTAAATTTCAAGGTATGGAAAATACATGGGATGGCGAGTCTATGTTACACACAATACGGAAAAGCTATGGGGATGATAAGCCCATTAAGTACCATAGAATTTCCATAGTTTTACTTTCATAGGGGATATGGCATTGATATGGGTTTAGCCCATAGGTTTTCCATACCAACCTGGTAACAGCAACTTTATAATTTTTGAGAACTTTGAGAACTTTCAAATTGTGGGAGACTGACAGTTACAATTATGTGTGATAGTTTTAAACCTAAATTGGGATCTAAAACAGCTCCCCCACCCCCCTAGGTGAAGAAACTACAATATGTAAAAGTGCATCAGTCATGAAAAAATTGAAAATTATAACAAATATATAAAGCAATATTAAAACATGTAAACAGTCTGTTATGCTAATGAAATAAAAAATGCAAACAACGTGTAGCACAGTCCACATCCGTTACGAAAATTTCACATAAAATACCAATTTCTTAATAAATCATAAACATAAGCTTATGTATTGGCCGAGTGGCGAATTGGTGTGAAAATTCATGGGAACGACAAATGTGTTGGCGCCATAGACTGGGAACGAGCACCACATGCAAAGCATCATGGGATATCTGTCACCTCCATCTTGGCGAGTTTCTTTCTCGTGTTCACGTGTTGTTGTTTTGATCCAAGAACATGAAGATATCTGCTTCATTCTAGTCCGGGCTATCGAAGTTTCCTGCCTACTCTGTTTCTAAAAATGACTTCACTGCTTGTGGGAATATTTGTCGTATCGTTTGCGAGGTTTGTCAACGAGCAGCCACACTGTTGAAGGTAAGTAATTCTGTTAATATTGATATATCTTTGGGCTTTAGTTAGATCAAAGAGGTTGTGGCAGTTGATCTTTCTTAACGTCTTGTCGACTGACAGAAGCTTGTATTTTGTAATTTTCCTTACAGATACCGGATTTTTCAATAGCAGGGGAATCGCATAACTACATGCTACAACAGCCTGAAACTTTATGAAAGTTTGGAGAGTGAAAAATCATCTCTGCATGGCTGGGGTAAGTCATCTTTTGCTGTTTCGCTTTACTTTGTCCTCTCCTGATTAATGTTTGATGGTTAATGATTATTATTTGTCTATTGCTACAATGCTACTTTTGAACATTGAAAGATAGTTCTTTTATTTAAAATATTGAGTGGTTTGTATGGCATAAACATACTTCATACTATGTAGATTTCACCTATAATCATACATTGACAAAATTGTTGGAAGCTAACAGCTTAACATGTGATGGTTTAATGCTCCCTCCCCCTGCTTCAATGTTGTGAAACTCAAAACATGCAATTTGCACTCAGACATCTGCCATTATTAATACATATAACATGTTTTGAGTAACAACATTGAAAGGGGTGTGTGACAATTTACTTGACCTAAATTGTAAAAGGGATTACTGAAAGGGACCCATCCAGTCCTTGCGAGGCTTTTCCAAAATACAATGTATGTTGTCGATAACCTAACAACAATCTTCTCGATAACCTAACAACAACAAAAACTCTAGCCCTAATCAGAAATCTGGTTTACTGTCTAGGTTTTTGGAAAAATATACTAGTACATTATTTGACAACATACAGTATTTTGGAAAAGGACTGGACAGGTTCCTTTGAGTCATCGTGCTTATCAATTAGCATGGCATTACTTGCTCAAGTTGTTTCAACTAATCTTAGCAATGATTGTAGGCTCATCATGAAAAAAAAATTGCATTGTGCTACAGAGAAAGTAGAAGCAGGCAGCAAGCAGCTTCTACTTTTTGGAATGCTACACGACAAGTTGCAGTGTGTAAGACTAGTTCACTGCAACTTGCTACACATGTTACAGTATGACCCAGGCTGTAATCAGGTTCAGTTGTTTGGAAAATGTTTTTTTGATTATAAAAACAATTTTTTTCAAATCTTACAAAAAAGATCTTACAGCAAAAAGTACATTCTGCTATTATAAAGTCTTTATACTCTTTATTGCTTGTTGGCCACCTTTTATTCTACTGTAGCTGTTAAATAAAACATCAAGCAATTTTATTTGATGTGGAAGAGCACCTGGATTAAAAGGGGTTAAGATATTATAAGTCATCTTCACTAACTAGACTAAGATTTTTAGTGTGTTAATGATTTATACTGTATTTTCAAGGATTTTGTTATAAGCTAGTGAACTCCGGTAGCTACTTTCCAAATCATCCCTGCCTATTAAAGTTAAATTTTGTTAAGTATTCAGATATGGTATCAGCTTTTAGTTTAGCAGCTTAGTCACCTTTCAAAATTAATGAAACTCTTGGTTGTATACAGTAGAACAAAAAATAATTTAAATAATGCCATCTTGGAAACTCAAGATAAGAGTTAAAACAAGTGAAATAATTTTACAGTAGTTACAATTGTTTTAACTCAACTACCGTACCTTGGGTTTTCAGAATGGCATTATTTTTTGAAATATGTTTTATTTTATACTTTTTCAACTGTCAAGTTGTCAGCTGGTCTTGGTCCCTGATTGTATGTCATTTCCATTTTCTAGTCTACTGTACAATGACACCAAATGCATTATTAAGTAATTTCTTGATGTAATTGCCATGATGTAAGAGTGTCTGGAGAAACTTGAAAAACTAGTGTATATGTTGTAACTGTAAGAATTAGCCATATCTTTTTTACAAACCCATTCTAGAGAAAGGACAAAACATGGAACTCCTCAACCCGGTTACCTCAACACGGTTTACCAGAGGTCCATGTTTTCTCCTCTCCTCTTTTAAAGTAGTGTCAAATTAGTTGGTTGGTACATGTGAATATTTTTAGATTTCTGTTTTATACCAGTACTGCAGTATTAGGGAATGTTTACACCAGGCTGGCCTGAACTCAGGCCAGACTGACTTTAGGTTGGTTGTAGTGTTTTTACTGTAGATCATTTTCATGAGTCTGGTCTGAGATTCAGTTCACGCTGGCCTAATCTCAGGTTGCCCACTATGGTGTCATATCCACATAAAATAATGATTCTCTGGTGGTAACAAGCTAAGGCAATTGACACAAATCTTGAAGCAACAGCGAAACCAAGCCTATAATAGTTTCAAGGCCGGCCTCATGTAAACAAAAACTGAAATGCAAAATTCAGGCTGGTCCGAGTTCAAGCTGGCCTCATGTAAACACCCCCTTACTTGAATCGATTACTGCATTAATTTTGTATCACCAGTTTGTAAAAAAATTAGATGCAAGATGTACATAATGGTTTTAGAACAATTAGCCTATTGTGTTTATATTATCAGCTATAATCGAATGCTAGATAATTTTTTATGTTATGAGAGGCTGTCATAAGCAATATTAAGTTAAGACCTACAGTACATGTATCTTAATCCATTTCTACTTGGACAGCCCCTTAATGTTTTATTGTATTTAATACAGAAATGTAGGAATGGTTCAACAAATAATTTATACATTCCTTCCTTTCACTTCACAGCAGCCATGTTACTGCTTAAAGCAAAATTTAGCAATACATGTAGTTTGATTTAGGAAAAAGGTAGCAATGGCTTAAGTTGTTGGCAGGTCATGTCTTTAATTTCACATTGATGTGTACAGTAAATTGCACATATCCTATACATGTATTCATTGATTTTCTCCTTTTATTTCCAGGATATGTTAGTCAAAGTTTTCAATTTGTGACAAGAGCTACCTGCAATTTTTTTCAAAAACTAAAGACAGAAAGGAAACATTCAAGAAAACAAAAGAAGGAAAGAAGTGAAAGCTGAGTAGACAGTCTTTGAATGAATGAATGAATGAATGAACAAACATATTAAATTAATAAATTATTATACTTGTAGATAACTGTATTTATTTGAAATTGTATTATCTTAAGCATTGACTGGATAAGTGACAACTTTTAATCGTTGTTTGAGTTGCATTTCAATTTTAGCCATAATAATATGCATGACAAAATTACTGTATGACAAAATTTATATTAAGCTATTTATTATTTAGAGTTGAAAGGGACCTTTTCCTTAAGTACATAATAATAAATTAATAATTTATACTTAATTATAAATTATATGTAGTTTAAGAAATCATAACATTTTAATGTGTTTGCTATATTATAATGAAAATAGCTTTGTATTATAGCGTGCACATTAAGCGATAGTTTTGTAGTGAAATTAACAACAATGGTTAGATTTGTTACCCATAGAAAAACCATTTGTTGGATCCTGTGTCACTTGACCCCTTGCGGTTGAACAGTTGCACTCAATCATTATAGTTTTATTAAATTTAATCTATCAAATACCTTTCTATGACATGTGTGGCTCTCATACGATCACAAGAAATCAACAAATTAAGCCAATCCCAATTGTTTAATGTAAGGTAAACAATGTTATACTAACTCGTACAGAATTTCCATAGTTTTCCCATAGTTTGCAGAAAAAAGTACTGAATATATGGCAATACTATGAAACTCCATATAATTCCCATAAGGAATGTGGGAATCCTATGGATTTTTGCCAATTTCCTACATTTTCCATATATATGGCTCTGATATGGGGAGCAGAAGCCCATAGCAAAACCATACCCTCTTCCATAGTTTTCCCATAGTTTGCAGAAAAAGTAATGAATATATGGGAATACTATGAAACTCCATATAATTCCCATAAGGAATGTGGGAATCCTATGGATTTTTGCCAATTTCCTACATTTTCCATATATATGGTTCTGATATGGAGAGTAGAAGCCCATAGCAAAACCATATCTACCCCATGAATAGGCCATAGTTCAACCCATATTTTTTCCATACTTGGGCCATATATGTCCCATATCCCCATGTTTGGTAAGCTAAAAATTCACATTTAATTTAAATATCGAACTTCACATAATATGAAGTTCTATTGAAACTCAGAACAACTAACTCTAAGTAAACTTCATGTTATGTGAAGTTCGATATTTAAAATGCAAATTTTTAGCAACTTGCCATGGAGTTGCCATGTATCGTTAGCAAGTCAACATTGCAATATTGCTGTCAATATTGCAAAGTCACGTGGTGAAGAACATCCGGTTTGACTGTAAACTATTTTACATTTATTTGGTGTTTATGGTATAGCTATAACTGTTAATTGTGTAGCTGTAACTGTTAATATTTTTTTGATTTGGAGAACCATTGTACCAGGCTTTGTTTATGTTAATCTTTTTTATTACACTTATTAAACTAAACAATTGTCTCAATTTTTTGTAACAAAATAATATAAAGATCAAAAGCTTCTTTCACATTGTTCGGTTTTGACAGACCAAGTTCTGTCATTACTAAAGAAGCAAATTCCCCAAATTCATCAGAAAAGTCCTTCACAGACATTGTTGAATTGTCATATAATTCGTCAACTTCTTCTGGGTTGATTTCTTGCATGCAGTCTTCTGTGTCGAAAAGGTGTGGTAAAAAAACACAACATCACATCAGGTGTCCCTCTAGGCCCATTGCTATTTCCAGACTTGCTTGGGGCAATGATATGTTGATTCCACATTTCAGCAACTTTGTGTAATTCATGCCTGCGTACGTCCATAAAGCAAAACCGTATCAAATCGATTTGTACAGGATCTGAATCATCGTACAAGTTAAAGTCTCCACCCAGGCCCGCCCCTAATGAGGTGTGACCAATAAGCTTCTATTCGTTGATTTGATGTGGAAGTACCTATAGAAAAACTGCCAAAACCAGAATGTTCATCATCATGCTGTGATCGAAAGAATATTTGTAAAGCTTCTACAATGCTGTTCTCAGTGCCACCATCTGATCGCATCCTTTGTGGAACTCCTCCAATTTGTTGAACGGCATCGAGGTAATATTTCCCAATCACCTCAGGATTTTTATTTGTTGATCAGCCTTCCAGATCAGCCTTCTCGAAAATCCATCAATGCACCCATGTATACTGAAACCAAAAGGTTTCAATTTGTTGTTGCCATCAATATGCCAGATAAAATTTGGCCCTTTGGACGAATAAGCCCTGCGTCAAAATCTTTTCTTAGTTCTACTGTCAACGCCTTCAGGATCTAATTTTGCCAGGCATTTTTGAACGACACTTCTTTTGATAGCAATACCGTATTTGGCTTTTAAATGCTTCCACATCCTGCGGTATCCAACGTTGCATTTGCTCCCAGCCAATTCTTGTTCAAGAATAAGTTCAATTGTCTCTTGCGAAGCTTCTTCTTGAGGCAGCATACATCGTCTAAGACCAAGACACTGCAGCCTTCTTTTCAAAGTTGATAAGCTTAATTCATTTCCATGTAGCTTCAAGAACTCTAATATTTCAAAGTTAGTAAAACCTTGTTGAAAATAACGAGCAATGAGCTCTATTTCATCTTTTCCATCATCGACATTCATGCATGGAGTATAGTTATCCAAAGGCATCATTGAATATATATCAACAAGATAAAGACTCTGTATATCAGCAAAGGTTGTATAGCCGTCTCTGCTGTATACCATCAAGATAACCATGCGCTGGTTGCACTGCATGTTATTAAACTGCTTGTCAATGTAGAACTGAACTGTCAAAAATCTAAAACTGAACTGTCAAAAATCTAAAACTGAACTGTCAAAAATCTAAAACTGAACTGTCAAAAATCTAAAACTGAACTGTCAAAAAGTGGAACTGAACTGTCAAAAATTTAAAACTGAACTGTCAAAAATATAAAACTGAACTGTCAAAAATATAAAACTGAACTGTCAAAAATATAAAACTGAACTGTCAAAAATATAAAACTGAACTGTCAAAAAGTGGAACTGAACTGTCAAAAATTTAAAACTGAACTGTCAAAAATATAAAACTGAACTGTCAAAAATATAAAACTGAACTGTCAAAAATATAAAACTGAACTGTCAAAAAGTGGAACTGAACTGTCAAAAATCTGAAACTGAACTGTCAAAAATCTGAAACTGAACTGTCAAAAATATAAAACTGAACTGTCAAAAAGTGGAACTGAACTGTCAAAATGTAAAACTGTGAGCATTCAGGGCCATCGTACCTGACCGAGTAAAAATGGCATGTAAACTATATCAGCAAAGGTTGTATAGCCGTCTCTGCTGTATACCATCAAGATAACCATGCGCTGGTTGCACTGCATGTTATTAAACTGCTTGTCAATGTAGAACTGAACTGTCAAAAATCTAAAACTGAACTGTCAAAAATCTAAAACTGAACTGTCAAAAATCTAAAACTGAACTGTCAAAAATCTAAAACTGAACTGTCAAAAAGTGGAACTGAACTGTCAAAAATTTAAAACTGAACTGTCAAAAATATAAAACTGAACTGTCAAAAAGTGGAACTGAACTGTCAAAAATTTAAAACTGAACTGTCAAAAATATAAAACTGAACTGTCAAAAATATAAAACTGAACTGTCAAAAATATAAAACTGAACTGTCAAAAAGTGGAACTGAACTGTCAAAAATCTGAAACTGAACTGTCAAAAATCTGAAACTGAACTGTCAAAAATATAAAACTGAACTGTCAAAAAGTGGAACTGAACTGTCAAAATGTAAAACTGTGAGCATTCAGGGCCATCGTACCTGACCGAGTAAAAATGGCATGTAAACTATATCAGCAAAGGTTGTATAGCCATCTCTGCTGTATACCATCAAGATAACCATGCGCTGGTTGCACTGCATGTTATTAAACTGCTTGTCAATGTAGAACTGAACTGTCAAAAATCTAAAACTGAACTGTCAAAAATCTAAAACTGAACTGTCAAAAATATAAAACTGAACTGTCAAAAAGTGGAACTGAACTGTCAAAAATCTGAAACTGAACTGTCAAAAATCTAAAACTGAACTGTCAAAAATCTAAAACTGAACTGTCAAAAACTGGAACTGAACTGTCAAAATGTAAAACTGTGAGCATTCAGGGCCATCGTACCCGACCGAGTAAAAATGGCACGTAAACTAGAAGTTTTAAAGTTTATGGAAACTCCGGAGTTCGATGTGGATCTTATTAGAAAAAGTATACATGTATTATGTATTAAGTATACATGTATTATGTTACGTTAAGTATACATGTATTATGTATACATGTATTATTATGTATACATGTATTATGTTATATGTGTTTTTTATGTATACATGTATTATGTATATATGTATTATGTTATATGTGGGGTTTTTATGTATACATGTATTATGTACGGTGGCCCACAAGTGCAAACACAAACAATAACATTATGCACACAGACATTTCATATTCGGACACAAACATTTAATATTCGGACACAAACATTTTAATTTAATATTTGGACACAAATATTTTAATGTTGGGACAACATTTTAATGTTGGGACACAAAACATTTTAATGTTGGGACAAAACATTTTAATGTTGGGACACAGCATTTTAATGTTGGGACACAAATTCCCGGATGTTCGGATGTTAAACTCAGACCCAATCCTCATACGTTATATTTACATACGTGACGTCAGAGCTCAGATCTTCATTAATAATAGTGATCGAACATGCATATTCATGGTGTCAAAACAAACACGTTCTCCGAGTTCTTATATATACTGCATTCAATGCGGTACAAAGGCTGAAGATAGCAGCAATGTAAACTTTTGTATGAGCTGTGGGAAGCAATTTATTAATTCGGGTAGCATGGCTCAACGTACCTTCGTCTTCGAAAGCCTCGAGACCGAATGTGAGCTCTTTGTCAACTTCATGCGCTTCTCAGGGAACTGCAGTTCACGAACAACCAACACTTCGGGAAACCAGCAGTCAAGAAACCAAAATATGACATTTCAACAATTTCAAGTAAAAGCAGAAGAGAGAAGATAAAGGAAACTTATATATACTTATCTTTGTCCAAAATAAATACAAAACTTTCGTAAAACTTACTTCTGTCAAGTCTTGTTTTTGATCTCACTAAATACCGTAAAACTTACTTCTGTCAAGTCTTGTTTTTGATCTCACTAAATACTGAAGTATACCAGTATTACTAATTATCGTTATGGATACTTTTGTAGATTTCTTGTTTTCCCCTGTCCTTGTTCCAAATAGTACAAATACTCTCGATTTCAAATTCTTGGGACAGCTTACTAAGCTTAGCAAATTTTGGTAACACGCCATCTTTGAAAATAAGTTTGTGTGTGCTGAGGCGCTGAGCTCAGGAAATTATTCAGCAGCACGAAACGTTTCTAGCCAATTATTATTGGTTATTATGTTCTGAACCTTATTTAAATCTGGCAGAGCCTATGGCTTTTAACCGAGGACGTTTTGACTTTGATCTAAGGACGTTATGACTCTGATCTGAGGACGTTATGACCTGGAAATATTTTGACCCGAGGACGTTTTGACTTTGACAGTAGACGTTTTGACTTGAGGACGTTCTGACTGGTAAGCGTTTCTTCCTGGGGGAAAACGTGAGTTTTTCAGTCTGAAAGCTTACAAAGACGATGTAGGGAAACCGTACAAAGGCATAACTCTATTCCTTTGTACAGTACAGTCTCTGATAAGAACCTGGAGGAAGAGTCTACGTACTTAACCAGCAATCGTCCGGATGATTTTATGAACGGCGAAAGTTCTCGCGCGAAACTACCACAGACCAACTTTGCGAAGAGCCAGTCGACAATATTGAGCATGAGGGCAAGGTGTTAACGTTTGTATCCAAACCCGTCGCAAGTAACGAACTAGTAAAATGCCCGACCTGTGAAGGGTTTTACTCAACCGATGTCATCGAGGACCACGCGGACTTACAGTATGCGCCGAAAGTGAAAACGTGAAGGCTTTCATTGAAATAATGGACAATTCAGAATTTGAATACACTAGTGAGCCTGAATTTAATAAGCCAGAAACAGAGGAGCAGACAACACCATCTACATCCACAGGAAGTATTGAGAAAGCAGAAGCAATCAGCATCAAGGCAATCTTAAAAAACCTGACTGGTCACCTTGGCCCAGCTGTTTCCCGAATCAACGTCCGTCGTGGAAGGTTGTTTGAGGATTATGTGGATAGCAGGATAAAGTGTCCATGGCACAAACTCTTTGAAAGTGACTTTCATTGGAGAACCAGCTATTGACACTGGTGGGCCAAGAAGGGAATTTCTGATAGGTAAGCTTTCAAATCTCTGACTATTATGGCCTATGCAATTGATGACAATCGATGATTGGAACGCCAATCAATAAATCTATCAATCGATAGCAATTATTTAATTGATATCAATTGGTATTGCCAATCAATGACCAATCAATAGTCACTAAAAAACTCCTTCATCGATTGTTCATCAATTATCAATATCAATCAATTAATTGATATCAATTGTTATTGATTGATATTGATTTCTATCAATTATTGATTTTATTGGTTGCATAGGCCGGGTAATAGCCGCTAAAGTAAAAAAGCTAGTATCCAGGTATTTTAAGAATGATACCTTACATGCAGTACACTCTACTTCTTATTGTGGAAGGTTAGGTGCAGGTCTTATAACAGGGTTCTCACGACTCACACCAATAATGTTGTTACTTGGATTCAGGTTAAGATAATACAAACTGATCTTGATCCAACCACCAAACCCTGTCGTAGACCTACACCTACAGTATCACACCAAGTGAACTTGGAGGAAATTATTGTATCTTGCTTCTTTGTAAAATGGGTGGGGTGGTGCCTTGGTGAAATGTTCAATTCCCACAACTTTGCTACTCTCCTGACAAAACTGTGTGCTGCACTGGCTGGGGTCTTGCACTAATGATTGACCTTACCACATGGTGCTTGTCCACTGATCATCTGATGACACTGAGCACACGCAGTTCACTTATTGTTAATTGCATAACCTCATTTAAATCATGAAGAATACAGGAAAATAAACTTAAAATATGTGTAACGTGTACATTTTATAACTATAATTATACTTTAATTTATTAAATACATTATGCTAACACTTTTTGGAGAAATTAAATGTCTTTTTGCTGGGGTATTTTTTATTAAAAAGCCAGGCACGAAAAAGGATAGTTAAGAAGGTGCAAAATACAAATGGGATCTATGTTATACTGTAAGAATAGTGTTATTAAATCTCTTATTCTTTTTTTGTACAGTAAAATAATAGATCATCTGGCCATATTTTTAATAATAAAAAAACAAATTGAATTTATTTTTATAGAATTAATTTATTTTAGGTATGTATCAGACGTTAGAGGCAAATTCATTGCAGACTATTTCCTGATGGACTACCTGTAATAAGTCCTTCTGCCATCGCAGAAAATGAATTTTTTTATGCTGGAAACCTGATGGCAGCATCAGTTACAAGGTGGACCTGCACCTAAGTTTCTTGCTTCCTGGGTTTATGAATATCTTGTATCTGGGGACCAGGGCATCATTAATACAGTCACTATTGAGGATATTTCACCTGGAATGACTAAAGATTTTGTAAAACAGGTAAAATTTAAACAAACGTATTACCTCACTTAGTTACATGCATTATTTTGCAATACTCAGTGCCAGTTAATGGTGAATCAACTGACAACCATAAACATGAGTTGGTTTAAATTAAAAGACTGTCAGGACAGAACTTATAAAGATGTTAGAGGTTGGATAAAAGTTGTAAACCATAATAATAATATTTAATGGTTTATGTTAGTTAATACAGTAGCTGCAAAAGGATTTTTAGATCATACAGTATAATAATTTTAAACTATTATTAAAATTTGGAGTTTGGAGAACTATAGTTTTGAAACATGTTTTTGACTTCTAATTTGTATGAAAGTCATTTTTCTCCTACAGTTACAAACGTGCGAGACAGACAAAGAAGTTCAGACACTTCTAGCCACTGACACATCACTGGATATCCTCCAAGGAATTTGTTTTCGTGGAAATCTTCTAAATGCAAACCTATCTAGTAGAGATAAGATTGTCAGGTGGGTGACTCAATTTTTTTATCTCTACTAATTTTATGTCCATTGAGAATTTGTAACTCTAGCTCATGATCTCTGTGCGTTGAAATGCCACCTTGTCGGTCAGACCACACTTGTGTCATGGCAAGCTGGAGCTATAGGCTGGAGCTATAGGTTGGGTCTTGTTTTTAACAAAATTGTAATAGTAGAAATGTATAGCTGCCTAGACTGGCTGAATGGTCTCCTTTTGATGAGTGAAGTCATCTGGCATTGAACATTGTAAAAGGTCTGCAGCATTTACAAAGTAAAATACAGGGTCATTTTGTATCGGTCCTGAGGCAGAAATGGGAAAGTAGTGAGCATGTTAACTCTTTGGCTTGGAGTACTAGCATAACTCCATTAACTTAATCAATAAATACTCTCATTCCTAAAATAATTTCACCTATTCCGACCTGAGCAAGCCAAAAACCACTTTTATTTCAGTAATTTCACTCCAACTCCAGATCATTTTACTCTGTTTAATGCCAGACAATTTTACTGGACAAAGGGAGAACACTAATGTACAAAAAAAATGTAGGCAGTGTTGAAACAACAATCGAAATATAGTAAGGTTTGATATACTGCCAAAACAGAGAACGTAGGAGTCGAACGTTTCGAGTGAAGGCCCTTCATCAGAGAGAATCATGGGTTTCTTTTTGTTTGACGAAGGGCCTTTTTTTTCCGCTCGAAATGTTAGACTCCTACGTTCTCTGTTTCGGCAGTATATCACACCTTACTATATTTCGATTGTCTGACGGGTTCAAGCCTCAAACGTATTGTGTTCTATTTTAGCAGACTCACCAGTCTAACCATTTAAATGGAAGAGAGCCCCCTTAAATACCAGTAATAGATTATTTTCTATAATTTATATTTATGCTAGGTCAATATTAATGAAAGAAGTGGTGCAAAATAGAATACCTATGCTATCACAGTTGGCTAATGGGCTAAATGTATGTGGTGTTCTTGGAAGTATTCAGTCTAATCCAGAGCAAATGAGAGATCACTTCAGTACTGTCGATGCCTCCAAAGATCAGTTGGATCCTGAAAAATTTAGTGATCTTATTATAGTGCAGTATAGCAATGAACAACAAAAGAAGGGATTGGAAATAGATACTTACAAGTATTTCTGTGACGTTATTGAGAAGCTCTTTCATGAAGGTAATTTTTCTCATTTTCTTACAGTATGCTGGTCTTTCTAATACTGTGTTGTATCGTCTATAATAAGAAATTAAGAATTGCTCCAGTAATTATAGAGTCCTGCCTGCTCACGGTGTACTTTCGTTCTACTGTTTAAGGTTACTTACATGTACTGTAAAAAGTAAGCTTGCATCACCTATGGTAGTCCACGAATCCAAAACCTATGGTAGTCCACGAGCAAAATATGCTATTAAATAGCATATTGTTGTTGTAAATGACAAAATAATAGTCAAATATCAATGACAGGCTATGTTGAGAGCGTGAACTGGCAAGTCTATATACAGTATTAATGGAGTAAAATTGTATCCTGCAGTTGTCAATGTCATGCAAAAGCTGTGTCATGAATGTGCAAACATTTATTCCACCTTTTACTGCATGTATGCATATGTCCTGAAGAACAATGTATGGTTGCTCTTATAATTTTGATGACATTGCTGGACATCTTTTTCATTCACTATTAAATTTTACAGCAGTAATACTCGAGATGCTTGTTATCTCAAGCTATTTCCTTTACCCTCTAACTAGATTGCATTATTGTTTGACAAATTGTCGTAACGAAGATATTTAAATGCTGTATTAAGTCAAATTTTGTGAGATGTTAGTGATGTTAATTTGATTGGCCTACTTAAAGCTTTACTACTATACTTTGACTATAGCTTTTAGTACCGTAGATTTAATAGTCAAGCTATTAGCACACTGCTTCTCACCACTGAGGACCGGAGTAAAGCCCAATTGGATTGAGTTAGTATTTGAATGGGTGACCACCTGTCCGGGCTTGGAACTCGTGCCAGATATAAGTAGAGTTAGTGCTTAGTTTCCTGTGCCTTTACTCTGAGTTATTCCATCAATTTTGTTCAGCTCTGAACACAAGGTTGTTACAAGTATAAAATAGCATCATTGTTTTTACCATAGTAGCTATACGCATTAAACGCAGTAGATACATGCACGCCTGGGTGTGCCTATTTTTTTAAATCTCTCATTAGAATACAGATTTTAGGATCCCCCCCCTTAGAGTATGAATTTTCAGAACATCGCAAGAGCGAATGAGCATGTAGGGATTTTGCGCTGGATATTAAAGATAATGAAAGGTCAAAACTGTATTAAATAAAAAAACTGTAATTGTATTGTATACTTTTGTATTAATATCTAAATGTATTACATTCATTTACTTTGTTTTTCCATCACTGATAGTCTGTCAGATAGAAATTGACTTATTTTTTACAAAATTACTATTGCCACCTTTAATTTCTCAATTCAATTAATAATTTATTATATTTCATTTAAGTATTGGTGACTTGGGATTGCCAGACCTGCTTAAATTCATAACAGGAAACACGGAAGTACCACCTCTTGGCTTTGCCAACAAAATAAATGTTGCATTTATTCATGGGTGTGATAAGAACTGCCAGTGTCGCCCAGCAGCATGAACATGTAGCCTTGTGCTCAAAATTCCTGTCCACTGTAATTCCTTAGAAAGAGTGTGTGTGACCTGTTTTTGTCAGCACTAAAGGAAGGCTTTGGATTTGGTGTTGTTTAGTTCATAAAAAGCTACTACCATATATTTTTTGGATGCAGTATTTAGAAAAAAGAAATTCTGCCTGTTAATGTTATGTTCCTGTCTATCCATAGTTCAAAACTGCAAAGGGTGCTAATAATTATGGCAATGTAGAACTAGTTTATGTGTTTTTCTTCTTAATGTACACATGACACGAAAATTATGTTCGTCTTTTTGAAAAGAAAACTTAAAAGGACAAAATAACATTTTGCTGCAGTTTTTGGTTTCCTTGTTTTGTTTGAGATATTTCAGGATTTTCATATGTAAATATCACATGAAATCACTTGAATTCTACAAGTTTGGTGGTACAGGGAAAAACATGTTTGCTTCGAATTTGGTTTGATAAGAGTTATACTGATAACTCATTATATAGCTGCCTCTCCCAGAGTTCCCTGCATAGGCTACTCCTTTAGTGTACGTGGCAACATGTGACTTTTACATAATTATCAAACAAGCTGGAATATCTCAAAAAATCAATGCATGGAAACAAAAAACTGCAAAAGTTATTGTTGTAATTTCAAGTGTTATTTCAAATAAGATAAACTTGATTTTTGTGTCATAATTATGCACTTTAAATTTAAATGGTATATTAATTATTATGTTATTCTGTTTAACACTTAGTGATGATTGGTATAACAGTAGACTGAAAATTACAATTTTAATCCTACATACTGATTTGACTTTTTCAGACAAAAATTATATACTGAGATTTCCAATGTATTGAAACGTTTCAATTATGTGTATCAGGATTTTTGAAATAGTTGATATACTGAAGGATATGCCAATTTTGATACAGTACTACAAATGTAGATATTTTGTATTGACAACAATGTTGTACATTGTATTCATACATGTATAAAAGCCAAAAGGATAAACTGGTATACGACTTTATAGAAGCTCAAAAACTGGTACAGTGTATACCCCCATTACTGACAATATTTGACCATTGTGCCCAGCAAAATGAGAACCCTGCGATGAACAGACCCAGTTGGATGTACTGTAGTTATAAATTACTTTTATTTTGGTTGTCATAACAACACAGTTTTCTTACTGTGATCACAATGCATCTGTCAAAATGTTAGCCACAACATTTTGGGAAAAGTTACAACATTTTGTTGTACTAATTTTGTCTATTAAAAAATAATTTAATTAAAGAAAACAGATGGGTTCACCATCAAGAGGGCTGTTGTGTCTACAACTGGTAAATTTCCAGTAAATTGGTTTAATATACTGTAAAACTCTAATAAGCGTCTTGGTAAGGGAGGGGTATTTAATTTCAAGATTTAAAGTGGGACCTTAAATAAAAGTTAAAACATGGAACTATACTTGAATGGTTTTCTAAAATGCCAGCTTTAAATGATGTGGAAAACTGAAGTGAATTGAGGCTAATTTAAGTTTTTTTTAAATGAAAGAACTATTAAAATTTAAATTAATGATAAACTGAATTGGAAATGAGCTTCGGGCTGATTAGGGAGGAGACTTAATACATCCTATAACCCTGGTTTCTATAACACCTCCATCATCTGGATATGTCAAATTGGTAATATTAACCAATCTGGAAAGATTTGTGTGATTGAGACCATTTTACCAGGCTTAAAAGTAAAGTTTGGTTATAATAATTATAATTTAAAGAAATCATAAAGACCTTGTGCATGGTCTCCTTTCTCTTTCCTTTCTCCGATAATTAAAGATCAAGAAGCTGATAGAGGTATTTTATTGGCTCACCAAATAACACGTAACAACCAAGAAATTTTATTCAGATCACACTCCCTTGTAATTTGATTACCATACTAAAACTTATTAAAAAACAACCTATGTACAGATAGCATGTAAAATCAGTACATACAATTGTATTTAAAATTTTAAATCTTTATACTATTTCATTCAGCTAGTGCAGCAGTTGGTGGTACAAGGGCTTGTCTCAAGGGCTTGTCTCCAGTGAGAGGAAACCTGAAAATTATTTCCTTCAACAAGACATGAAAAATAATCTTGATAATCATTGTTTGCTTCTTCATGCTCAATGAAATGTTCGAATGCATAGGTAACATCTTCTTCTGTAACGGTTGTAACGGTTGCAAGGCATTCTTGAACACCAAAACACTCCGGTAAATAGTACAATTCATCAGGTCTTCCTGCTACGCTCGAGTGATTAGACCTAATGTAATGTGTGTTCCAGTGCAACTTTACTTCATCCAGATCTTCTTGAAGTAATTTGTTGAAACAGAACCATAAACATTCTTCTTGCAATATATTCCCTTGGGTTAGCTCGCC
This sequence comes from Paragorgia papillata, assembly GCA_035771165.1. Lineage (NCBI taxonomy): Eukaryota > Metazoa > Cnidaria > Anthozoa > Scleralcyonacea > Coralliidae > Paragorgia > Paragorgia papillata. Next base: position 278,193 of record JAWNZC010000400.1, on the reverse strand, counting down.
TCTCTGTATTATGTCTTTAAAAAAATTCATCCACCAGGAAGTTCTGTTTTTCCGCAAGAACGACCACCATCCTTCAATCCTTTGATTGTGATGAGAGCTTCCATATAGGTGCGAATCTTCACTGTCACAAAAGTAGCTTTGCAATGCAGCAACAATTACGTTCTCGGTACCACAGTCACTTCGGACTTTAGTTGGGCAGCCTTCATGCTCTTGCACAGCTTTCACATAAAAATCAGCAACAACGTGAGGGTTGTTGTTACTTCTAGCAACATTTAACCATAAGATTTTTCGGCTATAACCGTCTATTGCACCGTGGATGGGGAAGCCGTATGGCTTGAGCTTGTCATAACCATCAATATGCCAACAATAGTTTGGTCCTAATGAAAAATACGCTCTTCTTGTCAACCGCTTTGCCCGGCGTCTTTCACAACCTTCAGGATCCAGTTCTCTCATTAGACGTCCTATAACATTTCGTGGAATACGAATGCCTTCTAGGCGCAAAGTATGCCAAACAGTTCTATAACCTCCCATGCTTCCCGGACCATCTAACTCCTGCCTTTTCCTTGTGCGAATCAGCTCTTCGTCAGCGGCAAACTATTTCCTGTTTAGACCATACGAACGCAGTCGGTATTTCAGCGTTCGAAGACTGATCGTAATACCATGAAATTTGGCAAGGAACACAACAATTTTTTTCATATTCGAATCCCTTTCCGAAATAATGAAAAATTAGTGTTTTCTCTCTGTCTAGTGTTATACCACATCCAGGAAAAAAAAACGAAACCATCTTCAACGTACGAATTACAATCTGGACAAACTAAGGAGTGATCCATCATTAGTGATTGGGATTCTTTTGAAGATCAGGGAATTTATATCCCAACATCCGGGAGTTTATATCCCAACATCCGGGAATTTATATCCGAACATCCGGGAAATTGTGTCCAACATTAAAATGTTTTGTCCCAACATTAAAATGTTTTGTGTCCCAACATTAAAATGTTTTGTGTCCCAACATTAAGATGTTTTGTGTCCCAACATTAAAATGTTTTGTGTCCCAACATTAAAATGTTTTGTGTCCCAACATTAAAATGTTTTGTGTCCGAATATTAAATGTCTGTGTCCGAATATTAAATGTCTGTGTGCAAATTGTTTGTGTTTGCACTTGTGGGCCACCGTAATTATGTATACATGTATTATTTATTAAGTATACATGTATTATGTTATGTTATTTATGTTTTTTTATCGTTTTACTTGTGATGGCCTTTCTTTCTTTCTATTTAACTTTTAGTTTTAAACAAAAAAAAACAAGAAGAGCGGGAGCAACAACAACAAGATCGTGATAATTGGTTAGCCAGTTTAATTAATGGCAAGGACGTTGATGACGAGGACATCGACAAAACAACAACAACCGATAATAATTTGCACGATATTCTCATGGAGATGTGTCCACCACCACAACCAGCACAACAGATCTCACCGATACATTCCCCGATACCCAGTTCTATAATTGATTCATTGCCTAGCGATTTACATGATGAACCCACGATAGAACTCCCCGCTGCACCACCACCATTGATTACGTTTACATCTGTTATTGTTTTGTAAGACGAATCAATAACAGATGTAAACGTACCACTTTCCCCACCACCTCGTTACCCTCACCCGCCTCACCCGCCACATCCACCATCACAACAAGTTATACCCAAGAAGCAAATATCAACAACTAACAACGACACCATGATAACCCTTAACGAATACCATCCGCCTAACTCAGACACCCTATTTACAGACTTCAAAATACCCAAACTAAAACGATCATCGAAAGGAAAGGACATTAATTTATTACGCAAACAATATGTAGAAGAAGAAGAATTGCTAGAGAAAGATTTTAAAGAAGAAGAAACAGAAAACAAAAAAACCCCAAATATTATAAACGTATTTTATATTTAAAAAAAAGGGAACAAATAATTGATAGTTATCCTATTTTAGCACAGAAAAATGAAGATATTGTAGTTATAGCCGAAAATAAATTTAGGGAACTTAGATGTATATTTAGAATAAAAAAAAAGAAGCATTAAATAAATTAATAGATGTAAAAGAAAAATTAGTGATTTCGAATTAGTAGAATGTAGATACAGAAATGAAATTAAAAGATTGGAAAATAAGAAAACAAAAGCTAATAAAAAAATGTAAAAAGTGAAATAAATTTTTTTTTAAAAACACAAAAAATTGTGTGTGTGAAGAACTTATAGGTAAAAATTTGTCTAGAAAACACAATCGAAGAAAGAATATGTTTTATTTACACGGTGATCTTCTACATGAAAATTTTAAAGAATAAATTTTGTTTTTAAAAAAAAATTGTATATGATGGAAATCGTTGTCGAAGAACTTAAAAATCACGGGATCAATATGGGTCAAGATATTCTAGAAAGCGTAATTGAAGAATGTATTTTATTACATGGAAATCTTCTACATGAAATGATCGAATATAGCGATTTCAATGGCGTAAATTTAGAAACAATCTACCGTGCTATGGGTCGATACGAACTAGGGGAAATTATAGCGAAAAGAAAAAGGAAGAAAAAGACAAAGATTTAATTAAACATTTAACCCGAATTACAATAAACGACTTTAAAAAATCAAACAAAGATATCATTCATGTTTTCAAAAAGAAAAAACAACAAAACGATAAATCATATAATTATATAAGCAATTTTTTATCACATCTGCTATTGTAGTTTTTTTTTTAAATAAGTAAAATAAAACCCGATTCCAACATAGTATATATAAGGGAGATGGGTTTTTTCATTTTTGTATTGTAAAAAAATGAATAAAAACGAGTTGGATTTCCATGTCAAACTCAAAATATTCTCGTATGATGTTATACGAATGGAAGAGGCAGAAGAAGGATTAGATTTTTGGTACTCTTGTGGTAGATTTGTTTGTGCGTTAAATGATTTTTTTTGTAAAGTAACACACAAAGAAAAAGAAGAAATGAGTATAAGTGAAATATGTCTTTTTCTTCACAAACGTTGTATGAAAAATGGTGGAACATATTCAAAATCGAGAAGAATTGTTGGAAATCAGACCCAGACTTCATTGAAAGTTATATGGATTTATTAGACAATCATTATCGTAATTTTACTCCTTTTTCTAAATCAGTAGCCATACGTGTGTATTTTTCTCTCGAATATATTCATCCATTTTCAGATGGAAATGGTCGAGTAGGAAAAGCTTTATTCGCTATATTAAACAACAATTTTTTTTGTAAAGTTAAAACTTAGAAACAACATAAAGAATTATGTGTAGAACTAGAAAGATTACAACGTGACGTTTACGTTTACGAAGAATATAACATTCATAAATTTAATAAACTGCAAACTATTTTACAATAAACCTTTTTTTCCTCTTGATTTTTTATTTATAAAAATATATATATTTCTTTTAAGAGTAATCAGTTTAATGTTCCATTAAAAAATATCAGTAAGAAAGTTCTTTGGCCTTTTCTTTTTTATATTTTTTCCTTTTTTAGTTTTTTTCTTTCATTGCCTCTTCTTTCTTCTTCTTCAAATATACCACGGTCTTATCAGGATAATCACAATACCAGCACGATGCTGCATTGCGAAATGTTTCATTCAGTTTGTCCGCCAAATCGGTTTGGGTAAACCCCCAATAAGCCATAAAAACACAAACAATACACTTCATCATGAAGATGTGTTGTTGTTCAGCTGCTTTCAAAAAAATTTAATGAGGAAAAAAAGAAGAGAACTATATATACACGCGGTTCATTTTAACATTCTACACATTCTTTACAGGGATTATATATTTAATTTTAAAACAGTTTACAATTTATTTTTTTTCACAATTTTCATTCATTATAGAAAACATAGAAAAATCATTGATTTCGCTTATTGTAGGTAAGATAAAATTCACATAATCTCTTAAATCAGCACGATTATCGCCCCCATCGTAGGCTACAATTACCTTATACCCCGTGGTATTAACATTAAAAAACACGCTGTATTAATGTAAGACTCAAATATAGTAGGTCTTGATAAAATAAATTCTCTCTCAACATTTTGTTCCACCACACTCATGTACCCATGTAGTTTCCAGATTGTACCCGACGGCCTCATGAACTGGTGGATGCATATCATCATCCCCAATCTGTATTGTTAATTGTAAATACCGTTTTATGTATGCGCTTATTCGTTGAACATTATACGTAGCAACGGTTTTACGTTCTAATACACCGTCAGGATTATGACATTCACAATAAAACGTAAAACACGCAATTAAATTATAAAGTAAATCTACATTAAGATCATCATTAGACTTATAATAACAATGGTAAAAAAAGAAGGCGATATACAATACACAAAAAATGCAGCTGTTAAGCCATATTGTTGTCTAATAAAAGAAAAAATTCATATCTTCTTTTACCGGCCTTCCCTATGGGTGTACACACTGTATTTGTGAATTCATTTTTACAACATGATAACTTTCCGAAGGTACACAAAGGCAACCGTTTAAAAGTGAAAAGTAATATTCCTTAACAACAGTGATGTTTCGAGGGGGAAAAGAACAGCAAAAGGAATTATCACGAACCAACAGAAAATCGAAGTTTGAATAAGAAGCGCATCTCACTGACCAGGATCGAGTTCTTTCACACATATATGGTGCTAAATAACGTTCATTATTGTTCTCTATAATTACGCCGTTGTCTGTGTAGCCAAAGGGTGCCTAGAAATCGATTTCCGTTGCCCCCATCGCGGTGCTAAAACGGTCTTTAGTAGATTTCGGCGTGCTGATTTCAAATTTCTTTGTTCCCACACGCATTATCTTAGGGGGCGATTACATGGACCGGGCTGGCCCGGTTAACCGGGCTAGCCCGGTTAACCGGGATGAGTTTACAAAACGATTACATGGAGCGGGCTAGCCCGGTAAGCCGGGATGATTTCAGGCCGAAATTCGCAATTATCAAGTAAATAAGGGCAAAGCTACGTTAGTTTTACTTCAGTTTTACACTAATTAGTCTATTATTTATTTTGTAAGCCCATCGTTACTAAAAAGATTGTTAAAGTCTTAGCTAACCCAGGAAAGCGTCTTCACGAAGACTAATTAATTTATTAAATCTTCGCTTTGATCACAAAACACACAAACAACGTTGATGTTCTATTTCAGTTCCTTTCAGCACTATTTATTCACACAGTCAAGCAAGCGAACGCGTATCGAAGCGAGTTCAACAGTTTTTCAGCCCGGTTTGTAGGGCTGAAAACGATTACATGGACATTTTCATCCCGGTTAACCGGGCTAGCCCGGTTGCGACAACCGGGATCCCGGCAAACCGGGCTAGCCCGCTTGCCATGTAATCGAAATGTTAAAACAACATGTGTTTTATATATAAAGCGGGCTAGCCCGGTTAACCGGGCCAGCCCGGTCCATGTAATCGCCCCCTTAGTCGGAATTCTTACATTTTTATCGGCTGTCGGCCATCTTGGATTCCGCGGTCCTTTTGATCTTTCGTTATTTTTACTTGAAGTACATCGCGGACACAAGGTACGTGGGCTCGTAAACAAGATAAACATGGAGGAATCGACTCACTGATCTCGAAATAAAACTGGATTAAGCATCTATTGTTTACAAAATGAAGCCGGAAGTCACCCATTACTAAGGGACCAAGTGATGGTCTTTCTAGCGTATTCTGGCACCGATATAAACCTTTTGTTGAATGAGATGCTGAATTTTTGAAAGAAAATATAGTTCAATAGTCTTTTTTGGTAAAGAAGACGTTTTAAGAAGACATAAAGACATTTTTCAGCATGCTTGGTCCCTTAGTAATTACGGTTTCTTTTGTTTAGCTGGCTTCATTTTATGAACCAGTGTACAATAGGTTGCACTATCCAGTTTTATTTCGAGATCAGTGAGTCGACTGAGGGTCGACCTCTTTCTCGCCAATGTTTTATTCATTTTCACGGAAAATTGGGAGAATTATTCATATTAACATCGCATACGGTAGTCAAAGTAAAAGAATATTGCGAAAAATGGATTCATTTCGATGGAGAACAACAGGAAATCGCTACAAGAATCATTGACAGTGTACGAAGTTGGCCGCTAAATCTCCGCTTTGTTCAGAAGGAGAACTGCATAAAGAAATTTAATTGCAAACGTAAGATATCACAAAATCTATAACTAAATTTCAAAATACCCGTCCACTTGTCAATTTAAGACGGTGTCACACGCGGAAATTTCTTTTTTGCAACTTGCAACGCAAATTTGGATGAAAATATATTGCAAGTTCCTGTAGGAATTTACTTATGCAACTTGTTGCCTGATCTAGAATGGAACTATTTTCAAAGAAACAGATTTCTGCTATAACTTGAAATGCCGTTGCGTTGCAAGTTGCAAGAAAAAATTGCCTCGTGTAACATCACGTTCGTATTGCAAACTTATTACCTTATTCAATAATTACGGTGGCCCGTTGGGGACACGCTTGTTCCGTAGAAAATATACAGCACTTCCGTAGAAAATGTATAGCCGTTCCGTAGAAAATGTAGAGCTCTTCCGTAGAAATGTATATATACAGCTGTTCCGTAGAAAATATACAGCTGTTCCGTACAAAATGTATAGCTAGCCGTTCCGTAGAACATGTATAGCTTTTCCGTAGAAAATGTGTGGCTCTTCCGTACAAAATGTATAGCTCTTCCGTAGAAAATATATAGCTCTTCCGTAGAAAGTTAAAACTAATGCGCGCGCACGTTAAGCATATTCGTATTACATGAAGTGTTGGTACGGTCTATTATGAATTCATTGCTTGTCAGCAATGTTCTGCGGAGTATCCTTCCCAAGTTTACATTCAGTTTTGTCCTTCTTGTGGCTTTGAAAGAAACGGTAAGGTTCCATTAAATTATTGGGTATTGTTTAGTGATTTAAAGTACAGAGTACTCAGAGGTTAAATAACATATGTTTACAATATCTCACAGTATAAACGTCAGTATTCATACAATATCTTTTCATTTTATTTTATAAATTATATTGCAGTGGTTATCGAACGTAGAGTCATAGAGCATTATTTCCATCTTGGTTATAAATACGAACTTATAACTCAGCTACTAAAAAATGAACATGGTATAGAGATGACCGTTCGCACTTTAAAGAGACGTTTGAATGATTATCAATTATCACGTCGAAAAGAAAACCAGAATTTTAATGAAGAGCACGTCAGAAACGTTATATGCTCTTCATTAAAATTCTGAAATACTGACGTTTATACTGTGAGATATTGTAAACATATGTTATTTAACCTCTGAGTACTCTGTACTTTAAATCACTAAACAATACCCAATAATTTAATGGAACCTTACCGTTTCTTTCAAAGCCACAAGAAGGACAAAACTGAATGTAAACTTGGGAAGGATACTCCGCAGAACATTGCTGACAAGCTGCCATATTGAATTCATAATAGACCGCACCAACACTTCATGTAATACGAATATGCTTAACGTGCGCGCGCATTAGTTTTAACTTTCTACGGAAGAGCTATACATTTTGTACGGAAGAGCCACACATTTTCTACGGAAAAGCTATACATGTTCTACGGAACGGCTAGCTATACATTTTGTACGGAACAGCTGTATATTTTCTACGGAACAGCTGTATATATACATTTCTACGGAAGAGCTCTACATTTTTTACGGAACGGCTATACATTTTCTACGGAAGTGCTGTATATTTTCTACGGAACAAGCGTGTCCCCAACGGGCCACCGTAAATAATAATAACACAGTTTGTAGAATCCTTGAAATATTAAATATTTTTTACCTAGTAATTAACTTTATGTATGTACATAAAGTATTCTTGGGCAGTCTCTCAAAAATACGCACAGCTACAGTGCAAGAAACAATAAATTTCCTTACAGTACTTCAGTTTAACAGAGAAGTAATATATTTTATATGTACATATAAAGTTCAAGTTTCACTCCACATCTTCATCACTTGACACATCACCTTCAGCATCATATTCAATGTCTTCTTGTGCAGCATTCTCAGGACAATTGGTGCATCCAGTGCACTGGCACATTTCAGTACAGCGATTTGTTGCTTTTTTGCAGGAGCATCTCATTGTCTTGCAGCCGGTTTTGCATTTACAGTAACAGTTTTGTAACAGTACATCAGGAGCACACTTCTTATCCATCCATACAACAGCAATTCTTCTATCCTCATCAATCTTCCAGCCATGGTTTGTAGGACTCGGTGCATTTATTACAGGTGTTGTTGATCTTTTCCATATTGCTGCCTGGTAATTTGCACGCTGAATGTGCTTTGAAAGGCAGTCCTTATTTGGGGGCAATGCAGTATGAGAAAATTTACCCATTTTAAAGATGTTGTACCTTGCTTCATCTACAGAAGTGGTATTCTTTGCTTTATACAATTTGCAAGTGATTCAAGATTCATCTCGAGTGTTTCATCAATGTTGAAATCATTTCCCACTTGTCCAAGTGTGTCAATCGATGTTTGATCACCAGAAAGTATATTCCAGCTTGATATCTTGCTGCGACCATAAAATGAACTGGTAGAATCACAGCCTAAAAATGTAAGAAAAATATACGTTGTCACAAACGCTGAAAGGTTGACAAGTTTTTTATTAAACATGTTGCTTGATTTGATTAAATTATTAACAGTGTGTAAATCAAAACTAATGATTCCTTTAATACCTGTAAATGCATGAAATCCAATTAATGCTTCACATTTATTTTCACCAATCTGTTCCACAACATGATTGACATTTATGATACAGGCCTTTTCTTTGACACCTGTTTCAAAAAACAAGCGGCACCTGAAGTTTAGGCAAAAATGAAGTGAGATGATGAAGACATCAGGATCTGGACTCTTGATCAAAATGTTCTCATAGGATTGGGATGCATGGGATGCATGAAGAAGCAGTCTTGTGTCTGCTTCTTCGTGGTCACAGGTCAGTTCTGTTGCTTCCTCGACAGTGATTGGGGCATTGTTTGGGGCTGGTAGTAAGCGATGACACTGATTACCATGGCAAACATAGAGGATAATCCCGTTGAACATCATGGAAGTGTATGAACACCAACATTCAAATAAAAATTGAACTAGCGATTCTTTGTTTGGACCATACTTTAGAAACTTTTGCCATTGTGCTGGTAGTTTTTGTTCAACTCCATAGATATTGACAATTGTTACTCCACTATTAGCTCGCATACTCCGTTCTAGGTATTTGATGCTCACATCTGGATATCTGTCAATGACAAAATCAACACGCGAAGATTTGTGATGTTCTCCCAACTTTATGACCCTTGTCAATAACTGCTTTGCAAGTTCACCAAAAGATGTTGGTAGCTTCTTAGTTGTCTGGATCAGTGCCATCCCATCAAGAATGAGTACACTCCCTTCAGGGATACTTTCCACAGTATGATTTTGGACACTTGATTCAATTAAAGTCATCAGTTTGCTTTTTTGTGTCTTGTGCAGCAATTCCATCTCAGTGGAAAGGGATAGGGGGAATGGACCCAAAGAAAAAGACAGAACTTCCTTCATATCAACATTTCTACTTTGTGCCAACAAAAGCATACGCGCAAACAGGTTTCGGTTATTCTTAAGTGTTACTTCTGCACCTTTTGAGTGGACTTTAACATTTTTTGTCATCAGTGAAAAAGTTTTCATTTTCAGCATTTGAATCTTTGAAAATATGTCAGGCTCTGGTACAAGTAATCTGTTCGTAATAAAATCAAGCAAATGTTCTTCTCCTTTTTGCTTGGCTGTTAGGAGGTCAGTCTTGACATCTACTGTGGGTACAAGGCCACTTGACAAATGAATAATATCTGTTCTCTCAGTTTCAAATGGGTTCACCATATTTCCAAGTACTGTCATTATACTTGAGACATCTTTCTCATGCCGAGCTCTTTGAGGTGCATCTAGTTCCTTTCTTTTCCTAGAGATTAATAAAACAATTGTTGAGTATAGTAGTGAGAATAAGGAGCAGAATCAGTATCCATTCATTATACTGAAATAAACTGCCACCATCCTGTACAAAACAAGTACTGCCACTTATACACACAAATAAAAGAGTTTTGCCACAATACAATATCCGGTCAATTCAATGGCCTTTATATAACATATGTGAATTATACAGTGCCTGTTAAGGGGATCAGCACCAGCCATTTTCATACACTGTCTAGTGATAGCACACCTCTCGGACTGAGTTAGAAGCCAACGTTGCATTGCTCCTCTGTTCAAGGTTATCCCAATCATCCCTAAAATGCAATTATAATATAATAGGACTTAGTATGGTCCTGTTACACGGTTGTTGTTGTTGTTGTTGATGTTGTTGTTGTTGTTATTGTTGTTGTTGTTGTTGTTGTTGTTGTTGTTGTTGTAGTTATTGTTATGCTCTGTGAACATTTGCAAGACAAGTTACATGTACATGAGAAATGGCACAATACTGCATGATAAAAAGTGAAGTGAAAGATACTAAATTGCAATAATTTTATGACTAACCTCCTTTGGTTTTTGAGTCTCTGTTCAATGTTTGTTCAATAGTCAAGTCACATGCGATAGAAGAAAAACCATGGTTGCTTTGTCGCTGTACTGTCCACTGGTGACGAAGATCTTCCACTATGCCTGAAAAATCAAAGAAAAAACTACACAAGCAACTATGCTTATTGATATTTGTATTGGACTATCCACCAAGTATGTAGATGCTGTAGTAAAGATGATGGGAAGAAAGGGTTGCTGAGGACATTTATAGAAGTGTATTTATCCAAAATGTTTTATAGTATACATCTTGCATAACTTTTCTTCTTTAATTACTTAGAAAAAATATATATACTTATTTGAAATTATATAAATTATATAAAAATTAATTAGAACATACATGTATTAACCACTATTAGGGGTCTTCTACTAGACAAGGTTTCAAAAAAGGCTAGTGACAGTACATTACATGAATTGAAGTAATAATGATACATGTACCTGAATGTGTCTGTGTGAGTGTTGTAATTTCTAGCCAATAAGCTGTTCCATAGCGGGAATAATTCACTCGATCACATGCAAAATACCAGGTTAACATTGAGCGCAAGGTGGCTAAGTGCAGGTCCCAATTCCCTTTCCGTGTAGCTCTAAACAAATTCAAAAATGAGATTTAATTTATACTGTAGATGTACAGTATAAACAGTCAGACAAGTACAGCATTAAGGTTAAACAATCCTGTAAAGAAATAATAGACAAATAACTGGTATAAAGTGACACACCTTATAAAGTGAAGAAGTATTCCAGTCATTTCCAAGTAGCTACTCCACAATACGAAAGTAGGGTTGCATTCACTTTCCTGATCCACAAAAGATTCATACTTTGTAATTATCTCTGAAAACGACTCTGCTTTAACTTTCTCCTGGAAAGGTTCATTTGGAAAATTATCCAGCATGTCAGACACAACAGTAGTGATATAATTTGATTCTTCAGCACTGAGACATTCAACAAATGCTTGAAATCGTAATCTATGCAATGCTTCACTCATAACTTTGTGGCAGTACATACTTCTATTGTAATATTTTCCAGTCATCACTCCTTTAATTGACCCTTGGCCAATAACTTCTGACTCAATAAGTATGTCCTACAAAAACATACAATTTCCATTAGAATACAGAATATGTAATTGATTTCTTCTGCATAGTAGGCATTTACTCGTACTGGTAGTAAAGTGCAGTACTTTATTATAATCTTATCTATCAGATGTTTTATTTTGCTATAATAACAAAATACTAATCTGTAGAAAAACAAACCTGTAATCCAGCATCTCTGAATCTGTTTCCTATGGCACTCAAGAATGACATTGTGGCATGGAGTTCCCCAAGTCTGACTACAAACCGCTTCATAAAAATCTCATCCTTCCATCTAATTTGCTGAATCTTAGCATATATTGCTTCGTCAAATACTAGGACTATATGTTCTAATGAGAGCTGATCAGCAATCTGAAGGCTTTGTAGCAGGGCGGTGTATAAGGTGGGATATTCACTGGGTGAACCATCAATTATTGGTAAGTATCTAATTTTAGACAATGGTGGTATTGTTGATTCCCTTAATAGAATGTTAAAACCAGTCTATCCAGGAAGGAAGTATGTTACTTTGGCACTGGTGCATCTTCAAAAGGACATATGCAAAATCCAACCTCTTAGCCATATCCTGATGTGATGAATGGCTTCTTTCATCAATACTTATAGAATTGGGTGCTTCCAAAAAAATTGGTGTCTTTTTCTGGCCAAGGCAGTATGGTGCTATATCTGTTGCTGGAGCTTGTAAAGTTCTGCCACCTTTCTTATTTTTCTGCAAATCTGCGATCACTACACTTCCACATGGTTCCTCTCTTTGAATTATTATTCCTCCAAGAATGTGGGTTTGATTTCTTGATTCTTCTGAGAAATCATCATTGTCATACACTAAACAAGTAAATTTATTTTTGGCCACATCTTTTGGAATACAGGGCTCTGATGTCATAGCTAACTTTGCCAACTCTGTTTCGTATGTCAAAATTGCACCATGACTTGCAGAATGACCAAAACCATTAAGAATCTGTGTGAGTTGGGATGATCGGGTGAGTTGTCTAACTGCCATACCGAGTGGCAATGATTTTGGAGTTTGCATTTTCCCACTTGAAGCCACATACAAAATGTCCTGGCAAATGAATAGAACTTTTGTCAAGTGTGAATCTTTCAGGTCTACATGACACAACATTTCTGGTTTATCTGAGAAGCCCAAAGTCCAGCTAATGAAATTGAACAGTTGAACTGGGACCATCTCGAGTATTTGCTCTTCGGATAGATCTGAAGATGTTGGTGGCCAAGAGAAATCCAATTTTTGTGCTCCTTTAATAGCATTGTGCAAAGCCATTGCAACACCATAGAGCTCTTTACCACTGATCTCTTGTGCACAAACTGATGTTTCAGTGTCCATTTCCTCATCATCGCTTTCACTCTGAAATTCGTCTGCATCAACATTTAACGGGCTTTCCATTGCATCACCAACAGACAATTCTTCAACAAACACAAACTCGCTGTGATTTCTCTTTGCAGGACGATGAAAGACAAGTTGTGGGTAGTTCCTTTGCAGCCTAGTCTTGAGACGAAAGACTCGATAGTTGGATGCATCAATACCTTCAGTCATTTCAACTTGCTTTACAAACTTTGCATGGATAAATCTCATCCTCATGATTTGCCTTTGCTTGATCGCCTTGTCATCAATTATTGTTGAGCAAAAGACATCATAGCTTGCTTTATACAGTTCGTCATTTGGATCATTACTTGGTGTTTTACGAGTAAGTGGTCGGGAATAGTTCAAATGAGGAGTGATACCGCACCTCGATGGCAACACAGTCTTTGCCTCTGATATGTGTCAAAATCGACTCATCTTTCTTCTTTTCTGCAGCTTCCCTTAGAAGGCCTGCATCAAATGTGTCTGCAACAACAAGCTTGGCTAATTTCCTTTTTCGGCTAACCTACAATAAAAACAAAAGATGATACACGTACTGTACGCATAATATATAAATATAGCCAGAGAAACATGAAATCATCAAACATAGTCAACTGCATATTAATCAATGTGTATCGTATACCAACCCACCTTGTCCGTTGTGTAAAAATCTTTTCTTTTACATATAATACATAGCTCTGGTAGAACGTGTTTGCTTCGCCTTTGAGCAGAACTGTGATCAGATGTTGATTTTATCCGAGGTGAGACACGTACAGCCACAGGTATTAATTGTTCATCATCATCCTGTTCTAGGCAAGCGCTTTCCTCCCCCATGTTAGATGTACTTTCTGTCTGCTTCGTTATTCGTTTCTCTGCTCTAGTAATCTTCGTCTTATAACAAAAACGAATATAGCACTCTTTGTGATATCTTAAATTTGAAATTTCTTCGGGAAGTTCTCCTTCTGAACAAAGCGGCCAACTTCGTACACTGTCAATGATTCTTCTAGCGATTTCCTGTTGTTCACCATCTAAATTAATCCATTTTTCGCAATATTCTTTTACTTTGACTACCGTATGCGATGTTAATATGAATAATTCTCCCGATTCTCCGTGAAAATGAATAAAACATTGGCGAGAAAGAGGTCGACCCTCAGTCGACTCCTCCATGTTTATCTTGTTTACGAGCCCACGTACCTTGTGTCCGCGATGTACTTCATGCAAATATAAAACATATACACATGCAAATTTCAGAAGGAGACGAAGCACTTCAAAATTACCACCAAGTACAGGAATATCTTCTAAAAAATACAATATGGTGCATTATTATATAACACCAAATTTTTCAAACAAGATCATTTGAGGGGGAAAGGGAATTTCACTAGAGTATAATAAATACATACAGTTGAGTTAAGTGCCTAAAACCAACTTCCTGGGTATATTTTTATCAGTTTCCCTAGTACAGTATACAGGGTATACAGTAACCGTACCTAGAATTTTGATTGAAAAATGTGACGGAAATCTTTTGACAAAATTTTTGTGTAAAAAAACGTATTTACACCACATATTTTAGTTAAAAATTGACAATAATTAGAGATGATCAAGTTCAATTAATACTAATAAATTAAATAAAAAAGTTGGGTCAGTTTTGAAGTTACAGCAAATTTTAGGTATATTCTGTCATTTTACTGACACTAGAAGCTGTTGTCATGTCACCATGGTAACACATTACAGTATACATAAACGTGATGTAAAAGTGAGTTATGGCAGTTTGTGTGAATTGTTTTTGTGAGTGATACTATTTAATTAGAAATTGTTTAAACAACAATCGCAATTTTATTCTGGATAAAAAGGTTCTAGAAATGTAGAACTAACCTGACATTCTCATTAAGTGCAAACCTCTTTAAATTGTTGTAAGAAATAAGTTGTTCAGGAGCAGCAGTTGTGACCTTTCCAAAACATGATAGCAACTTTGCAGCAGTAAGACATGCTTCAGAGCTAGGAGTCGCAAATAAATCACTAGCAACATCAGAATTGCCAAACATATCAATCAAGCCAAAGTGATTCAAACCTTCTCTGAAATTGTTGAGGGCAACAACACGTTTAGTTACTAGCTCCTCAACTAGTAACTGTATGATGAATTCTTGCCTTGTCTGTTGTTTTATCAACTTTCCTGCAGGCCACCCAGATCGGTCAACTAATACGCTGTACTGAGGGACGTCCAGAAGTTCATTTATACCCTCATCATCAGCTATATATATATATATATATATATATATATATACAAAGTATAAAGTATAGTTTTACCTTAAAGTCTTCGCTACCAGAGGTTTCACCCTAAACGGGATCATCAGGCGACTGGAAAATATCGGTTAGTGGGCTGCTTAAATGCGTTAGTTGGGGCGTGGGTGTGGGCGTCGAAACGTCCGGCGCATTCATTTGGAGCGTGGGTGTGGGCGTCGAAACGTTGCGCGCATTCCTTTGATTGTTTAGGTTGTTGATCCGAAATCTATTTTTGTGCCGACACGTCGAAACTATTTCTGATCTTTTGTTGAGTAAGAGTTGTTTGTCTGCCTTCATGATGAAAAGTTTTTCGTCCAAACATAAATTGCATCTTTTTTATCCTCCCGTGTAAGAAATTGAGTGTTTTAGTATAGACCAGGTTATGTCGAAACTTTGTTTTTTTTCTTTTAGATTCCAAATGTATTTCGAAAGTTCCGTCTCATTTGAATACTTTTTATTCTGGAAAGATTTAGTATGGTTACGATATCGCTCTTTAAATGTACTTGCTGTCATGCCAATTTATTGGAGGATCAAAAAGATGCAATTTATGTTTGGACGAAAAACTTTTCATCATGAAGGCAGACAAACAACTCTTACTCAACAAAAGATCAGAAATAGTTTCGACGTGTCGGCACAAAAATAGATTTCGGATCAACAACCTAAACAATCAAAGGAATGCGCGCAACGTTTCGACGCCCACACCCACGCTCCAAATGAATGCGCCGGACGTTTCGACGCCCACACCCACGCCCCAACTAACGCATTTAAGCAGCCCACTAACCGATATTTTCCAGTCGCCTGATGATCCCGTTTAGGGTGAAACCTCTGGTAGCGAAGACTTTAAGGTAAAACTATACTTTATACTTTGTATTTTGCTCTATCTATATGGTATTGAGCACTCTCTAACATTTCGTGAACCATAACTCACTTATATATATATATATATATATATATATATATATATATATATATATATATATATATATATACATATATATATAGTTCAATCTACAGACACGGTGTATCGCTGTACTAGCCTCCTCCGCAGGAAACTCTGTGTGGCTTCCCAGAACTGTGACGTTTTGATCAAGATCTTGACTTTATTTCAACTGTTTAACAGTTGTTGCCCGTAATACGGGCAATATCTTGGTCGAGATATTCAATTTGGCCGAGCACGAAAGGGACAGGAAGGGATTGGGAGCGGGAAAAACAAACGCGAGGGGAGGGGGGGGGGGGGAGGAAGAGAAAAAGAAAAGGAGTTGCCTGCCAAATATCGACATGGTCAATGCACAGTGCGCATATGACGCGCGCATGCTAAACTCAGCTTAGTAGGGGAAGGGGAAGGTAAAATTAAACAAGACGCGTAAATACTATCCGGGGAGGACTAGAGTTTTTTCTTGTCACAACAATAATGGCGGAATTCGAGGAGTTACTGTTACAAGCGCTTATAAAACTCTCCGTTGTGCCTCCGCTTTGGCCTCATAAAGCATGCAATTTTGCAGTGAAAGGTTGGGAAATAGAGTCGGTGGTAACAGCGATTTCACCTTTTGAGGCAGCCACTAAATTTACTTTTTGTCTGCAAGAAATTTGCCACATCAACGAACCGTCGAAGGTGGTTAAGGAAACAACAACAGATATCGAAGTTATTGACGAAGAGAAGAATCGATATGTTTTCTCTATTAACCTTGCCAACAACAAACCTCTTGTTGAACTGAACTTTATGATCAAGAACACGCCATTACTTGATAGTAGAAATGACAACACTGTCGTCCAACATCCAAGTGGCTTAGAAGAACTAGTGTCTGACAGTGTCGACCTACAAAGCGGTGAGTTGATAAATAATACTTTAACGCACTTTTTTGGTTATTTGCAATTTCGTACATTGCAAAGAGAAACAATTGTAGCTACAATGAGACGTCTGGATGTTCTGACCGTTGTGGGAACTGGTGGTGGTAAGACCTTAATGTATCTCTTACCTGCTGTTATTTCATCGAAGACAACATTAGTGGTTTCTCCTATAAAATCGCTGATAGATGACACTCTTGATAGATGTCACAATCTCAACATTTCTGCCTGTAAGTTCACTGGAGATCTCTCAAAACAAGTTCAAGACAGCCAACTACTGAATATTGAACAGTTTAAGATTGTTCTTGTAACACCAGAAATCTTGAAAGAAGGAGAGGTCATGGATACTCTTATGGCGTTGGTCGACAAAGATAAATTTGAAAGAATCGTGTTTGACGAAAGTAGTGGTATATATAATACTACTTTTTTTTAATGTGTTGGAGCCTGGCACTAGCTCTAAGCCAATGCCAGACTTGTATGATAATTGGTTAGCCAATGAAAAAATCGGAAAAAGATTTGATTATATTGTTTGTACGGGGGGAGATCGAGAGTAGGTGTTGGCTCCTTATTATATATGGAATTTTTAGTAGGTTAGGAGGGGTGGATTGGTATTTTCGAAAAAACTAGAAAAATAAATGAATTGAAAAATAGAAAAAAGTGAAATGTATTTGAGAGAGAACTTACGTGTGTGGGGTCGATACACGTAGACGCGTTCACGGAACATATTCACTATTTTCTTACGTGTATGTGTGTCACATACCATGCATATTTTAAGAATTTTAGAGAAACAAAATTTATTTTATTTTTATAAAAAATTTTTGTAGAAAAAACTATGTATATAGAGATTTAAGAAAAAAACATAGAAAAAAAAGTTTTTTCTCACCGATCGAAGAGACGGAGCTCTGCACGACACACTACCATCTTGTCGAATGAAGTGATTGCGGGTGTGTCGTGACGTATATGGTCGTGTATATTGATTGACGCCCCTTCCGGTAGGGCTATCCACGATGACCATATATGGTATGTTTTTGTTTTTTTCCCCGCTGTAAAAATACTTTTTCCGTTTTACTCACGCTGATCACTTCCGGGTACACACAGAATATCCAACAAAAATTTAGTGTAAAATATATATTGCGTGTATGACCATATTAGGTATGATTTACATTATGATTTTCTCGTGAAAACCTCATTTTTTGTCATTATTAATAAAGCCGTTGCCTACGATAGACGTGAGATATTGTTGCGGGATATTACAACGATAAAGATGTCAAACGAGAACGGTGAGAATATATTGAGAATCGAATCGATTTTGACAAAACAAACCGTGGAAGGGGTAAGGGTAATTTTTGTTTTCGTTCAAGAACATTTAAGCAAGGAACAGCTGAGAGAAAATCTGAGAGAAAAGCTGAGAGAAAAGCTTAGAGAAAAAGAACAAAATAGAAAAAAAATGAAATGAAACGCTTGAGAGAAAATAGTATTTAAGACGTTACGACTGTAAACAGCATTAGACGCACTAGACATTACATACGACAAAGATGTCAAACGAGAACGGGAATAATATATCGCGAATCGCTTCGTTGATTACGGTAAAAACCAAAGACGAAATGGTAATTTTTGCTTCTTCAGTAATCCGCTACGTTCAAGAAGAATTAAGTAAGGATGTTGAAGAATTAGCGGGGGGCGTGCAAGAAACCTTGAATGAAAAGCTGAGAGAGATCAATATTTATGAAGACGTTAAAGTAGAGATATTGGGATGTTTGAAGAGTCAAATACAACGTGCTGTGGAAAAAAAGCTCGCTGAAGCTCTCGATGTTGGGTGTAGTGATCAACAAAAGAGAGATAATAAAAAAAAGAGAGATATATGCATGAATATGTGTACTTTATTGAACAGTCAACCCAATGTTTTACAAAGTTTAATGCATAATTGCAAACAATAGAGACAATGAGAGAGAGACGTGCGTTTAGGTAAATAAACGTGTCGTATAACACTTAATGTAATTATTTTTCAATATCCGGTTGTAAAACGATATTAGCTGTTCAGTGTTCATTTACACAGCTCACTCAAGAATGTTTTAATTATAAAAAAAACAAAAAAAACGTAATACGTCATGTAATGAGCATTTATTGTCCAAATAAAAAATCTCTTTTACATTTCTTGTGTTTTATATTTTTTTATCAAGTAAAATATCTTTTTTTCCAACGTTCTTGTCTATTTTTACAGTCACATTCGTAGAAGATTTTACATATAACGTTTCTTGGATAATTTCTTCTACAAAAATCACAAAAAACTTTGTAAACTTTACATTCGTGACACCAATAGTAACATTCGTAATTTACGTTTTGAATCTGATAATAACACTCACAGCAGAATTTACACATTTTTCTAAAAAGGAGAGAAGAAATGATTGGATTTATAAAATATCAATAATAATATTTTATTACTTCTTTTTACATTTTTTACCTCATAAAGTTTGAATCAGTTTATCTTATTATATAGTTTCAGCGTCTTTTACACAGAACTTTATATAATCACAACGAATCTCGGGATGCGCTTCATACATATCATTTAAAAAATCCGCTTCTGTCACGCTTTTATCCCAAACATCGTTCCACATCATTTGCGCATCGAATTGAAGGGTTTCTTTACTTTTTTCCACTTTAACAGCAATCACGCATTTTCCCTGATGTTCACACTTTTCCTTTTCACATTCATTTAATTCATGAAGACCACTGACATCGATCATAAAATCTATATTGTCGTTGATATCCCATTTTCGAAGATATTTGATTAAAGAGCAGACAAATGCATGTTTTGCATTGGGGAAAGGATTTTTCAATATGTGATACCAATAATCCCATGCCTTTTCTGCCACTTCTTTTCTTATTTGTGAGATATGTTTATCATCAGCGTTGAAATTCATTCTCACCGTTTCGTTTGTATTTGGTTCCATGATGTCTCGTATTTTTATTATAATTTCTTTCCTTAATATAGCGATATATTTTTTTTCTACAGTAGTGATCAATTTTATTACCGCTCCAGCCATTGAATGTTTTTTGAAAAACAAACGGTGCTTTTATATTATATATATATATATATATATATATATATATACCGAATCTTTTTTTAAAAAACAAAAACATACCTAATATGGTAGATTTTTTATTTTTTACTAAAAAAATGGGGTCTATAAAATTGTGTAAAACAATAATACTATCATTGCATTTTGAGATGCCGAGGAAACGGAAGCGTCATGGTTCAAAGGGTGAAAATAAGAAAAGAAAAACTAAAGAAGAAAAGGGATTGTTGTGGAAAAAAATTCTTATTAATGTACCCGAATTTCGTAAATTTCGCAGCGGTGAAATTGGTTTGTTATATTGGTTGTTTGGATTATTGGATATATTTCAAGGCGGATATATAAGACTGATTGAAAGAGAAGTCAAAGGAAGAGAAACACGGCATTCATTGTATCCTATATGGTTGTATAAAGGGGATCCTCACAGTAGCGGCGAAAAAATAGAAACAGAACTTCTTCCTTATGTGACTATAGAGAACACTTACCGTTATTTAGTACCCTATATGACTGAAAGAACTGGTCATTGGTCGGTTAGGCACTCATGTTTTTACCCCTGTCTGATATTGGCTCACGATAATTTCTTATGTTGTTCTTTGTTCCCTCGAAACAGCAATATAGTTAAGCAATATTACTTTTCAATTTTACCTTCGTACCGTATACCGTTGCAAAGTGATAATTATCATTTAATTGGTTGTAAAAATGAAACCACAAACATATTGTATACACCGTTTGCGCGGGGGGGTAAAAGAAGATATAATTATTTTCAATATATTCGTGAGGAATATGGTATGAGAGCTTTAACAGCTGCATTTTATTTGCATTCAATATCACCTTATTTTTTTTACCATTGTTGTTGCCTGTTTGACGGTTTTCATAATGATTTACTTTATAATTTAATTGCGTGTTTTGTATTTTATTGTGATCGACATAATCCTAACGGGGTATTAGCACGTAAAGTTAATGCTTCTTATAATGTTCGACAAATAAGCAAACACATAATACGGTATTTGCAAGTACAAGGATGGATGGTTGGACAGGATGGTTTATTAGCGGTTGATGAGAACGTGCCGTATTATGAGGAAAATAAATGCCGATATAAAAATTGTAAACAAAATAGTTCATTTTGTTCAAAATGTCCGTTTCGTTATAAAATGGAAAATTTAAATAGGGAAATGAGTGAGGAGGAAAAAAATGTTGAGAGAAATTTTATTTTCACGCAACCTACCAGATGTTCGGATAACTATGAGTCAGCGACTTTTACAGCACATTATGATGATGATGAACAATTTAGTATAAATGTAATATACTGTGAGAATGATCATGATTTAATCAATTATGTAGACGCAATCTTACCTGAAATACCTGAAATTAATAATTTATCTATGTTCTCCCTAATGAATGAAAAATGTGAACATTGAACCATGTAAAAATTTGTAAAACATTTATTAGATTTTTTATACCGTATATGGTGTGAATTGTTGTAAATATGAGGGGAAAAATTGTAATAAAACATTTTATTGTTCAGATAATGTCTATATATACGTCTCCCTTTCACCTACGGTATTTCGAGTTGCATGTCAAAAAAAATGACTCAGATTTTGTCTGATATTCAAAATAAGATGGATAGTCATCGATCTCATCTCGAAGAGAAGATGGTGAAGAGTATGGAAGCTATAGCGTGTCGTATTGCAGTGGATGAATCGTTAGCATTGGATTACCACAACAACACCGGGAAACAAAAATCGTGGGTCTGGTGGAAACACGGGTTAACCAATTACATAAAGGATGTGAGTCTAGCGATTGCGTACCTCGGGCGTATAAAAAAGATATTAGCTATCGACGGTGCCGAAGATGTAGAGAGAGATCTCATTATACTTCGAAAAGCCCGAGAGATTTATCGTTTGCACCGATTGGAATCGGAAGGGGATCATCGAATTATGCATGCCATAGCGATGATCAAACAGGTGTTGAGTGAGATAGTAGATACGGTGTTGCTAACACCTTTTAACATTCCAATTAGTATGTATGAATATAAAATACTTAACCGTATATCCTACTATGACTGTCTGGTTTATGATATTCAACACGATGCTAATCGAACACCTTCTGAACATGTTTAATTCCAGACATTACCATATATGATGTAATTTTTTTTATGCTTTACTTATATGGAAAAACGAATATTTCTATATTCGGTATGTTCTACTGTATGCTATATTTGTAAGTTTTTTGTAAAAAAAATTGAAGGTATGAAAAATATGTATTTTTTTAAGATTTTTGACTTCTTATTTTCAATGTTTCACTGTATAAAAGAGTTAAGGAAAACAAATTCACTATTTTAATTTTATCGGATGTGTAAAGATGTATTCAGAGTATGATTGCTCCTTTAATAAAATTTCAAATCATGAAAAATTGTTTACGGAAACGGGGAATAAAATATTGAAGGATGTTACACATGTTATGGATTGTGAAAGTTTTCGTATCAAAGAAAAATTATATTACCGTGAAGTTAATATATTCGATATGGAGAAATGTGAATTTTTTTCGATTCATTGTTATGCAGAGACTCTCCCTTCGTACCACCAATTGGATGAGCAAAGCAAAAGATGTGTAAACCGTCAATATGGCATTCATGGATTGAGATTATACAATTATCGAAAGAACGGTTTTTACCATAGTCAACGAGAATTATTATTTTTTTTAAAAACGAAATTTGGTGTCAAAAAGGATTTTTTAATCGGCTATAAAGGAGGAGATATTGAATCAAGATTGTGTAAAGAAATTGGTATTCCCGCTGTAAATTTGGAACATTTTGATGTAGCGAAATATGAATGTTTAATTGATTTTTTTAATCTCAATATAAAGAGATGTAGAGAACATAATAGATTTAATTTACGTTGTCATTGTTCCTTGTATGAGGTGCTTCTTTTCGCTGCTAGAATTTGTGATAAAATTTCTGATTTAGAGAAGAAAGAGAAAATTATATCTATTTATGGCAGGTAAAAAAATTCTTTTAAAAAATGAAAGAATTTGGTTTCATTCCCAAAAAAAACCCAGCTTTATCCCTGCGAATGTGAATGGTGTTTATGGATTTCGAGAGCAAAATTGGTCAAAAGGTGTTATAGTTGATGAAATTGTTGACGAAACTACTCGTCAAATATCACGTGGTTTAGATAAATCGTTTGCCGATTTATCTTTAACAAAAGTAAATGATTTAACTGAATGGAAGAAAAGAAAAATTATTCATGAAATTAAAATAAAAATTGATAAGAATTGTAATCCTATATACGACGACGCTATTTCTTTTTCTATAATACAAGTAAAGAAATCTATGTTTGACCAACAACAACTTACAGGAAATTATGCTGGTTCATTTGTTTCTGATACTAAGAATTGGACCAAGAATCAATTAATAAATTCACCTAAAAACAATATGTTTTTAAATTCGATTGATTTCAAGGATTTAAATTATGATTTACCTGATGATGAAGATTTAGTGTTGGTTCAACAAATTAATTTTACCGACGATAATTTTAAAATGGCTGGTAGTAAAAAATATGCTGAAGCTACAAAACCTTATATAAACTATGAAATTATCATTATTTATTCTAATGGTTATATATAAAGAATCATATGTAAATAATATTATTGTATTTTTTTTCTTAAAAAAAAAAATTGTAAAAGTTTTATAAAAAAATGAAATAAAAACTATTAATTTTCAAACAAAAATTTATTTCTTTAACGTACAAAATATTTATCTACATCCCACCCATACCGTCTGGAAGCAAATGGACCATATCCCAATGGTCTAGTAGTGATACCTCCTTTTTGTATTTTATTTATTTTCTTCTTTATTTTGTTTTCTACATTATTCTTAAATTGTAATGCATATTTTTGTGCATTTTTTAATTCTTTTAATATTTTCTTAGTAGTAAAAATTCCTCCTCTTTGTCTTTTTTTCCCTTTAAAAGTACCGCCTCTTTGTCGTTTTTTATTTGCCATATTTTTTCTTTTAAGATTTTTTTTTGTTTTCTTAAACTTTTTTGAAATATCCTCTTGGCCAATAGGCAGCACCGTAATCAGTAAGGATTTCTCGATTTGGTTTTATACGCTGTGTAGACTGCAATTTAAAGCTACCGTTTTTTTTAATTGTTCCTCTAAAACAAGAATTGTTTTTTAATTTTGTTTCTTTTGCATCGTTTGCAAAGCGGGCGGGTCCATGAGTGGATTTATAAGCGTCGATACAATGTCTAGGACCGTCACACAAACTGTATTGTGCAATCGTGTCTGCACCATATTTTCGATCTAGCCTTGCTTGTGTTGTTTTTTCACCCGTATATATACTGATATCTTTAAAGCGTTTAAAAGGTTTTTTCCAAGTGAATAATTCTTTTCCACCATTTGGAACATTTGATTTTTTAACACGTAAGTTATCTTCTTTTGCTAAATGTATCCAACATTTACGTGTATGTGCTGTTCTCTTACGACATCTTTTGTTTTTTAAAGTATTACTTTTACATTGGAGGACATCGCGGATAGTTTGTGATTTTGTGACCATTTTTCTCCCTCCATAAGTAGTAAGTAAACTTTTTGCTGTAGATTTTTTCCCCTTTTTTTTGGGAATTTTTATTTTAACCATTTTTTCTAAAATAATTTTTTAATATATTGTTTTTATCCCCACGTATCGTTTTAATTTTTCGTTTTTTTTAATAAAATTTATTAGACATTCTATTTTATATATAATGTTTGAGGAAATATCATAAACTTTTGCTTGCATTAGTTTAAATCTCTCGCCTAATTCAAAACTTGATATAAATAGAATATTTTCTCCATCTTCTTGAAATTCCTGTAGACAATCATACAGAATAAAAGGGGAGAATAAAATCATTTCATCATTGTCTTCAATTTCGTATCCAATGTGAGTATCTGAATTTATTTCTTTTTTTAAATATATCTCTATATGGATTGTTACTTGTCCACTCATCGTAAAGTAAATGATTTTTTTTACTATGTTTTTTGGTTTAATATTTTTTTTTAACAAAAAGAATACATATTTTTTTTTTTTTCTTTTTTCTTTTTTTAGTTTTTTTCCTTAAGAATAAAAAAATGGGGAATTTGTGTGGAAAAGATAAACCTTTTTTTACAATACGTTTTTCTTGTGTTAATATTCGAGATTCGGATAACGTAACTATTGACCGTGTTGACGGGGCGGTGAAAACACAAGAAGGAGAAGGAGAAAAAAAAATAAAAGATTGTTCAATTGTTTTTTTAGAAAAAAACAAAAAAATGGCATCGAAGAATATGAATAAAGATGAAGTAAGTGAACTTGTGAGTTTACTTGAAAAAAGGGAAAAAAAAGGAAATAAGGATGAAATAGAAAGCGATTTTCATACGGAGACAATTGATGAATCATATAATGATAGATTAAAGTTAAAACAGAAAACATTAAATATTTCTATTTCAAGAAAGTCAACTGTGAATTTTATTGCGTTTATTCAATCTTTACGCATTGTATTTACTTATTTGCTTAAGGTAGTTGCACTGGCTAATTTTTGTGTTTTTCAGCAATTTTAGAGGGGTTTTATCTTGAGAAGAAAGTAAAGGATCATTTTTAATTTTTACTTATTGATGAATTAAATACCCAAGATTCAGAATCAATGAATATTGTAACCTGATACACCCCGTTAATTAGATTATAAGCCAAATACCCCGAGGGTTCAATATAACTAAAAATGATTTTTCTAGGCATATATTTATCCTTTTGTAAAAAAGAAAACGGATTCATAAACATTATCTCCATACAAAGGATCGCTAGCTTGCAAACTAAAATATTAGAAAATTTGCTGACATTAGACAAATTTTCACAATTTGGCCAAAAACCAACCTGTAAATTCAGAAATACTCAGCATAGACGAGTTTGCAAGCTAGCGTTTGTTCATTGTGCTAGTTAGATAAATTTCGCCAAATTTCAAGATATTTTGTTCTATATCTACCAAGAAAAATGCGAAAGAGTGCATAATTAACCATTTACTTTGTAGTTTACGCACAAAATCAGGCTGATTTCCTTTCGATTTCGATTGTTTGCTCTTGTCCACAACTGTCCGCCATCTTGTGCAAATATTCCTTACCCTGGGGACCCACAATGGAGCTTTTGAACCAGATCAAGCGGCTTTGTTTGGCATTTGTTTGGGGTTGCTAGGCGTTGTCAAATACGGAGGCGCTTTGGAGGTGTGTCTGGCCAATTGACTTCCGTTACGCTGACCGGAGATGAAAAAACGTGGGCTCTAAAATAATTTTCCGTTTGTTATGGCGTCGAACGAAGCAAGAAATAAGTTAACAAAGTCTGAAAGAAAGAAGCTGTTGTCAGAAAGAGGTAGATTAGGAGCTGAGACAAGAGGTTTAGGTGTTGGTTCAAGACAAAATTTGGTTCTGCCGGCACAATGGGAAACGGAAAACCGTGTTTATCCATCACACGTAGCTCGAAAGGTAATTTCGCCTGGAAATGACCACAACGCGGAGAAAGTAATAGGAAGACACTGAAGAAAAGAAAGATGGATCTTTGTCTTAGTGGCGCATCCAAATCATCTGAAGAGCAAAGTGATTCATACTCAGATTCCTACAAGGATGATGTGACCGAGAGTGTGGAGTCTGTGGTGGATTCGGTGGTCGAACGCCAGTTGTTTGTTTGTGAATCTAGTGGAATTGCCGCTCTCATTGACGACATAAATAGATGTTCACGATGTTCTACACACGTAAAAACGCACAAGCTGTTACATACCTGCAAGCAAGTTGTTACAAGGCTATTCAACCACCGTCATGTGTTCGCACTGGCTGTCCCAGTCTGTTAACATGTCTGGAACAGGTTGTTGACAACTTGTAACAAGGCTGATGACTCCAACAGACTGATGACATTGTTCAACTTGAGGAATATATTGCCACAATATTTTACAGAATGCTTCTATTGCCACAAGCCCACAACAGTAATTATCATTAATTTTACACCTCTATTCTGTAACATGTGATAAATGTAGTGTATGCGAGGCAGTGTTAAAATACAAATCGAAATACTGAAAGGTTGGTGTACTGCAAAAATATATGAAAATGTTCTAGTTTCGAATACAACTGATGAAAATAGAAGAGGAAAGCTTACCATCTTGAAAGAGGTATCACTATATTAGTTTGCAAATAAAGACGTAAATATTATATGGACACATGCATAGAACGGACTGGAGATCACCTTTAATTATGTAACAAGCAACAACATCACTGTAATTTATTAAATTAAAACAACATATACATTTTATTTAATAAATTTTATTTCTTTTTCTTCCCTTTACTGGGCCACGTCTGGTGAAGATCACCAATATTGACTTTGTACACCTAAAAAGAAATTCAAAACAAATAAATATTAATAAATAAATAAGTATATATATATATATATATATATATATATATATATATTTATTTATTCGGTAGACTTGCTGTGCTACTCGGAGTTTCACGCAGTAAAGCGATCGTCAGGCAACTGACAGATCTGGTGAAGCTACTCTCTATTTACAGTGTGATATTAGGTATCGTGTTTCATGTCTGCACTTGGTGAATAGTTCGGATCGTTTGTTCAATAGTGAATTGTTCTTGTTTTTCATAATTGTCAGTTTTTCCTCGAGGCAAAGGTTGCACCTTCTGGAACCAGCTTTGTAGGCAGGAACATTCTTAAGAAGCGACCATACATATATACATATATATATACATATATATACCATATATATATATATATATATATATATATATAGGGTTGGATTGGCTTGATCCATCACGTCATCAGGGAAGATTTCCCTGATGATAGCCTTCAGGGTGGAAGGGTACACATATGTGGGCCCACTAGCTCTCGCTTCTACCCCCAATTTCTTCCTACCAAACTGCAAAGTAAAGCTAAATTATGATCTATTATAATATATAAGGTAGTGACAGAATTGCGTACAATGCGAGAAGACTGTAAAATGTAAACTTGGCGCGATATATTACATTTGACGTGCGCGCATTAGCGCATATATTATACATTGTACATTGTATTCTCGAAATTATGTGCGTAGAAGAGATAAATAGTCCAATTCAGATAATTTTCAGATATGAAGCAAAACAAAATTAAGTTTAACTTACCCAGAGAAGACACCACAAATATTTGTAGATTCGTGCCCTCGCATCGCACGCCTTCTCCTCTCGTTTTAGCTTCTGGTGCTCTGCTGTAACTGAAACAGATACGAAAGCTGATTACTTGGAAAGAGCTACAAAATATATAAAATAAGTGAACAACATACCAAAATACATACCCGTTCCTTTCAAACTCGGCGTTGAAAGCCATGAACGCGGCGTTGTGCATTGCCGAATGGAGATGTTCCGCCATTTGTTATTAACATGGTCGCTGACCAGAATTGCGCGTGCTCGGTCATGCGGTTAGCAACCGACCCAGCCCTTTGACGCGTTCCACAGGTCCAACTTCCGTTAAAATAGCCATTTTCCGAATCGTCTAGCGAAGTTTGGACAAACAATTGGGGAGCAATAATATTTTTTTTCAATATTAGATACAATAAAGTATTATATACCAAAAGATGGTGCCAATCTAAGAACCAAAAATTAGCCAGTGCAACTACCTTAACGTTGCTAAAGCTTCAACGAAATCTAAAGATGATTACGTTAGATTTATTTTTAGTCACGCCCCTAAAACATATTTTTCGACAGTTGTATTACCACTTAGTCAATTTAATGTTGAGTATTTGTTGAATATTTTTGAAAGAATGATGCAAAGTAACAAATCCTTACTGGCAAATGGTTGGGAAACAAATGTTGTTATACAAACGTTTCCTTCTGGTTTAAGTAAAAATAAGAAAAAAAATAAAAATCTTAAAAAGAAGCATGTTTACAGACATCTAGGTAGTGTTAATGATGATGATGGGGGTGTAAATAAAGATGCTGAAAAATACGGAAGGAAATTGCGAATTGGCGTTTTCTATGTAATATGTAAATTTTTAAATAGTCTTATAAAAAATTGTTGTTTTGTAGTTAGTTTATTAGTTGGTTTATCATATTTAAAAAAAGATAGCAAATATGTAATAATGGAGAGAACACCTCATAAACCCGTTGATAAATTATATGATATCGCTGAAATTCGTAATGTTTATCATCAGTGTAGAATTCCTGAGGGGGCGGTGAAAACAAAGAATTTTCGTGACGTTTATGAGAATTTTCTTAAAGCACAGGGTGTTGATTTGATAGTATACTCTGATAATTATAGTGATTGCATCATCTATGATTCTCGTACGGATAAAGATGGTAATTTAATAAAATTAACCAATAATATAGTTTGTTTATGGCTAAACAATAATCATTACGATGTCGTTTTAGATATGCGTAAATTTTCTAAACTTAATCCATATTCATTTTGCGTTAAATGTATGAAATATTATAACGAGTTTGAACGTAAAGATAACCATATTTGTTATAATCATTTAACCTGTCAAAGATGTTTCAGACAAACGAACTGTTTGAGAAATATTAAAATTGAATGTAGTAATTGCAATATTTTATTTTTTAATGAAGAATGCTTTCGTAATCATTTTACAAATAGAATTTTCAAACCTATGCAGGGTAATCATGGTCTACTTACACCGTGTAATTATTATTTCTATTGTAAGAACTGTTTAAAAATTGTACCTCGATTTATTTTTTTCCAAAAATCAAATGTGAAAAAACATCAATGTGATAAAAAGTTTTGTTTTCATTGTAGAGATTATAAAAAGAAATCACATTATTGTTATATGAAACCGTTACCTATCCCAAAAAAAGACGAATACGATAAAAAAAATTTTTTTTTTGATTTCGAAACACGAGTTGATGAAAAAAACCCCAACTTAATGATACCATTTTACTGTGTCGTTCAAAAAGTGTGTAAAAAATGTGAAAACATTGATTTTGTAAAAAATAAAAATTATTCAGAAGAACAAATCATTTTTGAATGTTGTGGTAGACGTGAAATTGTTTTTAAAGGAGATAATGTTATAAACGATCTGTGTGAATTTATATTATTGCAAAAAAATTCTCTTTGGCTTGCATATAATGGCGGGCGTTTTGATACAATTTTTATTTTTAAATATTTTTTGGAACAAAAAAAAATTTATCCTGATACAATAATGCATGGAAACAAAGTAATGATGCTATTTATACCGGATGAAAATATTACTTTTTTTGATAGTTTTTCGTTTTTGCATATGTCGTTATCGAAGATACCGAAAACAATGGGACTTGAAAATTTATGTAAAGGATTTCATCCATATTTTTTTTACGATTTGAAATATGAGGGTGAAATTGTTGATCGTAAATATTTTGACGTGGAAAATATGTGTAAAGAAACGAAAATTGAATTTGAAAAATGGTATTTGGAAAAAAAGGGAAAGCAATATATATTTGAAGAGGAAATGTATTATTATTGTAGTTCAGATGTTGACATTTTGAGAAAGGGTTGTATTAAATTTTCTTCTTTGATCAAGGAAACAGGGGGGTAGCTCCTTTTTACGATACATCTTGTATCACTATTGCGAGTCTTGCAATGAAAATCTTTCGTTTAAATTTCTTAAGAAAAAAATGTATAGGTATTATTCCCGCAACAGGATATAGAGGGAAAATTAATCAAAGCGTAGTTGCGTTAATTTGGTTGGAAGAGATAAACAAAGAAGTGGGTGGGGGGTTAGAATATAAATGTTCAAGAAACGGTGAAAAAAAGGTTTTAGAGCGTTATGTTGACGGCTTTTATAACAACGTTATCTATCAATTTCATGGGTGTTTCTTTCATGGCTGCCCTTCTTGTTTTCATCCTTATGAAATTAATAAAATAAACAATGAAAAATTTTGTAACCTTTATTCAACTACAAAAAAATTTACTCATGAATTGGAAAAAGCAGGATATAAAGTTATAGAAAAATGGGAGTGCGAATTTTTAAAAGAAAATAAAATCACTAAAAGTGTTTTAGATGAGAAAAAGAAATACTTTTATGCATATACACCTTTGGATCCGAGAGAAGCACTTTATGGCGGGAGAACTTCACCCACTTGTTTATTTAAAAATGTGAAAGAAGATGAAAACATTTTTTATGTTGATTTTACTTCTTTGTATCCCTTCGTTCAAAAAAGTGAAAAATTTCCAGTAGGTCACCCTACAATATTTATTAAAGATGAATGTGATACAATAGAAATATCTGAGGTATTTGGGTTAGTGAAATGTTGTATT
The DNA here is from genome assembly GCA_035771165.1 of Paragorgia papillata. Classification (NCBI taxonomy): domain Eukaryota; kingdom Metazoa; phylum Cnidaria; class Anthozoa; order Scleralcyonacea; family Coralliidae; genus Paragorgia; species Paragorgia papillata. The sequence continues at coordinate 246,727 of JAWNZC010000400.1, read as the reverse complement.
TTACCCCCACGCAATATATATTTACCTGTTTTACCCGTTCGTATGAATGGAAGATTATTATTCCCATTGTGCTATACATGTGCAGTTACAACGCAAATAACACGTTGTAATCATAATGAAAATGAACGTTGTATATTGGGTACGTGGACAAGTGTAGAAATAAATAAAGCTATTGAAAAAGGCTATCGAATTTTGAAAACTTTTGAAATTTATCATTTTTCTCGACAAGAAAGAATTTTTCAAGATTATGTGAATTGTTTTTTGAAAATCAAACAAGAAGCATCTGGTTTTCCACCAGAATGTTATGATGAAAATAAAAAATTGATTGACAGTGAAGTAGATAAATATATTGAAAATTATTACAAAAACGAGGGTATTCTATTGGATAAAGATAAAATTGGAAAAAAACCCTGGTCTACGTCAAACTGCGAAAGATTTATTAAATTCACTTTGGGGAAAGTTTGCGCAAAATGAAAATAATACAAAAGTTGATTTTTTAACCGAATATGATGATTTGCTAAGTTTAGCTAACGATTCAAATATAAAATTAACTTCTGTCGATTTTGTTAACGGTGAATTACTGCGTGTCACCTATGTGAAAAAAGATGAGATAAACACTCCTTTGAAAACTGGAAATGTTGTTATTGCTTGTTTTGTTACAGCGTATGCACGTTTGAAATTATTCGAGTTAATCGATAGTTTAGGAGAAAATGCTTTATATTTTGACACTGATTCTGTTTTTTATTTAAAAAAAAATGACGAAGTTGAAGTTAAAACGGGAAATTATTTAGGTGAATTAACAAATGAATTGAAAGATGGGGAATGGATTACTCAATTTTGTTCTACGGGTCCAAAATCTTATTCATACCGTACTAATTTAAAAGATGAAGTTGTACACATTAAGGGATTTTCTTTAAAAAATGATAAAATAAAAGAAATATTAAATTTTAAATCGTTGCAGTCTTGTCTTAAAGACAATACTCAGACAATCAAAATTGTATATGAAAGAAAAATAACTAGAGATAAACCATATTTTTATAGAAAATGAAACTAAAAAATTTAATTTTACTTTTAATAAACGAGTTGTTAAAGATAATTTCTATACTATTCCGTATGGTTTTTTAGATGATGAGTAAAATAAACAGTGCTGTAATACCACTTCAACATCCTTTTATGTTAACGTTATGCGGCCCCAGCCAATGTGGGAAAACGTTTTGGATATATAAATTGTTAAAGTTTATCGAAGTGATGGTTACACCGCAGATCAATAAAATTATTTATCTGTATACTACACAACAACCGTTATATGGGGAGATGGAGAAAATTATTAAAGAGAAAAAAATAACTATTGAATTTATCGATTGTAATAAGGGAATTCCGTCAGCTAATGATTTGCAAACGAATTTAAGCGATAACACTTTAGTTGTTTTAGATGATCTTATGACTGTTGCTACATCTTCAAAAGAAAATTTGGATAATTTAAATAATTTTGCATGTCGCGATGCACATCATAGAAATATGAGTGTTATTTTTACATGTCAAAATTTAATGTACGGTAATGGGAAATTACGAAATTCACGTATCAACAGTCAATATCATCTAATGTTTAAAAATATTGCAGATGTACGAAATATGCATACTATTTCTGATAATAGAAAAATAAAAAGAAATGTATTTGATAATGTTTTAAATGATATTAATAAAAATCCACACGGTTATTTATTATTTGATAATTGTGCAAATAGTTACGATAATACTCGTCTTCGAACTAATATTTTTCCCGATGAAAATACTTTAATCTATGATGTATAAATAAAGTGAAAAAATGTATTTTTTGTAGATTGATTAGTGGTTCATAGATGAACACACCAGTGTAAATATTAATAAAAAATAAATAAAAATTTTTTTTTTGTGAAAAAATGACTAATCAACGTGGTGGTTTTTTTGGTCTTCTTCCTCTTATTTTGGGTGCATTGGGTGGTCAACGTGGTGGTGGTGGTTTTATGGGATATTCTGAGAAAGAATTAAAAAATATTTTATACAAACGTGGTGGTGGAGCTGTTATTAAAAAAAAAAGAAAACGGCAAAAAGGCGGACTTGTACATCGTCTAAAATGGAACCGTCGACAGATGGGGAGGGGTTATACCCAGAAAAAGAAAAAAAAAATGTAGAAAATGTTCTGGAATAAAAATTAATTAATAAACAAAATGTTAAAAAAAAGACAATTTTTTTTGTTTTTACAAAAATCATTTTTTAATAAATCCTTTATAAAAACTACAACAATTTTGTTCATTTTTTTTACTTTTACTACATTTTTTTAATATTATCCTATTAATAATAACACCGAATCTATCCATCATTTTTTTCTTTAAATCAATATCATTATCTATTTTGTACGGTGGCCCATAAGTGCAAAACACAAAACAAACAACATGAAACACATTTGATACAGATGTAACTCAATTGACCCTTCTAAAACACATTTGAAACTCACAAAACACAATTGGAACAACCAAAACACATTTGGAACAACCAAAACACATTTGGAACTCACAAAACACATTTGGAACAACCAAAACACATTTGGAACAACCAAAACACATTTGGAACAACCAAACACATTTGGAACAACCAAAACACATTTGGAACAACCAAAACACATTTGGAACTCACAAAACACATTTGGAACAACCAAAACACATTTGGAACAACCAAACACATTTGGAACAACCAAAACACATTTGGAACAACCAAAACACATTTGGAACAACCAAAACACATTAGGTCAATGTCAATCTCGTTCCCAGGACCCGTGTTACTTTTGAACCTCATGAGGCCAAAGAGATCGCAGGCTCAGGGTTCGATGCAATCTTTCACAGATACTGATGATATATTTTCGAACTTGGATGTCTTTGGTTTTGAAACTATGAAATGTGGGAAATGTAAGGCAGATGTTTTGGATGTATTTCGCTTTTGCCACCAATGTGGCATGATTCTTAATAATAATGGACTGGGGACAATCGACAAGAGTGCAGCTGGGCCAGCCAATGTAGCATCACCAAGGCCAAGGCAGGACATTAATAAAGCTCCAGTACTTTCTTTCGAGGAATTTAGAAAGAGAAAATCAAGTGAAAGGCAAGAGCATTCTCAAAAAAAGAAGGAAAAGGTGCCTCTCAAGGAAGTTCTTGTTAATGTTGGAATCATGACTCTGGTAAAAGGGGTGTTAAAACCAGTAAAGGGTAAAGTTATGATGGTTCGAGTTAATGAGAATGTTAGAAAACTAGAACTTTTGAGTAAATCTCATGATAAACATTCAGCACATGACAGAAATTTTGATAAAGAAGCTGACTATACAATTGCTTATCCAGATGGCACTGAAATTTTAACACTTCCTGGGCAACCTAATCATATTTTCCAGCTTGACGAATACAAAAAAGATATTGGTAAACCGTACAATCGCATTACATTTTATTTGGTGAAACGCACTGAACAGGAACTTTATACTCAGGGGGAAACTAGTGATACTGATACGGATTCAAGCAGTGAAAGTCTCTTAAAGCAGTTGTCTGTCATTGAATCATTTGCTCGTGGTTCTCAGGCTTCAACACAAACTACAAATACATTACTTGAGACTTCCTCAGCAACATTGCAAACAAAAACATCGGAAATCTCACTCTCGCATGAACAGATTGTCATTGAAGACCATTGTGTGTTGCAACACACAAATATGCCTGTCACTGATGTGACTGACCCTTGTTCATCTAAGATATGTACTGTGGAACCAAACCCAGAAACAGCGAGGTTTTCGAATAATTTTCAAAGCTTAAAAGAAATGTTTCCTGCAAAAAATGAGTGTGAACTGAGACAAGCTTTTGAGATAGCTGGATCACTAGAAGAAACAATTAACTTGCTTGTGGAAGACAGGTCCCTTAATCAAGTATATGGATCATTGCTAAGTGATGAATCAGAAGCAGATACAGGCACCTACCATGATGAGGAGGACTTAACAACTGAAACAAATACATTGTTTACAACTAATCAGAATCTTGGGGAAAAACTTGAAAGTTGGAAACATTCTAACATGGACTGCAGTGGGAATTTTAGACTTAAAGTGAGGAGGCAAGAAGTGTGGCAAGACACATTGACTAAGCTTGGCAATGCTAAGATACAAGATGTTCATAAGCCAATCAAGGTTCAATTTATTGGAGAACCTGCCGTTGATCAAGGAGGACCATCCCGTGAATTTTTTGGCTTAATAAATTCCACTGCTCAACGAAAACTGATGTCACAGTCGGTCTTTAGACACAATGTTTCAGCCTTGCAAAAGAAGGAGTATTATGCTTTTGGTCAGCTGACAGCACTTGGATTGATACAAGGTTCACCAGGCCCTAAATGTTTTTCTAAGACTGTGGTGGATTATATTTTTTATGGAGGTGTTGATAACCTAAAGCCATCAATAGATGAAATCCCAAACAATGACATAAAGAAGAGTTTACAAGAGTTAGAGAAGTTGTCTGATGCTGATGAATTCAAGGAAAAAGCATCCTTTGAAAGTGATTACAGGTTTGAAGCAGGTTTTACTAAGCCTTTTGTCACCATGTCTGATAAGGAAGAATTTCTAAGATGCATTGCTCTTCACTACACGGTGCTTGTCTCCCTGAGTGAACTCAACCAGTTTGTTGAGGGGCTTAAAACTTGCAACTTATTTAGCTTAATCCGGGAATCTCCAGAAATGTTCAGGAGTCTATTTCAAGTGTCACAAGCCAAGCTTACAGCTGAAGATATTGATTCTATTTTTTATCCAGTTTTCAGCCCAGCATCCAGTAACAGATTTGCTGTTGAACAAAACATCATCTTCAATTTCAATCAGTACCTGGAAGATGTAGAGAAGGGAAAAGTTGTTAGCCAATTTCAAGGTAGTCCAGTTACCATAAACCTTAATCAAATTCTAGAATTTGCTACTGGTGCTCAGGATGTACCAGCAATTGGATTCTCTCCTCGTCCAACTATTGAGTTCCTGCACCATCTGGATACTCCAAGGAAAATAAGTGCAAATACCTGCGCTAATGTGTTGAAGTTTCCTGTTGATGGATTATGTGACCAAACAAAGTTTGCTGAAGAGTTTACTTTTTGTCTGTTAAATTCACCTGGGTTCGGTTTAATTTGAGGATAACAATACCAAAAGTAGAAATATTTGTGAAGCAAACTACTCATTTTGTAAATATTAATTTACAGACATTTCTTTATATTTTTATTTTTCTCATATCAAGCTATAACATACAATAATGATGTACTCAAGTCAAGGTAATTATCTGAAACTACAGTATAGTACTGGAACCATGCACATGCTAAGTTGTATCATACTAGCTACAATGCTTGCTACAAATGGACTTTCCTAAATGCCATTGTTTTGTTTACTAAAATGTACTGTTAGTTTTTTACTGCAATGTTGTTCATGTTGACTGACATTTACTTAATGTTTAATAAAGCTAAATAACACTTTAAGAAGAGTTTAATTTTTTAAATTTCCATTCCAGTATTATTATATTAAGACTTATTAGGGATGGTACCTGAAATTCTCCAACATATTGTGTAAGGTTTCCATCTGTGGGAACTAAACAAGGGCAAGCAAGTCACTAGGTTACACATACCACCCCCATTGGCATGAAATTCCAGCTAATTTTTGGTCTGAAAAAGTAACAAGGAACCTCCTTGACAAAATTCACAACATCAACCAAATGGTCTAAATTATATACATCTGTCCCCTGTTTTGACACCTGTATTTGTTACCGTAAATTATATTTAGGGCAGTTAGATAAAGTGAAAATAAATAAAACCAATTTTCTGGAGGATACACACACACACATCAAAGTGGGTTACCTATGCTGGGAGCTAACATTGTGGGCTGTCAGGGAACATTTAATAATTTGAAGGGCTAAAATGTCATCACTCACTGAAAATAGGAACTAATCACAACATCTGAGAGTTACAGTAATTTATTTTACAGTTTTACATTTTCGTAAATTTTCCTGTTGGAGAGTGGGTTTTTTACTTACTACTTTCTGAATACATAAAGAATACTAGATTTTATGTCTATTGGGCAACAGCTAAAAGTCTATGATACATTTCTAGGCCATCTCTCCAAGAGTTTGGCTCAACAAGACCAAGTATTTCACTAGCATAAGAAAAGTAATCTTGATACAATACTGATTCATTGGAATCATCTGAATCAGATGCATGGAATTCATTCTCAATTTCCACCAAATCAAATGCATTGCACTGATGCTTGTGATCCATGGCACCAACAGTTTCTGGTAGGAAATATAAAGTGTCTGGGATGCCAGAAGCAGTATGGTGCCGAGACTTGCGGATGTAATGACTGTTCCATGCATCCTTCATTTGATCTAATTCAATCTGGATGATTTTGTTAAAGCTAAACCACAAGCACTCCATTTTCATTCTGTTACTTGTGTCAAGATCGCCTATGTTGATCATGTCTTTGAAAAAGTTAATCCACCATGAACTCCATGAACGCCTCAGGTAAGCCCACCAAGCTTCAATGCGCTGGTTACTATGTGAAGAGCCAAAACGATGGGCTTTTAAGCCAGCTAATGAATCATTACCATTTCTTCTTAGGAAACATTGCGCTGAAGCCATTATTCCGTTTTCAGTGCCACGGTCAGTTCTTAGTACAGATGGACAACCTCCAACTTCCATTACACTGTCTTTAAAAAACTTTGCAATAACTTTTGGATCATTATTACTCCTTGTTACTTTTAGCCAGATCACACGCCGGCTAAATCCATCAATGCACGCATGTATAGGTAATCCATAAGGTTTGAGTTTGTCATAGCCATCTGCGTGCCAACAAAAATTTGGGCCAGGGTTTATGTAATTTCTTCTCTTAAGACGGTGAGCTCTTCTTAACCTTGATCCCTCTGGGTCGATTTCTCGTAAAAGAACTTCTACAGTGGATCTGGGTACATTTATTCCATACTTAAGGTGTAACTTTCGCCACATTGACCGATATCCAAGTAAGCTACCAGCCCCATCAAGTTCCTTTATAATATGCTCGCGAACGCGCCGAACGACATCTTCATTTACCTCACAGTTTCGTCGACTTAAGCCATAACATTTCAAACGATTGAGGAGAGTTCGTTTAGACATTTTAATATTATGGTATTTATCCAAAAAAATTAAAATTGTGCTGTAGTCATACTTCCTGAAAAAGTAATATCTAATAGCTTCTTCTTCCTCCATACTATATTCAGCTAGACCATCGTCAGTCGAACTATAAACCACGTGGACTATAAACAGACTTTTAGTACCCAATCCCCAACAACCTATTTTTGTGAGTTTCAAATGTGTTTTGGTTGTTCCTATTGTGTTTTGTGAGTTTCAAATGTGTTTTGGTTGTTCCAATTGTGTTTTGGTTGTTCCAAATGTGTTTTGGTTGTTCCAAATGTGTTTTGGTTGTTCCAAATGTGTTTTGGTTGTTCCAATTGTGTTTTGTGAGTTAAATTGAGTTAAATCTGTATCAAATGTGTTCCATGTTGTTTGTTTTGTGTTTTGCACTTATGGGCCACCGTAATTTTACGTCTATATTTTATATTTAATATTTTCCATTTTTTATTTTTTTCAACTTTATTTCTACTTTTATTATATAGATATAACAAAGACCAATAACCACACGTATAAGTTGTTATTGATTGTAACGGTTTTTTTTGTACATAAATAAACGTAATGTTTTTTCTTTTTGCGTAATCTTCCCAATATTTTCTTTCGTAAAAATTCGTCGATTTAGCAAAACTATCAAAAAAGAACATTTTATCATCGTCTAACCAAATAGCAATCCAATGTTTTCCTTCTTCGTGATCTTCATCTGTATTCCATATCCAGCAAGAGGGTTTTCCCCTATTGAATTCGGGTGTAATATTAGCTGGAAACGCACCCAAAAAAAAAAATTTCAGAAAAAAGTTATTGAACGCAATTTTATTAATCTCGTTAGTGTAAAGAAAACGCGTCGTAAAACATAAAATCTCACAAATTTTTTTTCCATTTTCTTCACTCATATTTTTTTTTCTCTCTCATTTATTTTTTATATTTGTACGGTATTCTCCCGCGCATCTTTGCACGATCAAAACTTTTTTTTGGTTTAACCGGTTGTAGGGAAGCATATAAACTGGATGGTTGATATGCCGTTGATGATTCACCATTTTCGTGTTCTTTGGATTCTAATCCCACGTATTTATTACGTAATTTAACATTTCGAATATAACTCGCAGGCATATTTTTCTTTTTTAAATGATTTAGTGCCACAATATGTTCGTTGTTTGATAGATTAAAAGATGATGCTTTAGATGCATTATGGGTTAAATCATATAATAAATCTGTTTTGTTAACATTTATTTGTCCAATTTTTATATTTCCTTGATGATCTTTCACTCCTTTTATTTTTAAAAAGTTATTGATTTGTTCCTCACTTCTAGTTGTAAAATTTATTTTTTTTTCTTTGGCAAGTTGACCAACTCCTCCTTCTTCTTCATCTGTTTCTTCAAATTTACGTTTAATTGATTGGGGTTTTTTTTTAAATTGCACCATACTTTCACCAATTCGTTCTTTCTGATTTGTTTTTACAAATTTTTCCATATCATTTTTTTTCTCTTCAAGTTCAAATTCATCTTGTTTTTTTATTCCCTGAAGAAGTTTTCCGGTCTCATGTGATGATTTTAAATAATCTAAAACCTCATTTAATTTACTTACATCAACTAATTGTAATTTATTCATTTTTTTAAGTTTTTTCTATTAATTTACAAGATCTTTCATAAATTGATGCAAGACAGTGATCTTCACATAACATGATCTTAAGATCATCTGTATGAATTTTATTTTTAGCTATTTTTTTAAGTACATAAAAATATTCACGTGAACAAGAAACGGGTATTTTTTTATTTAAAATATTTTTTGACAAAAGAACTATTTTTTTTCTAAGATTTTCGTTGTATAACTTATGTTTATTTTTCATATTTGATTTAAAAATTTTTTTAACTTGCGGTAAAAACTCTTTCCCTTTTTTTTCTTTTTTCTTTTTTAAAAATTGATTATAAAGTAATATAGATTTTAATATTTGTTGTTCATCATCTTCACTTTCAGAAGAAGAAGAGGGAAAAGAATAGTCTAAATCATCTTCTTCTTTTTCAGAATATTCCAAATCTTCCTCACTATTTTCTAATTTTTCTTCGTTTTCACTTTTTTTAGATTCTTCTTCTTTTTCTTCTTCTTCTTCTTCCTCTTCTTCTTCTTCTTCATTTTCTTCTTCTTTTTCCTGTTTGTTATTTTGTTTTTGTATTTCTTCTTCTTCTGTTTCCATGTTCATTTTTTAACCAAATTTTGAAACAAGTGGATAAACAATAATGTGTTCCTTTCTTAAATGCAATTTTTGATCGATTAAAAAAATTCCTGATTTTTTGTTTTTTTCTTTCTTAGAAGAATAAGGTTTAATTTTTTCTTTTTTTCTTACGCACTTTAAACACTTCATCTTACGATTATATATCGTACAATAAACGTGCCGGTGTTTTTATACCCACTTTTATTTCATTACGAAATTCACCAACAAAAAGCATTGTACCTGCAACAGTATTTGCTGAAAATTCAATATGTGCATTAACCACCCCACTTGGACGATTAGGTAAAACTTTTAGATGTGTATCATGATTTGAAGTTAAATCAAATGCAATGATTGCATATCCGTTTATAAAATCTTGATAAGTAATTGGCATTTCGGAATGTTTTCTGTTAAGAACATCTCTTAATTGTTGGTACGCTTCAACTTGATTTTTCAATGTAGACACAGTTACATTGTTTACAGAAACGGTAAAACTTGAATAACTTTCCCAGTTAAAATTAAACACGTTTGTTCCAAATGTCCCGTTAAAATTATTTTGCCGAGAATATAAACAAAATAAACGAACAGGACAACTCCCATTAAAAATATCATTTTCAATAATTGATCTTCTCCCCGCAGGAATAGTTGATGTAACTGTACGAAATATAGTTGTATAGTATTTGGCTTCTTGTTGATTTTTAACAAATGATGTATTCAGTGCATTAGTTAATTGATCTTTTGGTTTAAAAATAGGGATTTTCATTTTTAAATTTTCTAATGAAATTTTCGCATCTGCTACAGCTAAATCACCGTGATTGGCACCCATACATATTAAATTATTATTTGCTCTTGTTTATCTTATTTCAGTTTTAAAAGCCGTCGGAAGAAATATTTCACCACCACCATCACTAAAACACGCGAGATCAATTTGATCTATAAGCGTAGCAGTTGTATTGAGTGTAAGCAGACGTCGGGCTGTTCCACCCACATTATTACCAGCAACAGTGTTCATTTCACCATGGGTATCAAGATAAGCACCATTCACTTCTTTTGAATCCTCGTACATTGACGGTGTTTCACGTGTAAGAAAATTAATATACGCTCCATAAAAACTAAAATTACCAGCAGGTGTCACTAAATTGTCATTTAACTTTAATTCTGTTGTTTTCCAAAACGTACGTAACGGTAGAGGAGGTAGGATAATATTTGCATTCGCTCCCCCTAGGGTATTATCAGCTTTTCTAATAGAAATATCAGCCATTAATTTTGCATCACTTGTTTTCATTAATCCTACACTATTTCCATGTCTTGTAAGTGTATATACGTCTGAATATGGGTCTTTTGGAATGGGGAAAATTTCATCTGTTCTTGTTTCCAAAAAAATATCATTAAAAGGTGCTGAAGTAAAAAATTGTAGCGGACTACTAAACAATGTATCATGTTGATCGATCTCTTTTTCTACTGGATCATCCATTTAAAATTTTTTTATTTGTTTTTTTTTTCAAAAAAAAATTTATACGTTAATTTTTAATATTTTACTCGCTGCACCCAAAAGCTGAGGAAGAAACATTCCAAGTGCCATTCCTGCCCCTAAAGCACCTCCTTTTTGTAATCTTTTTCTTCTTCTTCTTCCAAGTTTTTTTGTTTTTTTTGTTTGTTTTTTTAATGCAAAATATATATCTTTTTTACCCATTTTTTTAACGTTACAGTAACACAGATAGATAACAACTAATTTTTTTGTGAAAATTTTTTTATTTTAAACAAATAAATACAGCTTTTTTTTTTAAAAATTAAAGTAAATAAACGAATACAATTTCAAAAAATATATAAAATATGATAAAATATAAATTAATTATTTAAATTATTACATTTTTTTTACCGTGATAAAATTCGTAAAAGATTTGGGTCAATGTCAAGTTTTCTTTTTTTTTTTGGCTGTTTTTTAAAACTTTTATCATAAACTTCATTCATATTATTAGGTAATCCTACTTTTCCATCAAGTAAAATATCTTCTTTCGTTACTTTTTTTTCTCTCGCAACTACAAAATGGTTTGATTGATAATGTCCACCATTTCGTTTTCCATTTAATAAATCTATGAAATCTTTTTCGCTTAATTTACTCATTCTTGGAATAAATTTAAATAAAATGTTATTTCTTCACCGCTTAACTCTCTACTATTATGATCCTCTTCGTAAGAAATGAAAAACTGAATGTTTTTTTTAGCGTCATCTTCATTTAATAATAAAAAATGCGGTAGTGTTTTTTTATCACTATTTAAAGCAAAAGAGAATATTTTTTTCATTGATATAAAATAAAACACGTTTTACAAATAAAATATATTGTTGAGCAGGTGTTTGAATTGTTGATTCTGTATGACTATTTGTAATATTTACAATTTTTAAATTTTTAATATTTTTCTGTTCTAAATTTTTTTTGAATCCAGAAAAATCAATTTTTTTTTAATATAATAAACGAAAATTTCCTTTTATTCCCTTACATTCAAATGAGTTTAAATTCCATAACGTTTTATTATCATTATATGATGTAGATGAAAAAGGATATGTCACTTCATAATTTTTAATGCATAAAACATGATTTTTTTCTACCAGCTTCACTTTAAGCATAATGAATTATTCCTTCAATATTAACAGTTCCTGAATCAAAGGGAATCAATGTACCTTCACTATCTTTTAATGTTATATGTAACGAAGAAATTTTTGTTTTTTTAAATTTCCTTTTAACTGAAACTGAGGGTGAATAAACAATTAATTCTCCGTTTCCTTTCCCTTGTTCAGACCAGCGAATCGGTACAGTTGTTAATATCTCCGATGATGTATCACCCACCAAACCCCTTTCCAATTCTTCGCAATAAATAAATATTTTATCCACCCCGTCCGAAATATCGGGTAAATAATCAGCAAAAATCGACTGAGTTGTCGTTGATACTTCTTCTTGATCGACGGTTTGCTTAAAATTGATTGTTTCTTTGCTAAATCCTAACATAAACGCCAATTTCGTTGAAATATTCAATGCAATATCGATTAAAAAAATTTTTCTTTTATTTTCTACCGATGAAGACGATAAATGAAACTCACTTAAATTACTACCATCATGTGCTTTTCCAGTTGACGAATGAAATTGATTTAACCAATATTCAGCATATATATTTGCACTAATTTTTATTTTCCCGTTATAGTCAAATGTAAAAAAAATATCATATTCATTTAATGCGTTATTTAAATAATTTATTAGTCTTTCTAAAGTGTAAATTCCCTCTGGGATGATAAATTTTCCACTTTCTATATATAGATTAGTGTCTTCATATATGCCTTTATCATTTTTTTTAAACCATTGATATTGTAATTGAAGAGTAAACCAACATTTATCACCAGTTACATTTTTTGTTGTCGCAGGATAGGTAATAGTTGATACTTCAAAAAATGCTTCACGATTTAACGCATCGATCGCCTGAATTAATTTCATTTCAAAATTGTTTGTGTAATTAATCCTTCCTTCTTTTACGGTATTACTTAAAATGTGTAAATGCGTCATATTTTCTGTAATTCCTCTCGGTAAAATATACCTTCTATCTTTTCGTTATTTAAATCTTCTAATTCGTATGTTACAGGATCCGTAATTAACACTTTTTTTATTTTAAAATTTTCATTTGTCCATCGACGTAAACTACTTTTTTCAAAAATATTTGTTTTTGTACGCGCAATACGTACAAGAGTTCCTTCCTTTAACAACTCCTTAGTAAAAATAATAGGCGAAATCATTTTACGTAACATTATATTCTTCAATTTATTAATTTTTTTTTTCCCGCGATAAATATCATGAGGTGAAAAACCCCCCAAACTCTTATGGGGTGATTTATTATATCTATCGATAATAATAGGGAAATAAGAAAAATAATCAAAACTTCCCGTCAATGTTAAAACACGGCGTGTCATTGTTTTCAAAGTTTGAATTACTCTTTCAACATGAGATGCTTTAATCTCTCGGTTATAGGTGTGAAAAACAGAAAATCCATATTTTTTACTCAATTCTTTACGGATTATTTGAAATTCAGTTCCTTCATCACATTGAATCTTTTCAGGCGAATCTTCCTTTTTTTAAATCTTCTCGAATTTATTTGCAGTATTTCTTGCAGTTTTTTTTTTTAACAGTTCAACCCATACATATCTTGAATAAACATCAATACACACAAGCCAATAACGATATTGATTATTATAACGTGATAAATCTTTATTTTCAGCTAAATCAATTTCCCATTGTTGATTTTTTTCATTTACGTGTATATTTAAGCGTCTATATTTCTTTCTATTAAGTTTATGTTGTCTATATTTTGATAATTCTTCTTCATTTAATGTTTCTCCCTTCAGTAATCTTGCAGCTTTTTCGATAAATTCTGGAGAAAATTTCAGTTTTTTTTTACTCATTTTCTAAAAAAACCCAAATAAAAATAATTTATTTTTTTATATTACGATTTTTTCAATCGTTTTTTTAATCTCTTCTATCTCACCACTTCGTATCATATTAACAAAATCAACTTTATCTTCGTCTTTTAAGAGTGTGTTCATCTCGTCATTATAACGACAAATACAGTCTTCTAAAGATAAATTAGTCAAACTATTATAATACATTAATTCCACAAAAGCATTTTGATTTATAGTTTTTGTTGACGATGTTGACGGTTGATTTTGTTGATATTCAATACTTTTTCTTTCTAGTGTTTGTTGGTACTCACTTTCATTTTCATTGTCGTCACCGTCTTTCAACTTTTTCTTTTGAGGTAATCCTTTTTCTTTTTGCTTTCTTTTTCTCGTTCCACCATTTGCATTACCATTTACGGCGTGGTAAAATTTACTAAACCCACTGCAAATAGTATGCAGGTTGTCATTCTTCTTAAAAAAAAAACTACCCCATTCATCGCTCCACTGATCGTTTTTCTCTGGGGCAACTTCTTCTTCACACGCTTCATTGTCTTCGTTGAACGACATGTCGTCGTCAGGTAATTCGAGCACTTGTTTTTGGCGTACAAGTTCACCCCCACCGAATTCGGTTGACCGTAAGACAAGACGCTGATTTTCGTTCTTGTAATCAGCGTATTCGGCGACGACGATGAAACTTTGCCCCCCTTTAAATAAACTTCCCATTTCACCGTTCTTACTTGCACCACTGGTTTGCAGTACGTTAACTAGATGCGGAATTAGCTCCATGTCTAGTTCCATTTCAGATTGCATGGTGAATTTTAAACACTGTTTGCTTGTGGGATAAGCCTTTCCCAGCATAGCTTTTCCATTCTTCTTCTTTAACGCTACTATTTTACGTGTGTAATCGGGATAATTTTGTAGAACTGTTTCGTTTGATGTATATTGCTTTAAGTAAAGCTCCATTTTTCGTCTGTGTTCACGATTGAATGATAAAAAAGTCTAACACCATTCCTATTTTATAGAATTTTTTTTCCAAAAAATTTATTTTATTTTATTTATTTTATTTCAATCCAAATACGGTAAGAGATTTATTATACATTTTTATACAATCTTCTATAAAATTATCTGAAAACTGGTTATTCCTGCATAAAAAATCTATACAATCTTTTATAAATATCTGACATACAGGGAATTGCATAAATATATAATAAAAAAAATGTTGTATCATTTTTTTTTACTTCTAAATAAAAAACTAGCACTGATGTTGACTGTACGATTGAAAATGAAAAATGAATGTAATTAGAAACAAAACAATTGCACCGGATATTATATCAATGAATACAATATGACGCCTTGGGGTGTCATGTGGCGCTATATGAAACCATATGGCATATATTGGATATATGACACCATGTGGCGCCATATGGCATCATAGCGCATATATTTCCATATATGTTTGGAAAAATTTTTCTTGTTTTTCTTGAATATTCCATATATGGATACACACCATATATGGTTAAAATGCTTTGTCTCGATTGGTTAAGATAAAACCCTGTTTTTTATTATATATAGCCCCAAAACAATTTTTTGAAATAGAACCGTCGAAAACATTTTATGAAGCACACTGAAGAAAGATACAATATAGAAAAAATGGCTTACAATATAGAAAATGTTCTAAAAGTAATCGCTAGTAAAGAATTTGACATCAAACTTCTAACTGACGGTAAGTAAAAAAAGATTTTTTTCTGTTTATACTCTGATTTATACTTATGGGGGTTTTTTCGGGGTTTTTTTATCTCTTAGCTCTTAAAACAAAAGAAATGTTATTGGAGAAAGAGCAGTTGATAGCTGTATCAAATATGGAAGAAGAAGATGAATCAAATTTTTGTTTCCCTCCTGAACCAAGACCCAATCTTCATGACTTTCTTGAAAGAGAGTTAGAACAGCAAGAACTAAATACGCCATCAAACAAGCTTTGTCTCGATTGGTTAAGATAAAACCCTGTTTTTTATTATATATAGCCCCAAAACAATTTTTTGAAATAGAACCGTCGAAAACATTTTATGAAGCACACTGAAGAAAGATACAATATAGAAAAAATGGCTTACAATATAGAAAATGTTCTAAAAGTAATCGCTAGTAAAGAATTTGACATCAAACTTCTAACTGACGGTAAGTAAAAAAAGATTTTTTTCTGTTTATACTCTGATTTATACTTATGGGGTTTTTTTCGGGGTTTTTTTATCTCTTAGCTCTTAAAACAAAAGAAATGTTATTGGAGAAAGAGCAGTTGATAGCTGTATCAAATATGGAAGAAGAAGATGAATCAAATTTTTGTTTCCCTCCTGAACCAAGACCCAATCTTCATGACTTTCTTGAAAGAGAGTTAGAACAGCAAGAACTAAATACGCCATTAAACACACCGTACCCGTGTGTTCCTGATTATCCTGAATCAATAATAGAAACATTTACCCAGGAAATTCCGCTGTCGTCGATACTACCACCATCGTTGCAACCATCAACGAGTCAAAATGAGTCAGAAATTATTATACCCTCCCTACTATCACCACCACCACTGGTTCCACAATTTCCTCACCCACAACACCCTCCAGTTATGGTACCATATAAACAAATACCCTTACGTGTTTTTAAAGAAACCCAACCACCCAATTCAGATTCCAGGTACATTGAATTTAAAATACCAAAAAAGCGTTATGGAAAAAATATTAATTTATTGAAGCAGCAATACGATGCAGAAGTAGCAGCAGCAGCAGCAGAAGAAGAAGAAGAAGAAGAAGAAGAAGAAGAAGAGGAGGGAGAAGGAGAAGGAGGAGAAGGAGAAGAAGAAAAAAAGAGACATAAATATTTTAAGAAAACATTATATTTTAAGAAAAAAGATAGTGTACATGAACGTTTCCCAATATACACGTGTAAAAATGAAGACATGATAGTGACTGCAGAAAAAAAATTTAGAGAGGTAAAAAGAATTTTTATGATAAAAAAAAAGGCAATTCAGAAATTATCGTATATAAAAGAAAAATTAAGTGACTTAGACTTAGTTGAGATGAGATATAGAAATGAACTAAATAAATCAGACAATAAGAAAGTAAAGTTGAATAAAAAAATTTAAAAAACAAAAAATGTGTCATGGATATCATTGTTGAAGAACTCAAAAAACATGGTATCGATAAGGGAGAAAATATTCTGGAAAATGCGATCGAAAAATGTATTTTAATAAATAAACAGCTTCTACATACAACAAAAGATTGTATTGTTAACAGCAATTTAAAGTTAGAGACAATTTACCGTGGTATGGGACGGAATGAAATTGGTCAAATTATTATATTTTATTCTCTCATCGAAATTTATTACCAAGAAAAAAGGGATAAAGAAGAAGATATAATCAAACATTTAACAAGATTAACAGTAGACGATTTCAAACGCTCGACAAAACAACATATCTTTTTTCCATTTTATCAAAAGCAAAAAAAAGACAAAGCGTTAAGTACAATATTTATAGGGTCTTTATCATTGGGTTTTATCGCTGGAGCTATTACGTTTTTATTACAGTAAAAAGAATGAATAAGAAAGAGTTGGAATTCCATTTAAAACTCAAAATATTCTCATATGACATTATACGAATGGAAGAGAATGAAGAAGATTTGGATTTTTTGTATTCTTGTGGTAGATTTGTTCAAGCGTTAAATGACTTTTTTTGTAAAGTGAAAGAAAGAGAAAAAATGGTAATAAGTGAAATATGTATTTTCCTTCACAAACGTTGTATGAAGAATGGAGGTGAATATTCAAAATCGAGAAGAATTGTTGGAAATCATTACCCCCCAGATCCAGACTTCATTGAAGAATATATGAAATTATTAAACAAACAATATCGTAGTTTTACTCCTTACACTAAATCACTAGCTACACGAATGTATTTTTCTCTTGAATATATTCATCCGTTTTCAGATGGTAATGGGCGGGTAGGAAAAGCTTTATTCGCAATATTGAACAAC
Source organism: Paragorgia papillata (assembly GCA_035771165.1). NCBI lineage: Eukaryota > Metazoa > Cnidaria > Anthozoa > Scleralcyonacea > Coralliidae > Paragorgia > Paragorgia papillata. Next base: position 228,892 of record JAWNZC010000400.1, on the reverse strand, counting down.
AATTTATTTTGTAAAGTTAAAACACACAAACAGCATGAAGAATTATGTAAAGAACTAGAAAGATTAGAACGTGATGTTTACGTTTTCGAAGATAGAGAATGTAAAATTCATAAATTTAATAAATTGCAAAATATTTTACAATAAAAAAATTATCACCATATTGGGTATGTAATAAAGCAGGGTTGTTGTTTTTTCGATATATATCTGTCTTTGTATTTATCTCTTAAGCACAGTTTTTTCTTTTTTCCAGTTTTCATCCTTCTTCTTCTTTAAATATATCACAGTCTTATCAGGATATTCGCAAAAACAACATTCTGGTATTGTCTCTGAATTACGAAACTTTTCATTCAACTTGTCTGCAAAATGACTTTGGGTATAATAAAGAGTAAAGATACATACGATCATGACAAACCACTGGTTATACTTCAACATCATCTTTAATCTTTGATAAAAAATTTATTACATAAAGTGAGTGAGCGAGTTTATATATACTCACTTCACTATACTACCATACATTTTTTTTCATTTTAACAACAACATTTTTCATTCATTGGGTAAAATATAGATAAATTATTAATTTCCGGCACTTCAGGTAATACAAAATTTACATAATCTTCTAATTCACTTTCAATATTCTCACAACAATATACACATATTTGACAAGACTCGTATTGCGTTTTAAAATCTATAACGGGTGGATCAGAGATACGGAAAGTGGGTAACGATAAAATAAAATTTCTCTCAACATTTTTTCCTCCTCACTCATTTTTCTATTTAAATTTTCCATTTTATAACATATCGGTTCGATATAGGATGTACATTCGTTCATACAATTTTTATAGCGGCATTTAATTTGCGTTTTATAAATATCATCATCTATTTTCAGATATCGTTCTATGTATTTATTTATTCGTTCAATATTATAGTTAGCGCGGGATTGTCGTGCTAATACTCCGTCAGGATTATGTTGTTTACAAAAAAAAATAAAACATGCAATTAGATTATAAACCATTTCAAAATCAACTTCTTGGTTAGAAATAGAGATACAGTTGAAGAAAAAATAAGGTGATACAGAATACAAAAAAAAATAGCTGTTAAAGCTCTCACACCATATTGCGTACGAATATGAGAGAATAATTCATATTTTCTTGTCGCACCACCGTACGCGAAAGGCGTATTCATTGAATTTGTATTTTCATTTTTACAACCCGTTAAATGATAATTATCTCTTTGCGTAACTGTATGATAATTAGGTAAAAGCTCAAAATAATATTCCTTAACTACATCAGGGTTTTGAGGGAAAAGCGAACAACATATGGAACTATCGCGGACCAATATCAAATCTCTTAAACAAGAAGATAGTCTCACTGCCCAACGACCGGTTCTGTCAGACATATTAGGTATTAAATATCGTTTTAGATTGTTGTCTATAGTAACATAAGGTAAGAGTTCTTTGTCTTCTTTGTTTTCATCACCAGGTGTTCCTCTATACAACCATAAAGGATAGAGGTGTCGAGTACATCCGAGTTGCAGGATGTCTTCTCTTTCAATCAATCTTATAAAACCACCTTGATATATATCCAATAGACCAAATAACCAATATAATATACCAATTTCACGATTACGAAATTCACGAAATTCAGGAACAATAATAAGAATCGTTTTCAAAATACATTCTTCGTCGTCGTCATGTTTTATTCTTTTAGTATTTTCACGTCCCAATTCTGATTTGGCGCGTTTACTCATGTCTCTTGCTCATCCTCTTCTTCAATAATTTCTTTAAAAAAAAAGTAATTGTCTTCACATAACTTTCTTTTATGAATAGGACAGTTTAACATTTTAATTGCGTTATTGATATCACACTCTCTGACAAATTAAATTTTACAATGTTCGTTTATGTCTTCCTGAAACCGTTCCAATACTGTTTCATTGTTTATCTTCAACTCCTTAATCACTCGTGGATAAAACAATTCCATTTTTTCTTTAAACGAAATATCACATCCATTGCAATATTTATAGTAGGCATCATTTACCATATTAACAATAACTTCAATGTAACATAGGGTTAAAACATTACCTATTTCTTCTGTTTGTTTTTCTTCCTCAGTCTCTTTTCTTTTCTTATTAAGATCACATGAGATTGAACTGACAAAGCTACGTTTTGCAGCCATCTTTTACTGAACAATGAATTTTTTTTACAAACTGTATTTATAGTTTTATTTATAATATTTTATAAAATATCAAATATAGAAATCTCAACCCAAATATGGATGTTGAAACACAGAGGGAAAATAAAAATAAAAAACCGTTTTTATTTCTGTAAAACCTGCAGTTCAAAAACAACATCTGCGAACATATCATATATTTGAATAATTTATTTACATTCGTTTTACCAATATGGTATGGAAATAGATATATATGTTTTTACAAAAAAACAGCTGTTTACTATGGGGGCGAACATACCGAATATGGTAGTGAATAGAAATATTCGTTTTTACCAAATAACTTCCCGTTTACAATGGGAGCAAACATACCAAATATGGTTGTGAATAAAAACATCCGTTTCCTAGGATATATAGGAACATACCAAATATGGTAGTGAATAGAAATATTCGTTTTTACAGATATTTATAAAAAAAGATCTGAACTCCATCAAATTTCATTCAAAACTCAAAACTCGAAGAACAAACAAGAAAAAAATACTAAAGATGTCTACTTCTACTTCTACACCGTTGGTTGAGAAATATTATAATGAAACATGGTTGAATAATGAAATGTTAATAGAAGACTGGATATACGAAGATAATTTTTGGGTGAGAAGAACCAGTACCAATGGGAAAACTATATTCGTGTTCACGAACAGAAAGGCAAAGAATTTTAAAGAAATTCACCATCTCTGCCGCAACATTTCGGTAAATTGGGGATACCCCGCACAAAAAGAAGAAGAATAAAAAAAATCAGGAATAAAAACAATTTTTTAATGAACTATATATCAAGAACTATATATATATCAAGAACTATATATAAAGAACTATATATCAAGAACTATATATCAAGAACTATATATCAGGAACTATTAACAATAACTATCGATTTTTATTCTTATTACGTTGCTTAAAAATGTCTTATTGTTTTTTTATTTTACTTAAGTATATTTCCGTTATCACAACGAATATCGTATTGAATATCTTTCACAGCAACGCGTACACACGCTTCTATCTCTTTTCTCTCTTCCTCTTCTTCTCTTATTTTCCCCTCTTGATTTTTTCTCTCCATAGTCATGGTATGAGATATTACGTTTACCAAAGCATCCTTTAAATCATTCGTCATCTCTACTTCATTTTTCTTATATTCTTTTAACTTTTCATTCACAATTTGTTGTAAATCTAACACGAAGTCTTCAATATCGTTGATTAGATGATCTTGAACGAAACAATATTCCTCTACGGTCCCACAGCACGTATGATCCATCAACTTATCATCCGACATCGTGTATACAAAAAAAATAGAATGTGGTTTATGCTTCTTATATATAATCAATCAATGGAACGAAAAATAACCCAAAAACACAGATAAAAAAGATGAATTCAAATATTCTGAAAAAAAAATATTCAAAAATGAGGCTAAAAAAAATAATGAGAAAACATAAATGAACGTAAACGAAAGTAAAAAAAGCATAAATATTCATAAACGAAAGTAAAAAAAAGCATAAATATTCATAAACGAAAGTAAAAAAAGCATAAAAAAGCATAAAAAAGCATAAATAAGCATAAAACAGAAAGATTCTAATAAACCATATATAGAGCGAAAAAAATATACCTAATATGGATTTGGGGTGTAATCAAAAAATTATAAAAGGCGATAGTATTGAAATAAATAAAAACATACGATGTTTTTTTCCAAGAAAAAAGATGGATATATACAATTACGATGATGAAACTAAGCTTAAATGCGAACACTGTTTATTTGAAGTAAGTGTACTACCCGCTGGTTCTCTCTACAGATGGAAAGACACATATCAAAGACATCTGTACAGTTGGATTAATATTCCGAAAACAAAAAAAGAAATCTTCACGTTCCCCTGCTTTAAATACCATTATCAATTTTCAGATTTAGCGGGGTCAACTATAACCTATGGAATGAGTCTCAACTATGCCTTAACGCAGGACACAGAAGGTGTGAATAATCTATTTACAGTAGAAAAATATTCTGGAAAACTTAAAAAGGAACTTGGTGAACCACAACCAATAAAAACAATAGATGCTTTAAAACATATTGCCTTCGATATAGATCAAGAATCACAAATACATTATCATATCGGTAAAAATGAAGAAAACTGTTTTTTAATTGAACTAGCCATTTTATTAAAAAACGAAAAGAAATCGAAAATACTTTTAAACCTTATATTTAATTTAAATTGTATACATGTTAGAATTAAGCATCAACAAATCATTAACAAGATGATAAAAGCTAGATCTAGAAAAAGAAAATTAGTTTATTAAAGTCATGTATATATTTACTCCTTATTTGTCTCTACTGCTTCTCTCTTTCGTTTCATTGATTGTTCAACAAACTTCGCAAGATCCTCTGAATGTTCAATATATCGTACAAGTTTTACTTTTGCAAGCTTCCCACCCACAACAGTTTTTATCTGTCGTTTCATCCAGAACTTTATTATCGATTTAAGCTCTAATTCGATATCATCATTAAGATTAACTTCCACCAACTTTTCCTTCAAGATTTTCTGTATATGGCTTGCTATTTCTTCAACATCACCGTCTAAATGTTCTTGAACAAATTTATGTGTCGCTTTAACATCAATTACTTGAACATCCGTAACTTTTGTCGAAATTAATGAATCGATTCTCGATATATTCTCCTCTAACATCTCATTCGTTTGTTTTTTTTCTCTCCCTGTACTTTATTATACCTTTCAATTCTAATATGATGTCTACGTAAAGATTAATCTCTAATAATAATATTAATATCAGATCTTTTTCCCTCTGATTCATTTGGTTTTTGTAATTCTTCTTCTTCGTTCATGGGTTTATATATATATATATATATATATATATATATCTTTTACCAAATATGGTTGTAGGAAAAACAAAAAAATCGTTTTTTTTTAGCGAAAATATATTTATTGTCTACTCATCATCCCAAAATCCAGTACAACGTCCTATATCCAGACTAAAATCATAACTCTTCTGAGATAACGTCCAATAATATTTATACGTAGGAATTGGTGTAATTCCTTCCGTGTTCACCGTTTCAAAAAAAACTTTATCTTCATACTTCTTGAAATAATCCTTTTTTACATCAAGTACCTTGAGATGGGTACCAAAACAGCTCCACAGCATTTCATATATTCCATCAAAACAAATAAATGTTGCGTTAATGTTATTCACATCCATTTCCTTTACCAACATGTTTAATGCGTTTGTATGATGGTGATATCTTACATTCACCGTAAAATTACATCTTTAATATAAGCCTGGGAAAACATTCAAGTTCACGTGTTGTTTTATTTGGATAAAATGAATAAAAATATTTTTTTATTTTTTTTTCATCTTTTTCTTCTTCATTCTTTTTTTCTTTTAATTCTGGTTGAATATCAAGCAAAACTTCTAGATCATGTATATATGCATCTAATTCTTCTTGCGACATATTTGCAATCATCCAATTGAGTATTTTTTCACCCCGACACATTACAACCAAAGTATTTTTTCCCACTGTAATATTTCCCTTCAACGCGAAATGGATACAACAACTTGGATATAGTAAAAGTTGGGCACCATCGATTTCTTCTTCGTTTAATACTTTATTTTGTGGTGTTCCAAACCCACATCTGTCAGCAATAGATGAACATCCTGTAATCCCACATCTTTCAGGAAAGGGTTTTTGACTAATAAAATTTAAAAAACCTTGAAACTTAAAGGATAAAGCATCAATCACCTTTTTACTCATTTTGTTTACTTTTTTTTAAAACTTCTTTACATACAGTAGATGAAATAAAACTAGAAATTACTATCGCAAGGAAGTGCTGCCTGAAAGGAGGAGCTTGACAATAATCACAGACAATTCTTTAGGATATCTCGGCAATGATGTCGCAAGTTCTTTCACATTTTGTGGCAAATTAATACAATGACCTGAGTAACCTCTTTGTCCACCAGGTTTAATATAAACTCTCATGATAGGGAGAGCACGAGCAATCAACATTTCCTCAACTTGAGTCAACTCTTGTAACTCACATGGGACAGGTGAAGGAATCATTGAATTTTCAAATGAGAATTTTCTAGGAGATTTATTATCTCTACAACATCGTGAGCACACATAATTATCAGGTGACCTTGGATTATATTTCAATGGCCATGCCTCATAACAAATTCTGCATTGACTGATGGAAAATTCAATAGATTTATGAAATTTATCAATGTTATGTTTTGCCCAACTTTGTTCGTGAATACTACCATTTTGGATGTCAAATTCTTTCAAATAATCTTGCTGATTTGTAATTTTGTTGGTACTACTTTGTTGTAGTGTAGCAGATGTCTCTGCTCGTTTTCTTTTCTGATATTTTTTTCTAGCATTTTCCAGTCTAGTTTGTTTCTCATTTTCAGTTTCTGCTGCTTGCTTTGTTTTCTTATACTTTCTAGCATTTTCTAGTCTAGTTTGTTTCTCACCTTCTGTCTCCCTTGAACGTTTTTTTTTCACACATTCATTTGCACTTGTACTTTGCCCTGATGAACTAAGGCTGCCTTTTTGGTTTATGTCAGAATTTATTAACTGAACAGCCACACCTTTGACTTCAAAGGGTGTTACATTCCCTCGAGGTACAGTATTTTGGAAATAAATCACCAGGTTATTTATACTTTCAATAGAAATTAGTACACATTTTCCAAATGGGTGTGGTATGCCATATGAATCTCTTGAATGAGAGTCAAAAACTTTAAAGTTTCCTTCAGAAGTCTTAAAAATTGCAACAGTGTTGCAATCAACAGTCAACAGGCAATGTTGATAATTTAACTGAGAATCCAAAAATAGACTATTGAGTGCATTCTCCAAAGAATAATAAGGTAGATTGTTAGTTGCCATAAACAAATCACCAGCAAATGGGTCACTGTATTGCAAAGAATACATTTTATCAGAAACTGAAACCATTTCTGGCACATCAGTTAAAAGCAAGAAGGTTTTATTAATATAATTGCTTATACAAGTATAAAGGCTATTTCCATCACATAATATTACATTTAGGAATGATGAATCCCATGCATTAATGTTTGTCATTTGATTATGTATTATTGCAGTCAAAGACATGGCTACACATTGTTTACCAGCATTTTGTTTAAACTTTCTGGTATTGCCTTGGCTAAAATCAGCACATATTGTTCTATTTGGGTCCACAACATCATATACTGTGGGTCCAGGATTTTCTTCAACATCATTTGCCATTCTCAACAACAGTGGAACATACACATTGTAACATGACATTTGAGTGAACGACACTATCACTTCGCTCAAACTTTCATATTGCTCTGTCAACCTCTTTGTTGGCAAATATAAAAATACACTCAGGTAAAATATTCGCACCAATATTAGTAATACCATAATTTTTATTACCAGCTGAAATAACATCAACATTGTTCCACAAATGTTTATATCTTCGAGTGGTGTTGAATCCTGTTTGACTCTTACATTATTGTGTGAACCAATTCGGGCACGATATTGCTCAATTGTCACTCCCATTTAGGCAAAATGTTGAGTTATATTTTAAAGGTTTTTATGTTGTCAACAGTCAACAGGCCCAAATTATGCCTTCGTTTGTGTATTGTTTTTAGCGAGCACCACGACTTCGCTAGGTTTGTTTTTAGCGAGCACCACGACTTCGCTAGGTTTGATTTTGACGAGCACAATGGCTTCGTTTGATTTGAGTTGCGTGATACCCACACGCAGATAATGTCTGATCGGAATACTGATCAGCGCGAACACAATGGCTCCTGTGAGAAAATTGAACTCACACCAATATACACCTATTAAAATAGAAGGTAAATCGTATTCACAAACAAAACAATTTGATCTTTAATAGCCAAATGCCGTTTTAAGTGAGCCTTTAAAGACGGGACAAACAAGAAAAACTAAGTACACAGAACTATCTTAGTCGTCTTACCTTGAAAACAGAATATCTCCTCAATGAAATCAATTGAAATTCCCGACTGGCAGGACAGATCGTTCGAGAAGTTATTGGCACAGCTCACAGACGCTCACTCACTCACCTCATGGCGTTGCGAGTTCAGAAAATACCATATTCGTGGTGGCGTTGAGAAGTTCCGAACATTAATTCCGTACAACTTCCGTGAAAACGAATAACCCTCTGGAGTATGGAATGTAAACAATCTCGTTCAAACTAAACTACGTCACAAAACGTCATAAAACTTAACATCCAGGAAATTTTCACATATATCGAGATCTCGTTGACTATACATAGGTCCGGTAAGAGGTCTGGGCACGAGACATAGGTAACCCATGTCAAGATTAGTGTGCTGCCTACGGCAGCAACAAAATAGATTTTTTCCCCTCTTTAAATAGTAGTTTAATAGCATAAGTAAAAAAATAGCCCATCCTACACCCATATATGGGTATAAAATAAAAAAATAATAAACAATTTTTTTTTTTCATACAAAAAATCCAAAATCATACCATATATGGATATATCCGGGGATAATATTGTAAACGGAAGTGATCAGCGTGAGTAAAACGGAAAAAGTATTTTTACAGCGGGGAAAAAAACAAAAACATACCATATATGGTCATCGTGGATAGCCCTACCGGAAGGGGCGTCAATCAATATACACGACCATATACGTCACGACACACCCGCAATCACTTCATTCGACAAGATGGTAGTGTGTCGTGCAGAGCTCCGTCTCTTCGATCGGTGAGAAAAAACTTTTTTTCTATGTTTTTTTCTTAAATCTCTATATACATAGTTTTTTCTACAAAAATTTTTTATAAAAATAAAATAAATTTTGTTTCTCTAAAATTCTTAAAATATGCATGGTATGTGACACACATACACGTAAGAAAATAGTGAAAATGTTCCGTGAACGCGTCTACGTGTATCGACCCCACACACGTAAGTTCTCTCTCAAATACATTTCACTTTTTTCTATTTTTCAATTCATTTATTTTTCTAGTTTTTTCGAAAATACCAATCCACCCCTCCTAACCTACTAAAAATTCCATATATAATAAGGAGCCAACACCTACTCTCGATCTCCCCCCGTACAAACAATATAATCAAATCTTTTTCCGATTTTTTCATTGGCTAACCAATTATCATACGAGTCTGGCATTGGCTTAGAGCTAGTGCCAGGCTCCAACACATTAAAAAAAGTAGTATTATATATACCACTACTGACGAAGCACATACAATCATTAGCTGGGGGAGCACTTTTCGTCCTGTCTACAAAGAAGTCTGTGAACGATTAGCCAAGATTACGTGTTGCCCTAAATTATTATTGAGTGCAACAGTTCCTGCCAAAGTAGAATCTGAACTGAAAGCTATTTTTGATGGCTTAACAATTTTCAGAGCAATTGTCAGGGGCGGATCTAGGAATTTTGATACCTTAGTCAAAGTTGCTGTGGGCCCATATTTCTAGGGTCCGGCGCCCCCCCCCCCGGAAAATTGTTTTAATTTGGATTTCTGAAATGGCATTTCCTGCATTCTGACAGCACATTTGAGCAAAATTTTAAATGTACAACATTAGTGGTTTCTCCTATAAAATCGCTGATAGATGACACTCTTGATAGATGTCACAATCTCAACATTTCTGCCTGTAAGTTCACTGGAGATCTCTCAAAACAAGTTCAAGACAGCCAACTACTGAATATTGAACAGTTTAAGATTGTTCTTGTAACACCAGAAATCTTGAAAGAAGGAGAGATCATGGATACTCTTATGGCGTTGGTCGACAAAGATAAATTTGAAAGAATCGTGTTTGACGAAGCACATACAATCATTAGCTGGGGGAGCACTTTTCGTCCTGTCTACAAAGAAGTCTGTGAACGATTAGCCAAGATTACGTGTTGCCCTAAATTATTATTGAGTGCAACAGTTCCTGCCAAAGTAGAATCTGAACTGAAAGCTATTTTTGATGGCTTAACAATTTTCAGAGCATCTGTCAGGGGCGGATCTAGGAATTTTGATACCTTAGTCAAAGTTGCTGTGGGCCCATATTTCTAGGGTCCGGCGCCCCCCCTGGAAAATTTTTTTAATTTGGATTTCTGAAATGGCATTTCCTGCATTCTGACAGCACATTTGAGCAAAATTTTAAATGTTTTAAAACATGTTTTTAATGGACATTTTATCATTTTCAAGAAACATTTTATCTAAATTGGACTTTAAATTGATATTTTCTTGTTGTCTTAGAAACCTTGTGATAGTTTGCAAGTGTGTAAGGCTAAGTTTTTCCAGGAATGAGGGTGGGGAAATCCAATAAACAGTAGAGAGATATGTGGTCACATTCTAATATAAAAAAGTTGGCTGTTTCGCTCTATGTCAAAGTTCATCAGCATGCCTAGGAAACACCAGTTACATTGTTTCAGTCAGTGAATCCAACATGGACACCCTGACCAACACACAAGTGAAGGTCTAGCTGAATTTAACATTCTGCATAACCCAGAGCAAGGTGTGACTACCTTCTATGGCTGTTGAGCCCCACCTACCCAGAGCTGTCTGGCTTTCAAATGCCTGATACTTGCCTTTTAAACCTCAACCCAAGCAGACAATGTCTGGTTAGGAGTCAGGAGAAGCTTTTGTTAATGACCATAATGGACATTACATGGACAATAGACATAGAGGAGCTCAACTCTCTACATCATCCCGATCATTCTAACCCCCATCTAATATGCCACTACCCATCCCCCTACTAACCCATGTTACTACGAGCTGTCTGGTTTTCAGGCACCAGCAACCCAAGTTCAATTCCTGTCCAGTGCAATTATCAGATTAAAATTTCATAATAGCCACATGTGAGAAGAATGCTTACTTGATGTATAACGATAATACATGGAAATTTGTAGAAATGTCATGTAGATATTTATTGCTTAGCTTTTGATCTGTTTCCCCAGGCCCAGACCTTATTACTTATATGTTAAAAAGTTATTATTTATAATACCATTATTATATGTTATATACAGTATATAGACAATTAACTGACTTGTATAAATATGAACTGAGGACGAATGTATTATGTAAAGTACTGTGGAAAGGCAATCTGACTCTGCATCATGATTATGACATACTATAGTGAGTATCTAGAATTGAAACACTACCTAAGTAGTGCTTATAGTACTACATGAAGCATTCAATAGCATTGGTTTATACCAGTGTGCTCAACGCAGATTATGCTAATATGGAACGGATATCAACAAAGGTTAGGGAAGTAACATGACAACAGACTATTAAACATCGATATTGAATCCATATTGATGAACTACTGTACCTATAAGCTTACCTTAGAGCGACATATGGCTTTAATACTCTAGCTTGTCCGCCTTCATGTCTTGTGGCAAATAGACCGTACGTCTCAGCACCGTCGATGTCTTCCCAATCTTGGGGAAATGCTCTCCGGCCGCCAGTACTCGACAAGCACTGATTCTCACAGGCAAATCAACATACATTTGCCGCAAAAGAACATCATCGCTGCTTTTTAAAGCACACAACGCACGATCTAACAAGCTTGTAAAAGCCATGAATTGATCGAACAGAGTTAGACTGAACTAAGACTTTGCATACCGCATTTTGCAGGCTTCCAAACATAAGCTTGAAGTCGAGTAGCAATCCTGTTCATGATGCTGCAAATGCTGCAAATGCTGCAAATGCGGCAAAGTTAGTCAAACCGTCCTGTATCAGCCAATCAAAACCCAAGTGCGTCAAGAAACTTTACTTCCGACGTAATTGCATGCACTTCCGACGTATTTGCATTGTTTTCGACCAATCAGCGCTCGTTATTTCGACGTATTTCGGCCAGTTCGAGGTATAAAATTGTACCCATTTGTAAAGATTTACACCTCTATCCCTAGGCCGAGCGTATAAGACTGCTCTAGTGGTCTGGTGCATAGTTAGCTCACGTGCAATCAACACGGGGGAATGAATAGGACCGGACGTAGAGAGATTTATTGCGTTATTGCGCTCGCATTCGCTCCTCGAAATCGGTTTTAAAATAAAATTTTAAAAATTTGGAAAGTAATAAATATTTGGCCATTTTTTATTGAATTAATTAGTCAGCTTTTTAAAATTGAATTAATTAGTCAATTTTATTTACGTTAGTCGCTTGACGTGTTTGACGTACCCTAGATCCGCCCCTGTCTGTTTTCAGAGAGAATCTTTTCTTGGACGTTAGAGAGCGCACAAGCAAGTTTTACGATGACTTGAAAAACTTTATTGATGACCGAAAAGACGAATGTGGTATTGTTTATTGTGTTTTGCCCAAACATGTTTCCACACTTCATGCAGAACTCCTAAAAAGAGGATTTAACTGTGTTAAATATCATGGCCAATTGTCAGAAGAGGTGAAAATAAGTAACCATGCAAAATGGGTGAATGGAGAATGCAATGTAATTGTTGCAAATTCATCATTTGGAATGGGTATAGACAAAAAGGATGTGCGATATGTGATCCACGGCAGGATACCCACAAGTATCGATGAGTATTACCAGCAATGTGGGCGTGCTGGGCGTGATGGATTGCCAGCAAAGTGTGTTCTATTTTATAAATATGAGGACAAGAACATGCTTTTAAAACTGTTCCAGAACCAGGGTGAAACCAGTCAGCAGATAGCATGTGTAAATGAACTTATTCATTTTCTTGAAGACCCTGTGCAATGTCGTCACAGGAGCATCATGCTATTCTTTGGTGAGGCAATGACCAATTTCATTTGTGGGGTGAGTTGTGACAATTGTTGCCGACATGGGTGTTTCCATTTAACCGATGGTACTTCTGATCCTATGAAGGTGGTGCAAGTAGTTGTGGAATTAACTGGAAGGATTTTTACATGTAACACCCTGAAACTTTTCTTAGCAAGAAGTCATCAGAAGGTGATTCAAGAACAAGAACTTGATAATTTATCCAACTTTGGTAGCCTTAAGAAAAGGTTTGTACCAAGTGTCTTGCTTGATAAAATTTTACATTCATTAATTAACAGTGGTGTTTTAGCAGAAGTTCCACAAAAGAAAGGCAAAAGTTTATATCTTCAGCTTGTTCTTGGCCCAAAAGCACATGATCTGCTTGCTCTTAGGATGAATGTATCCCGATATGAGAAGTAAACAATAAGGCAATAAGAATTTTTAATAAATTGTTTGTCCTATAATTTGTACTAGTAAGTAATTACATGTTTTTGAGGGCAATTTGGGATAAATAGCCTGAGTTAGTTTTCGTAAAAAATATGAAATTGCCGGAATGAAGTGAGAGGAAATTTAAAATTTTTTAAAGGTAATATCCAGCGCGTTATACGCATGTACGAAACTAATGTTTACTTCTTCGTTTATAAAAATATATACTGATATCTTATTCCAGATTGTAAGCTTTTCTTGCTTCCTCTTCATTTCTTGTACCCAAAACACAATTGGATCCTCGTTGAATCACTTAATTTTCTGCATTGTTCCTTCGAACGATTTTTTCAAAACTTGTCAAAACATGACATTCGTAGATAATTACATGAAGTACTTGGCTCAGGTTGAGTACTTCATGTAATTATCTACGAATGTCATGTTTTGAGAGGTGCTCAAAACAAAGATGGCGGATCATGCGCAGAACGCACTATATATCACCTTTAATGTATTTGAAAATTAAGGAGGGCTATTTATCCCAAATGCCTGAAAAAAACAACCTAATTAATTGCATGTTACATGGAATGTTTGTTTGAATCCTACTTTCAGCCATTTTGAAGTAGAAAACAGAAAGACTTGACACAAACTTCCTGCCAATTATAAACTTTTCCAACTAATTATAAACTTTACTGTTTTTGCTTATTGTTCATTTATCTAATATAAACCAATTAATAGTTAGTGTTTGTTTGACCAAGACTATAGCATGTCATTGGGAAATTTCCTATGAAGAAATGAATTAAATTCACTGTTTGCTTTCAGTTCTCCTTTTTCCATCACATTCACACACTTGGTTAGAACTTTCTCTCCTTCCTTGCATTTGCTATCAGCCCAAGGGTATTTTAGAACATCAGTTCTGTGTTTTGAAACAAACCATTCTTCATTGATGGCAAATTGGGCAATCCTCAACTGGTCATACAATGATGGTGGTTTCTTGTGCTTTTTTGTGTTGTGGATGTCAAATTATTCACGACCTTTGTACATTTGTCGGTTCATTTCTAACAAATTTACACTGCACGACATCAACTCAACCATCTGAAATGAGCTTTGAGCTGATGAGAACTGCTTTACCGGACGGACGAGAAAATCTTCGACCCATTCATCCCCTGCCAGTTGCTTTCCTTCTTTACCATCCAAGCTGACAGTCCTGTTCCTCTGGTACATGAGACGGTATGCAATTGGCCATTTGGCTATTGCATTAACAGTATGAGTAAATGCTTCATCCCGATAATTTGTTTTACCCATTTGTGAAAAAAGGGCAGGACAAATCATCCACACACCTTCAATTGCATGACCATTTCCATACCTGTTGAATAAAAATATCATGATGAGATTAATAATGTTGATGATTTGTAATACCAACCAATACCTTTTGGTAACAACCAGACTTTTTGGCAGGAATTGGCCCTATCCCAACTGTAGTTCTACTATTAGTAATGTATCATATAAGATATGTCAATCAATGTGTGGGTTACCGTACTAGAAAGGAAACGTTTTTGACCGAATTGACACTCATGTTACTTTATAACCATACTTTTCCTTAATAATCTACCATTCCCACTGTAAACCTACCTGACTGACTCCCTGTACCATCTTGTTATGGGCATCAGATAGTTGATGGCTTGGGAGTGGTAGTTAAATACAGCATCTTGTTCTTGTTCCTTCAACCACTTCTTTAATTTATCAAGCAATACCTTGTTATGGGATTCTGTTTCTTTAAGACACTTGTCCAGGTCTTCAGACGTTGGAAAATAGGATGACTTTTGAAAAGACTTGATCATAGCAATGGATAGTCCATCATCGTAATCAAATACAGCTTCTTCGTTGTTGTTATAATTGTTGTCTTTAAATTTGGACTTGAAAGATGACGGATTTACTGTTGGTCTTTTTAAAACCTTCTCCACTACATGCCAGAATCCCCCAGGCCCTGCAATGCGTGCTATATATTCGTTTACGTACCCACGGGAGTGAAAATCTCCACCTCCAGGAGTATGGCAGCCATAGACGTCAGGACAACGTTTTGAACAACCTTGTATTAAGACAGTGTTCTTTTGATCACCGACATTGATATTCAGACCACGTGCGAAATTTAATCCAGCATCGCTACAATCCATATTCGAACTCTCCGAAGCAGTCGTCTTAAAGAAAGATTCAACGTGACTAATAACATCTTCTTCTTCTTTTATTTTCTGTTCGATTAAGCTAACCATTATAGTATCTTCCTTCACTTTAGCTATTTCTAGTGGAGGCACAGTATCTTTAAAAAATTCATCTCGAACAGAAGCACCACAATCCAAAATAATCTTCGCGGTAATGGTGTGTCCCATGTGAAGAGCCAACGTTAGTGCCGTCTGTCCAATACCATCTCGAACGTTAATCGGACAACCAGAATATACAAGACAGCGGACGAGTCGTGTATTACCGTTCAACGAAGCCAAATGAATAACAGCCCTTTCATATTGATCTCGAGCTGGAAGCCATTCGTCTTTAAGCGCGGAGATACGTTCAACCAAATAATTTTCGCTTGTATAAACAGACGCGATATCTCGCAGTCTATCAAATACGGACTTGAAACGCTTGTCTAATTCTTCGTTTGCCTCTTTGATTCCTATTTTACATATCAATTGTGACCAACTTAAATTATCCATATTCATGAGACCACTCTGAGCGTTAAATTTATAAGGGGGGTGGGCGGGGGGCTAAGTGTATAGATGGTTAAGTAATTCATAAATTTGATATAGTTAATATTTCTATTTTTAGATTCAAGACATTTAATTTTCTTAAGATGCAATGCAATGAACTTAAATGTTATTTTGGCATACTTTTTGCTATTCTGTCAAATTTCATAGCTGAATGTCACTCGTAATTTTATACCACCTCTTTCATGTCAGATAAAAGGCCTGTCCATTTATACTTCTGAAGCAATTATACCAAATACACTTACATCTTATCACACAATTATTACCATCACTGGTATTAATCTATGTATTAATTTAAGTTGGCAAACTGCAAAGTGAACAGAATCCAATAAAATTTTATTTATACAAGGCATTAAAATATATGAGGAAGTTACTGTACATGACACACACACAAACATTCTGTAAGAAAAGTACTGAAATACTACACGCAAAAACATACTTCTTAATAAATCCAATGTATTTACAAGACATTATATTATTGTAAAACCATAAAAACATAACTACAGTATATATATATATATATATATATATATATTGAGGACTTAAAACCAGAGCAGTCTATGTTCATGCATGTTTTGGCCCACCTGTTGGATGAATGAGTATGACACCTAAGCACAATCTTTGACAAAGTATTAGCAACATAGGTCTGACTGTTATGATCTGACTATTAATTTTTAATAGTTTATAATAATTATATTATAAAATATATTATAATAATTAATCAAACTTTTAAACTCTTTTTTCTCAAAATGCCATAATTGGACATGGACTGTTATAGTTTTAACCCCTCTATATACATGTACAAGTCATTCTAATCTTCTGCACTATCGCTTGACATATCATCAACTACAAGTAATAATTCATTGGAATTGTTTGTAAGAGATTCTTCAGAGATATTTTCTGTTTCTCCCCGTAAAATCCTCTCATATTGTTTTTGTTGTTCTTTATGCTGCTCCAGACTCTTCATAAAGGCAAAACGTTCATATGCCCTGTCAAGAGCAAATTCCTTTCTGGAACTTTTAAGAGGAATGTATTTTGTTTTCTTCATCCCCTGAAAACCAAACTCATCAGCAAATAAATCTAAATTACTTGCAACACCAACTGTCTTGCACTGGTTTTCATGGGAGATTGGCAAAGGAAAAATCTTTGTTCTTTTTTTTTGCTAGGTCAGGAAAATCATATTCAACTGCAGGAATATCAATTATGAATTTTTTTTTAGCTTGCTGTTTGGTTTCTGCTGCATCAGAAATTTTTTGCAAATCATCACGTGTGGCGTACTTAATTTCTTCCTCTGATTCTGTAACAGAGTTTAGGGCCAAATCCAATTTTCGCAATAAATTTCTGTCTTTGAAACATATCCACTTATTGTTTAGCTCATCATGGGTTTCTTAAAAGAATTGAAAACACTTTTAAATATCAAGTTAAGAGATTTGTCATGGTACACATAAATATCAAGTTAAGAGATTGATCATGGTACACGTTATTATTGCATTGTAACCCATTAATTCCTGCCTGGGATACTGCCTCTGCTAGACCTTTCCTTCTGCATAATAAAATAATCTGCCATTAGCCACAATGAAATAAAGGATACTTGAACAATAAAACCCCAAAAATTACAGCAATGGAATCATTGCAGTCAAACTAAATATCTTAATTTATATGGAACACTTACCGATCTTGGTGTCTTTGTAGATAAGCTCTTTCACTGGACGCTGGGGTTTTACTGCTTCATCTTCATTGAAGTATTTCTCAATATTAGTTATGTCTGCTTCTCGCCATCCACGTACTGTGAAATCCCACATCTTGCCTTGTTTTACCTTTTCTTTCTGCAACTTGGGAAGTCTTAGGTGCCTCAATGAAGTGCGACATATCTGCATGTTATCTTGATAGGTAATCACTGGCTGGAGTATGATATCCTTGTAATTCATCAGCTGACTTTTAAGAACACCAACTCTAAAAAAAACAACAATGAATAGAAGTACCAGTACTGGTATACTAAATTATTGCTGGTTTTTTTCACAGTCTGGATTCGGACTGTGGTTTGTCAATTGAATATCCCTGGTAAAAAATAATAATCATTATGATAAGAACAGGGAAAAGAAATACATGTACCTAGAAAAAAAGAGTTTATAGATACAAGGTCATTGAAAACCTATATAATTTATACTGATTATTCACTTACAATATGGGATATGATTCTGATAAGCCGAGGCGTTGGAGAACTCGTATCATTGCTGCTCCAGCACCATAGCAAATAGACAAACCAAACAGGATTCGAATGTCATTTTTGCTGTGTTGGTCCCTAATATCCAATAAAGAAGCCAAGAGATGTACAGATGCTTTCATCTTGAGATCATCAGTTTTTAAAATGTTTCTGAAGGTGTTGTGTGAAAGAACAAGCTGTTCCAGTATATTTGTTATTGTTGGGCATGTAGTTTTGACATTTGCAACCAACTTCTGAAACAACAGTGGATCAAACACATCTGAAATGTCACTTGTTTTGTTGTCTCTTATGTTGAAATTAAAAAGTTTCTTTGCCTTTTCCACTTCTGAATTGATGGCATGTCTTTCTGATAATGACAGCAATCCACCAAGAAGCCTTCCACTTCCAATAATATCTTGTTGCAAAGAAATAACATCTTCTTGCAACTTTATAATTTTCTGAACACGAATATCATAATCAGTAATATATTTCTTCAAATCAAGAAGCATTTTTGAAGGATCATCATTTCCCCCCACTTCACTATTTGACCTCATAGCTTCTTCAAGATGCTCTGTTTCAGACACCAATTCTTGTAAGCTCATAAATTCATCAGAGTCTATAAACAAATATAGACAAATACATGTTTTAAAATAAAAGATCATTTAAAGATATAAACTTTTATATATAAGTATCGGCATCTCTATTTAACGGAATCAACGGAATCGACGGAATCAACGGAATCAATACCCTGGGTGCCAGAGGTTTTTCGACGCTCGTGGGGGATAACGGGGACACACGAGGAAGCCAGGCGGTAAAGTGGGAGGGGCCAACCCGGAAGGCGAGCGCGAAAAACCTCTGGAACACCGAGCCGTGTTTTACTGTTTTGATTTGAAATTTGAAACTTGTTATACTTTTGCCGCGAGCCAATCAAATCAGTCTCCCACTTACGCGCCAGCGCGTGCAGCCCGCCGTCTCGGTGATGGTATTTATTTGAAATCATGTCAATTTCATCATGAATTCATCGATCAAAAAAGCCCTGTTTTAAGTAAATAACGCTCATTTACTTCATCGGAAATGGCTTCGGCTACAACACCAGTTAAGAACGTTAGAAATAAGTTTTCAGAAACCAAATTTTGCCGAGTCTGTGGCGAATCTGTCTCTGTCGATGGTAGAGGTTGTTATAACATTTTCCGCAATGAAAAATCAAACAAAAGAGTACTTTCAGCGCGATTATCCAAGCTGTTGGAAACTGAACTTTGTAAAGAAATAGGTTCACATATTCTTTGCAAGAAGTGTTTTCGAAGAATGGAACGCTACGAAAGTACACTAGAAGAAATAGCAAAGTTGAAAGAGAGTCATCGCAGAAATGTTGAAAAGTGGAGCGCAGAGAATATCCGCATCAAGAGATGTACAAAATCGCCAAGCTATGGTGTTAAGAAATCAGCCCATGGCCATCGGCAAACACTTGTCCGACGTTCGCTCACGCTTGCTGATGAGACTGATAACCCTTCTGCCAAGTTCGAAGACAAAGAAAATCTCGCGCTATCAACGATTGAAACTGGCCGCGTAGAGGTGAGGACGGTCTTTTTTTTTTGCTGAGTTTTGTACTATATTTGTGCTACATGAACTTGACAATTGTCATTGTCCAACGCTGTTTTTTTATCTTTCCATCTTTGAGTCACAAATAAGCTCACGTTGGGGTGTTTGTTTTTTAAAGGTTCATCTGAAGCATAATTCTGGTCTTGCAATACGAATTCCAAAAGATGATATCGACCAAAAAGCTATAAAACAAATAGTGCTGGGCGAGTACACTTACGCAGTAAACGCTTTGTGGGAGAAGCAAGAAATTAGACAATTGTTCTTGAAGAAATTGACAACGAACATTGCAAAGGAATGCGATGGGCTGTGTTCCGTCAAAAATCCTTCCATGCTTCGAAGTGTTTCTGCAGAGAGCCTAAAAACATTTGATGAAAAGTCCCATGTTGCTGAACTTCGTGAAAGAGCGCCTATATTTGCAGCTGTGCTGGAAGCAAGCAGCTTGAAGACAACAAGAACACCAGAGGCTGAACAAGAGGACACTAAACACAGTGCAGGTGTCGATGCTTGCTGTGCGCAGTCAATGGCAGCTTCAATATTATTGCGATCCAGAAACAATCATATGAGCGCACAAGCGTACAGAGTGGCCCTTATCTTGTGGCATAGTGGTGCAAAGAAACAGGTAATAGATAATAGATTAGTTAAACGAGGATATTACCGAGGGACATATCGCTTCTAAAAAAATCCATAACGACATCCCGAAATCTAAATAATATAATTTGTGACTTCAGTTTTTATGATTAAAATTTAAAAGAAAATATTGAATTTAATTATTGTAGCCGGAGAAGATCAGATTTTCTTGGGCTATATACGTTTTGCCAAAAATTCAGAAAACCCCGCAAAGAATCGTTGAAAAATCGAACTTAGGACAATTTTTTAAATTCCAATAGTTACTCTGATGATTTCGTTTTGCTACTCCTATTACTCAAATCGTCAAAATTCTCTGTGTTGGTTTCCATTCCAATATAAATTAAAGACGATATAAAGTATATAGTAGTGCATGGCTATGGGTTTTGAAAACTAACATATTTATAATATTTATACTGAAAGGTGAAGAGAAACTTATGCGGTAGTTTATAACAATTTATAACATAATTTATAACACAATTTATAACACAATTTATAACACAAATACAATTTACAACACAATAATACATAATATTACGCTTGCAAAAACACTATTTAACTAGTGTCAGTAAAATATTTTTAAAATTGTGTCAAAGATTTTTAAGGATGGGATATTCTTTTTGGTTGACACTGTCAGTTGAAGGATACATTTGCTGTCGGTTGCTGAGTACGGCAATGAACAATTAGAGTGTATAGCTTAATTAAGTATTGGGACTCTATAATACGTTGACAAGTTACAATTTAAATATCCATCTTTGAGCTTCTTGTCAGGGGCGTAACTTGGGTATGAACATAAGGGGTGTGTGAGAGTTTTTTTTCTTTCACCTATTAAAAAGGGCGTGGCCCATTCTTTTGCCCAACTAAAAAGGGTGGGACCAATGGGTAAGGTAACCCACATGTACAATTCCTTAATTCATGTTATGTATGTGCACTTCACATACATGTAAATAAATATTTTTTATTATCCACGTATAATACAGATCCAAAAAGAATTGTATAGTTAGTTGCAGTGGTAATTGGGTTATTATTTTGTTACACCGGTAAAAAAAACAATTCTTCTTTTAAAATCCTTCTCCAAAATAAACTGGAAATATTTTTGCCCACTTTCAAACAAATTGCCCAACAACTCTAGTGTTTTCAGACATTGGGGGGATGTCACCCCCCCCCCACACACACACACACACTGTCACACACACACACACACCCCTCTGGTACTTGCACCCCAGCCTGCTTCTTGTAAATTCTTAAATTGCACTTGCTTCCTATTTCAGGTTTATACAAGAGGAGTTAAATGGGGAATCACAATTGGGCATACTAGTACTATTGGCAAAATTGATGAATTGGGGAAACTTTTCAATACCAAAGTGCTGAAGTGGAAAGACCAGCTGGAACACCACAGCAAGCTGAAAACCAGCCTAGAAACCATTATTGAAGAATGCATAGTAAGTGAAAAGGAAAAGCCTCTTGAATACATGTACCATGGTGAACACAGTGCAACTTTACAGGAAGGAGATGCAATTGGAATATTCAGTGATGATGACCTCAAGAATAAAGTAAAGAAAGAAATGGGTGTGCACTTCAATGAACAGATTTATGAACAGGCTGTAAAGTTTTTACAAACATGCACCAACAGTGCATCCATTTCCAGTGTGAGTGCAGATATCCTGAAGAATGTTATAGAGAAATGGCAAAGCAGTGGTCCTGCAAGTTACCAAATAATTGGTGACAATGTAGACATGCTAATTAAAATCAAGCATCAGTCAAGCATGAAGCCAAATAAGAGTATTCATTGGTTTCACATGAATGCTGTGAAAGATAGAGTCACAGCAACAAATTTGGCCAACGGCAAGCCCACTGGTTCTGTCAGTGATCTACTGCCAGGGGACCTGCTTCCATCAACTAAAGACAACCAAGATCTTCTGCATGATTTTATTCCACTATTTGCACGCATCATAGTCAACAGAATACCAGCATTCAGTCTATTCAATGATGTTGTAGTACGACATCTTCCCCACACATATTCTGATTTAATGAAAGAGAAATCTGAACAGGTATGGACTGTATGCATAAAGATAAACCTATATTTTGTTTAAAAATAGTAAGGTAAAGTGTTCTAAGAATTGGAACAAATATTCTAATGATTACAATTACTATTCTTTGTAACCAAAATACAGTTGAACCTCTCATAAGCAACTACCCAAAATGTCAGTGGTCGTTTACAAGTGGTCTGACCTTAAAAAGCTCTAAAATTTAGTCATGTAACGTTAACCCCACATAGTAAATTGCAGTTGCTTTATTTACGTTGAAAAGTGTTGATTAAAATGTGAAAAATCATTTAATTTCATGTTTGAAGGACAGCTGAAGTATATTACAGACTTCGATACATCTAAATAAATTGGAACTGGTGTAAAAGAAAATTGGTGTAATTCGGTTTGAAAATTGGGAGGCAACCAGGTGGCAAAACAATGTGGGGCACCAGAGGGGTAGCCAGAAATCTTGTAAGAGCACCAAAGTCATGAGAAAGCTCTAGAGGGGTCTCAGGGCATGCCCCCAAGAAAATTTTTTAAATCTAATGAAATGCCCATCTCCTGCATTTTGAAGAAATATATTTCAGAATTTGAGGAATTGATTTGAAGGAACCTCAAAGCAGTACTTAGGATTAGGGCTGTGGTACCAATTTTGGGTTTCTTTCTGGTTTGAAATGGGGGCACATTGTGTGTGTGTGGGGGGGGGGGGGGGGGGTGCAGTGGGCACATATCTCGGATAACTGGCATTTATAATACAGCACTGTTATTTAATACACGGCTAAAAAGCCAAGGTAATAATAATAATTTTATTATTAACAAGGCCAAAGTTTTCAACCACTAAGTCATTTTCAGGGCTAAAACAGTCCTGAAGATGACTTAGTACCGGTAGTTGAAAACCTTTGGACTTAAAATAATTAAATAATATGCAGGAATCATCCAACTACTGTATGGCTAGCACCATAGGATTTTAATTTCCTACCAAGAGAGCGCACTTTCCACCACTATTGAGCCAGCTGCAATATTCATAATTTTTTTAAGGGGTCTGCTAAACTGCACTTTACTAAATAACGTGCACTACTGTACTGCACTAAAACAAAACAAAAAATAACGCACTGGAGCATTCATTTCAGGCACATTGAGAAATTTGTCCTTTAATGAAGCAATTTGCATATTCAGTATCATCTTAAAAAATAATTACACATTAAATTATAGGAACCACTGGGGTTGCTGTTCAAGAATGAGAACTTGAATGAGGAGATGATTGACATCCTATCAGAAGTTCACAAGTATGTCCCAGCAGAGAAAATTGTCTCCAATGATGGTGGTCAACATTTTTCTGTAATAGCTAAAGTTTTTCTTGGTGGTGACCAACTTACAGAAGAAAGAGCAAGAAATGCCCAAAAAGGTCGTGCTGATGGTGACACAACATATGAGAGATTAGAAGGAGTAATCCCCAAAATAGAAGACTGGCATACAAGCCGACTCTTATATCAGGTACAGTACAGCACTGCTACCTGGGTATCCCATGCACCTTCGATTTATAACCATGATTATTAATAATTAGTGATGTTTACCAAAATATTGGGAGTTGTTTTTGTACTAGTGCCAAAGGCAGATACAAATGGGACTTACGGTAATTACTGTAGGTGGTTACATCACACTTTTATTGTTATCATGAAACCTTGATTTGCAAAAACCTAATTTGAAATATAGGCTTGATTGTGGCAATAAAAGTCTTAAATAAACTTGCTACAGTATAAAGTCCTTGCCAAATCATATTTTGTTTTTATTTATTTTGGGTAGTCTTAGCCTGCAATTGCAGATGTGTATTATTTTTCCACCCTGGTTAAATACACATACAGTATGCATTCGCAGGCTGTGTAGTCTTTTTGTGCACCACATTGTTGTGAATAAATGCAGCACTTATTCAAATGGGTGCTCTTTAAGTATTGTTAATTGGTACAAAGCAACATACCCATTAATGTGCATACCCAGAATATCATTTTAATTCTTTAGGCTATTCCATTTACAGTTTATTCCTCTTTTCAAGTTTCAAACAGTTCTTCTAAGTTACAAGCTGTTATTTGCAGGCAACATAATTATGTAATCATTAAGAGTCAATTATAACTTACTGAACATCTAACTGAGTAATGTTCAGATTAATCAATTATAATTATCTCTCATTGCAGGTCTTGTATGACATCTTGTTCAAACTATCTTCATCCAGTGATATTGGAACAATGTGGAGTAACATGAATGCAGTAAACAATGTAAATGCCAAAACTAAGAATGTTTTGGACAACTTTAATTACTGTAAGTCATTTGTTAATCTTGAGAATGCTGCGTACATATCTGCTGCAACAATGCATCACTTTGGGATGGAAAATATTGAAGACAAAGCGGAGACATTTGTACCACCATCTGTATTGTCCGCCAACAAGTCTGACAGGCGGATATGGCTGCACACACAGGTAAAACACATTTTGCAAAAACATGTCATGAATGACCAACAAGAATTTCATGACAGACTGCAGCAAGAATTAGCTAATATTGGGGAAGCACAACAAGTACCTGTCACTTACCATTGCAGCATCTGTGGAAAGCAGTACAAATATGCAAAATGCAAAACCAGTCATGAGGCCAAAGTCCATTCAACCACTCCTATGGAAGAATCATCTCCAAAAGAGCCAGAAACAAATCAGGGAAAAGTGGATTCTCCTTACAATTATGCCTGTGCAAGGTTGAGTATGGGAATGTTGATTTTCAATTTTGAAGATGCAGTAAAAGAAGGTGATGGGGAAAGAATCATGAGGTGCTGAAAATTCATGATACTGATATTCAGGGCATTTAAGCACACAAAGTACGCATTTGCTGGATTGCAATTGCAGTTATGTGTTAAAGCATTGTTAACACCATTCCAAGCTCACAGCTTAATCTGGAACAGAACTGTCAACAATAAAGGGGGAAAAGGCAAGAACATTGCAATGGATCTCAGGCTGGAGCATCTCAACAAATTGCTGAAGGATATGTTGCGATGCCTTGGTGCCAATGTTACAGAGAAATCAGCGGAAAGATGCAGCAAATCACTTGAGTCCATTGAAGATATTCTCTCCAACATTGACAAAGAAATGGGGATAAAGAAGCCTACTGGAAAGCACATCATGGCCAAACAGGATAAAGACTTTAACATTCTCCTTAATGAAATCCACAACCGTGGCAAACTGTTCACAAACAATCCCTGTGAAGAACGGCAATATCAAGAGTTTAAAGACTTTAATCGTAACATTTTAGGTTGCCTTAATTTTGGACAGCTTTATGCATGGCTTAATCAACACTTGTCAAATTTTCAGTAGTGACTGTTTTGATAGTCCTCCGTATATTAGATTTTTAACTTGGTCAGACCTTGTGTTTATACCCTGTATGAAAAAGGGTAAAACAACAAAATGTATAATTTTTACTTGATGTATTTTATTATTTGTGATATACCATTATTAGTTGTCTGGGTAAGCATGCACCCTGACATTTTAATTTTCACCAACAGAAGTTTGGGTGCTGACACATGCAATGGGAACTTACCAGTACATGGGTAAAGGTGCTTTTGTGCAGGCAATGACATTTGCTTTTGCAGGTACTGAGCACTTCAAGACTTCATATTTTGAGAATAGTCTTCTGGACCTCCCCCCCCCCTAAAAGTAGGGATGGATGCTTTGCTGAGTATGGGTGCTTAACACTGATCTTAAGTAACATCATAAAGTTATATTGAGATCAGTGGTGCTTATTCAGTAAAATATGGTAATTCATGCAATATTGACAAATAAGTTGAAAATAGATTCCCTGTGTTTATAATTATTATAATCAAATGCAAATGCTCGGGTCAGTTTGGCTCAGTCTATGATCCTCGTCTATGGCTCAGGTTCACATAAACTTTCAAATTATTTGAACTCACTCTCATGTTTGTACTGTATCAGGCTATATAAACACAGGTGGTCATTTTCTATTTCTTAAATAATAAGCATTATAACATTTGTGATTATTTATTACTGTCAGTAGTACACTATTCATGCATAGGATAAAATGAAACATTGCATCACCTTTTTCTCTTTCATTGTTCACTTTCTGAGTCACTACTTTCTGGTTCATCAGACTCTTCACTTTCAACGTAGTTTCCACCATATTCCATGTCATACTGACTACAAAATACATCAGTTGTTGCAGACATCTTAAGATATTTCGGATCAATTTGAACTTCAAAGTCTTCGAATACCTCTGCAAACATTTGTATTATTGCAATTCCATGCTGTACTTTAAAAATAGGTAGATGATCTAATATATATTCCAGATCGAATATATACTTGGCTTTTGACAGCACTGATTTGATTAATGTGTCACTAAATCCAGTTGTACACTCAGGTGACAAGTAGTATGAAGGACAAGCACTTAAAAGTTGTTGTTGGTAATCTTTCAACAACTCTTCGAGCAACTGAAGTTCAAGATTTCTGAGCTTACGTGTCCTTTGTGGCTTCTTAGCCTGCATCGAACCTTGCTGAACCTTGTGAAATAAAAAGGGCATTTCTTTACCACACACACTATTGTCATTACACAAACACTTTTCATGACAGGAGAAGCAGCAGTCATGACCGGCTGCAACACTGCTCTTTCCACTACTAAATTGTGAAAGCAAAATTGTTCGTTGACATATTTCACTCTTTGCATACTCCTTCACTGGCCTGTCACATTTCCTTAGATGCTTTCCTCGGTAAAGAAGAAGAGACACAGCAGGTTTCCCATCACGCCCAGCTCGACCAATCTCTTGAACAAAATCTTCAATGTTCCTTGGGGGACCATAGTGCACAACATATCTAATATCAGAGAAGTTAATCCCCATGCCCAAAGCATTTGTTGCAAACACAACTCTGCAAGTTCCTGATGGGCTATATAAGGACTCAATTACACGGTGTTTATATTTGTCAAGGGTGTTGTGATGATACATGCCAATAAGCATGTTTTCTGCAATATGTTCCTTGCCATCAACATACACAAACTGCTTTAATGAATCCTTAAAAAAGTTGAAAAGTTGACCACACTCCTTTGTTGTCTTGCAGTATACAATCATCTTAGGGCAGGAATCACGCTCATGTTTCACCTTGTTCAGTAACCATTCAAAAGTGGTAAATAAGTTATTATTTACCTTTGCCTTGTAGAGGTAAATATTTGGACGATCTGGGGTAACTGCAACTAAGTGGTGGTTGCTCTTTAAATTCAGGGCCTTTGTTATGTCATTTATTGTTTTTTGGGTAGCTGTTGCTGTTAGGGCAAGCACTGGAGTTCCATCTGACACAAGGGACCTTAACTCTCCAAGTCTACCAAAACATTCACGAAATGCCACTATTTTTTCCTTTGAATTTCCAATTCCCCTAAATAAGAAAAATTCCAAAATATATTATGTCAAACAATAATCAGTCTTCAAGACAAGTCTTGTGGAAACACCACGTTTAATATTTATTTGATAAGCTTTTGGCTAGTTGACTCAGGCCTTCATCAGGCCCACAACAGGCCAAAAGCTTAGTGAATAAATATACAGTACATGGTGTTTCCACAAAACTTTATATCTTGAATATTATTATCACCATGCAAGGTTTCAAAGACTTAATAATCAGTCTTCTGACGCTGAAACATATCTCAGTCTTTACCCCTGGCAAATCCCAGAAATTTTACACTTTCAATATTTGCATGACATGTTATTGTTAATAGGATTTATAGAGATTTTGGAACTTTTTGGGTTGTGTTTCTGCCTTTAAACTTGGTTTCAAAAGTGGATGGGTCTTCTAAAATTGCTCCCAAGAGAGAATTCTCAGTCAACAAGGAATTAAGTTAGTTGACATCAAAAGATTCAAAAGATTTGAGGTGTCAGTATATTTAAATAAGTGTATTTATTTGCATACACCCTGTATAGTCCATAAATACAATAGCCCAGTACAATCCACTACAAAACTTTAACAATACTCGCTTGTAAATAATGTTTAGAGAAGTAATGAATTGGTGCACCTAATAAGCGTCAAATATGTTAATGCAATAACATAATTTAAGTCAGTGATCAAACTTACCATTTTTGAATAACATGTGCCTCGTCAGTAACAATTCCAAATAACCTTTCTTGATAGACCGGACTCTGTAGCATTTTTCGCCAGTCGTCGTTGAGAATCACAGATTCAGGATTCCCAAACACAAAAGAATACTCTCCATCAAGTACTTTAGACTTGTTTTGGATCCCTTCCTCACTGGATAGACAGACACACGAAATCCCCCTTTTCTTTAATTCATTCACGTGCGATTCAATTAGGGCAACCAACGGGCATATCACCAAGATTATTGCACTTTTAGGGAACTGAGTGTAGCCAAGGTTGTGCAGCTCCAAACATAACCATGGTACAAGTTGAAAGATCAACGACTTGCCAAAACCGGTTGGCAAAATGGCGAAGACGTCTCGTCGCTGCATGAAGCTGAACAGGCAGTCGCTTTGATGCTCGTTGAGCTTATTTACTCCGGGAAAACGATTCAAGACTTTTCCCACGCAATAAAAAAAATCCTCACGAGAGAGTAAAGACATTCCAAAAAAAGTGTGACTTGTATATCAACCTGAAGTTAAAGTACTGTAGGCCAGAGAGAATAAATAATATACAAGCAAGGAACTGCACCTTCTAGACGATGTCATATTATCATACCGAGATGAGCGATAGCCAATGAAACTTATTGTTAAAAAATTATCCTTCGCTTGACCAATCAACGTCTTACGTCCAGATTTTGGAACGTACTGACCCAGACAACCTTTTCATTGGCTCGGCGCGATCAGAGAAACGGCTCGGTGTTCCAGAGGTTCTTCCCGCTCGCCTTGCAAATTTACCGCCTGGCGTCCTCCCGTATCCCCATTGTCCCTACGAGCGTGGAAGAACCTCTGGCACCCAGGGTACGGAATCAACGGAATATGCGGGAAATTTGGTTAATCGCTTACTAACAACCGGTTAATAAAATACATTTATTTACGTTTATTAGCTGAGACTGAAACTGATCTGTCGTCGATACTTCAAGTAAGGTTATTGGATTAGACATATTACGTACATATATACGCGTAATTGTTGAAAGAGATTTTATTATTTTTGATTGCTATGATTGCACAAATATACGTGTCTCATTTTAAATTTACTAAGTGTTAAGTCGGACACAACCTGTGGGTTGATTAACAGAAAAAGATTTTCGATTTTTAACTAAGGATCATAGCAAAACAACCTTTTGAAGCTTGGTTAAATGTAAATAAAAAAATCAGGGGTCTTCATTTATAAAGATATAAATACACAAGTGCTCTGTCTGTTGAACTCATTCTTTGAATTATAAACACGGGTATTTTTATTAAGACGATTACATTTAGCGTTTTCCGCACGTAGAACTGAAGGTACTATTGCGTCATGGATTGCACAAATGCAACAAATAAATTGTTGATTGGATATTCCACACAGACAACTGATAGTTATATTGGATTTTAACCATACAGTTGCCTAAGTGAACTAAAGCTCGAAGCTTCAACATATATATGAATTAGATCATATTAAACATTCACGCATGTTTTTAACTATGCTATAAAACACATCTTTGAAAATATTGTGCAATTTTTTAAAATATAAATCTTATATCCCTAATCCCCTAGTAAATAAAGGCATGTAAGAAAGACGGCCACACTACCCCTCAAAATTAGGTCTTCCTGGAGGAGTTTGGGTTTTGGTCGAGTACCGAGGGTTGCAAGCCGAGGGTCGTAAAATACGCTAAAATTTACGCACATAATTTCCTACTAGGCTAGTGGCACAAATAATATTTAGGCGGAAGATATACATGTTTTGGACATTTCATGCGCGCGGCAAAGGTGTTTACTCGGCACTGATGACAGGAAATATTTAGTAAATTTGTCTACAAAATTTTATTACAAAATTTATTTGTTGCATTTGTGCAATCATGACGCAATAGTATACCTTCTACGTGCGGAAAACGCTCAATGTAATCGTCTTAATAAAAATACCCGTGTTTATGATTCAAAGAATGAGTTCAACAGACAGAGAGAACTTGTATATATATATATATATCTTTAAAAATGAAGACCCCTGATTTTTTTATTTACATTTAACCAAGCTTCAAAAGGTGGTTTTGCTATGATCCTTAATTAAAAATCGAAAATCTTTTTCTGTTAATCAACCCACAGGTTGTGTCCGACTTAACACTTAGTAAATTTAAAACGAGACACGTATATTTGCGCAATCATAGCAATCAAAAATATAAAATCTCTTTCAACAATTACGCGTATATATGTACGTAATATGTCTAATCCAATAACCTTACTTGAAGTATCGACGACAGATCAGTTTCAGTCTCAGCTAATAAACGTAAATAAATGTATTTTATTAACCGTTTGTTAGTAAGCGATTAACCAAATTTCCGGCAGATTCCGTTGATTCCGTTGATTCCGTCGATTCCGTTGATTCCGTTAAATAGAGATGCCGTATAAGTATACACAAATATTACAATGCTAGTCAACTTACACATAATATATATATATATATATTAACTACTTATTGACCGAGCGTGAGGTCTGTACTAGTGAAATATCGGACCGATGTTTTTTTAGTACGGACCGAGACGAGCGCAGCGAGTTGAGGTCTGTGCAAAAAACAGAGGTCCGATATTTCACTAGTACAGACCGAACAAGCGAGGTCAATAAGTAGTTTATTATATGGCCATAAATGGTGTGAACGTTCTGTTAAAACTCGATCCATTTTTCTTGCGAAATAAACGAAAATGGCAGACATTCTCCCATTTTTAAAGTACTTTCCGTTGAGCTAGAATCCTGAACTTTCTACTCCAAGTAGTAATTTTGAATTGCTTTTGTTTGACATATTGCTCAAGATCGTACGTTAGGTAGTTTGAATAAAAAATCATCTGGAATTCTAATACATGTGAGAAGTAAATGTTAATTTACGAACAATGTCACGAACGTTTTGGACATTTTAAAAACTTTCACAAAACATGGAAACTCGAACTATACATCAAATGAAAGCTTATAAAATTTCTAATAACATACCTGCACGATATATTTCAATAATGAGCAGTTCTGAAATTATAATCCATCTTGTTTCCGATATATTGACATGACTGCCATTTTGTTTATAAAATTAACTTACGGTCCCGAACGGCAGATTCCGCTCTGAGCGGGCGGATACGGGAAATATTCGACCGCTTATGAACCAATCAAATTACAGGATTTCCGTATTCGGACCTCTCAGCGCTGCTGCCATATAATAAATATAATTATTTCATGATTGAGTCGGTTTTCTTTGATGTACCGCGGGCTGTAATAAGAAATGAAGAAAAAACTAGGAAAATCTTTGTCCAAGGTGGAAAAAATAGACAAAACTTTGTTGGAAAACCTCCTCAATCATGAAATAAGTCAGATAAAACGCTCTAACGTCGGGCTGTATGCGATATACAGCCCGACGTTCTCGGGCTTTATCTATTACATACATATAAAATATCATGTATAGTATTACAGGTATTACAAGCAGGTTGTAGGAGGATGGTATTTGCATTTGATATTTAACTTTATGAAGCTTATTCAATATTCACAGAAGTTCAGTTAATCATCTAATGTTAAACTATTAATGTCACAAGTTAAATTCTAGCCGGGTCAAGTAGAATTTTCCATACATGGTTTGTCCACTATGAGTAGCACCCAATATCCTTAATTTCCACCTGAGTAAACAATCCCATATCAATTATTTGTAATACTAATACCTGCAATAGTATCTTTTCTAAATGTATCAACTCTGACAGCCTCAGCTTCTGGAGCACAACTGTCAAGTAACAGACCTACATGTATGTAAAAGATCAGACCATTCTGTTTAATATGTGAACCTGCTTTATACAGTACAGAATAACAATATTCTAATTGAAAGCATTTGCAAGCAGATGTAGTTTCCTTCACAGGCAACTCTGCATAAGACTACAGTAAGTCAGTACAGTATTACATACCCTTTCTGGCTTTACTTGTGAGCTTTAAAACATGGCTAGAGCTGGATGTTTCTGTAAAAAATATACATAAAGATGTTCTACATGTATAAGAATACAGTGATATAAAATATACACACTTGTTGATTTGTGTAAATTAGGCACGAGTTGGTTTAATGCACAGCATACCATAATATACTGTATGTACATGAATTTACATGTGAAAGACATTTCAAAGTATTAATATAATTATTTACCCAATGCACCTAAACCTGGTTTTTCAATAATCCTCTGTAATAGGCTCTGAAATAGAAAACAAAAATAAACCAAGAGTTAATCTGTCAAAATATGAGTAAATAAAGACACTATTAACAAAACAAAAGTTAAAGGTATAAAATAGAGAAAGGAAATTAACAAAGAATTACTAGTAAACTAAATTACAAAAGTGCGTGAATTTTAAATGACAAATTACAGAGAAAACGTGTGCACACCAACTGAAAAAGAGATTCGTAGCCATACCTTTTCTTCTTTCTCATGTACTCCACTTTCTTTCCATATATAACAAGTTCATCTACCACGAGAACAGATTCTGTCTTTTTGTAGATTAAATGTTCTAGGGCTTGTTTAAGATCTGCTTTAAACTTTAGGTAACAAGGTTTGACTGTAAAGTAATGGATACAGAATTTAATCGTTTAGAAAATCATGCGTAAAATTTGCTTTTTAAAGACAAAGTATCATAAATTGTTTGAATAAATGAATGCACAAAGTCCAGTTTTCAGTAGAGGTAGATTCCGATTCCACTGTAATACTAAATTCACCTTTTCTTTTCGTTCCTCCTGGAGTAAATATTACTCTCCTCGCAGATTCGTCAAGGACATTTTTAGGCGCTGTAGTGGACGTTGTTCGACCATCACGACCATGTGATTCAAGCCCGAGACTACAATCTGAGAATAATTCATTGGGACACTAAAGCATCAATTAGCTTCCTTCTTGCTTATTTCACTATCGTGGGATAAATAACGTTGCTTTACCCCTCCCCACCCCCCACCAATCAATGTTGATTTCCAGGGGATACTTCTGAGGCCTAGAAAACAAAAATTCTGTCGCAACGTTGATCGGAGGGGGAAGGGGAGGGCACATTTTAAAGTTAAATCGCGTGCGCACATAAGTCACTTGACATACGCTGTGTCCCAATGTAATTATTCCACGATTGTCTGAATATATTCAATATCAATGAATTGAAATTACGCACTGCTAAAATAATAAATAACGGATAAAAAGCAAACGGTGGAACTAAAATTACACGGCAGAATTATAAACGAATTATTTCAACATTTCAATGAACGAGCTTTCGCTGTTGCGAAGACCGCAACAATTGATCAAACGATCGCACGTCTACCTAACCGAATTGACTGTGTGATGAAAGGGAGTCAAACAAAATACTAAACCCACACTCATAGGTTGTCAGTGGTTTACTTTTACTATCCGTGTCCACTTCAGTTGTTCTAAATAAGCACAAAACAGTAGAAACTTGCGTTTTATTTGGCCCGCGTATTAAATGACAACCTAACAAAATAAGCGTAAAGACTGCATTTATAATTAGCTGTGCTATTATAATGGCTCCTGCACAGTACTCCATGCCTTTACTGCGTATTTCCCGCATAAACACGTTCTAAATAACAACTGTCTTTATCACGCTTATGGTACAGATAAAGTTCTATATGCTGGTAACATTGAGGTAGCAAAATACCTAACTTAAACCGTATTTTTAACAGTACTCCATCTACGGCATAAATAATATTATAATTAGATTATCTTTTAACTTATTACCACGAATTTGGTGGAGTACTGTTATTTATCTGAGTAAAAGGGTCTGGACAGCAATAATTCAGCGCTTACAGTGAAGATTAAGTAAATATCTATCACTTCAACAAAAAAAACTGTCTAAAGAAGACTCAGTTCTTTCGAATATAGACCTATTTTAGTGGAGTACTGTAGTGGAGTACTGTGCCGGTCAACCGATACGAATCGGAAACAATCCGAAAATTATTTCACTGATACTAATAGTCATCCCATAGTCGTTAATAGTAACCCTGACCTTCATTGAGTGTGTAATCAATAAAAATGTGACCCTGGTATTAATATTTATGACTTGCGCTTATTTCAGACAATCTGAGAATAATTCATTGGGACACTAAAGCATCAATTAGCTTCCTTCTTGCTTATTTCACTATCGTGGGATAAATAACGTTGCTTTACCCCTCCCCACCCCCCACCAATCAATGTTGATTTCCAGGGGATACTTCTGAGGCCTAGAAAACAAAAATTCTGTCGCAACGTTGATCGGAGGGGGAAGGGGAGGGCACATTTTAAAGTTAAATCGCGTGCGCACATAAGTCACTTGACATACGCTGTGTCCCAATGTAATTATTCCACGATTGTCTGAATATATTCAATATCAATGAATTGAAATTACGCACTGCTAAAATAATAAATAACGGATAAAAAGCAAACGGTGGAACTAAAATTACACGGCAGAATTATAAACGAATTATTTCAACATTTCAATGAACGAGCTTTCGCTGTTGCGAAGACCGCAACAATTGATCAAACGATCGCACGTCTACCTAACCGAATTGACTGTGTGATGAAAGGGAGTCAAACAAAATACTAAACCCACACTCATAGGTTGTCAGTGGTTTACTTTTACTATCCGTGTCCACTTCAGTTGTTCTAAATAAGCACAAAACAGTAGAAACTTGCGTTTTTATTTGGCCCGCGTATTAAATGACAACCTAACAAAATAAGCGTAAAGACTGCATTTATAATTAGCTGTGCTATTATAATGGCTCCTGCACAGTACTCCATGCCTTTACTGCGTATTTCCCGCATAAACACGTTCTAAATAACAACTGTCTTTATCACGCTTATGGTACAGATAAAGTTCTATATGCTGGTAACATTGAGGTAGCAAAATACCTAACTTAAACCGTATTTTTAACAGTACTCCATCTACGGCATAAATAATATTATAATTAGATTATCTTTTAACTTATTACCACGAATTTGGTGGAGTACTGTTATTTATCTGAGTAAAAGGGTCTGGACAGCAATAATTCAGCGCTTACAGTGAAGATTAAGTAAATATCTATCACTTCAACAAAAAAAACTGTCTAAAGAAGACTCAGTTCTTTCGAATATAGACCTATTTTAGTGGAGTACTGTAGTGGAGTACTGTGCCGGTCAACCGATACGAATCGGAAACAATCCGAAAATTATTTCACTGATACTAATAGTCATCCCATAGTCGTTAATAGTAACCCTGACCTTCATTGAGTGTGTAATCAATAAAAATGTGACCCTGGTATTAATATTTATGACTTGCGCTTATTTCAGACAATCTGAGAATAATTCATTGGGACACTAAAGCATCAATTAGCTTCCTTCTTGCTTATTTCACTATCGTGGGATAAATAACGTTGCTTTACCCCTCCCCACCCCCCACCAATCAATGTTGATTTCCAGGGGATACTTCTGAGGCCTAGAAAACAAAAATTCTGTCGCAACGTTGATCGGAGGGGGAAGGGGAGGGCACATTTTAAAGTTAAATCGCGTGCGCACATAAGTCACTTGACATACGCTGTGTCCCAATGTAATTATTCCACGATTGTAGCTCTTCGATCCGCGTCCAAAGTTTTCTTTATCGTTTTTATCTCACTCTGAATTTCTTCGATTTCGGTTTGCTTCTTGTTGACGTTACGCAATATATTTTTGTATTCCAAGCTACAAACAGGAATTCGTGTTTTATAGCGTGGTACCTTCGATTTAACTTGTCTAGATTCGCTTTCACCTTCCGCCATGATGACGATCCAAGTGCGCAATCATATCCCCACTCTACCCCGGGTGAATTGTTAGGTCCATTTGGGTGAAGTGTCGCGACCAACACATGGATTTTTGGCAGGCTACTCTCACCCTTTTCTTTTCTCGCCCGCCAATTTTATCCCTCAATTTCCCTTACAGTCCCTTTTTTCCCCGCTCCCAATCCCTTCCTGTCCCTTTCGTGCCCGGCCAAATTGAATATCTCGACCAAAATATTGCCCGTATTACGGGCAACAACTGTTAAACAGTTGAAATAAAGTCAATATCTTGATCAAAACGTCACAGTTCTGGGAAGCCACACAGAGTTGCCTGCGGAGGAGGCTATCGCTGTACAACAGCTCATCAGTGTAGCTATATATATAGTATGTGTAGTGTAGTATATATATATATTTATTTATTATATAGCATGCTATCGGATATGAGCTTTTGCGTAATCTGATTGGTTCCCTACTACTAGGCTATCAGCTCATATCCTGCTAGTAGAGGAAAAACAAGATGGTGGCATGTTTTTTTAAACTGCCGAAAAGAGTTGAAATTGACGGATTTTTATACAGAAAAACATCAACACCCTCAAACCAATGTATAAGAAAACAACATTGTGTAAAAATACATTAACAAATACACAATTTAGCATGCCAAATGGTAAAATTCACCTAAAAATTACGTCTTTTTACTTCAGAAACACGACTAAATTAGCGGGTTGATATTAATTTGTTGCCAAACAAAGAAACTCACGGTTAAAATCAAGCTTACAACACACATTTCGTAGGAGATCACCAGTAAAGAGACTTTTTTCATTTAGATAAGCATTTGGAGTAGTAAAAAGCATGTTCTTTTTCAAAAACAACCAACTAAGTAATTTAGTTTCACTGCCGAAGGTGTTTCAGTTTCATTTTTGCATGAAATCAAAACCTTTTTCACCACAGCAACGCTAATATAAACAACTGACCCACCTTTTGACTTCATAAAGGCACCTTTTAATCTTTTTTGTTGATCTGCTCAACACGTTTTTTGTCTCTCGAGCAACATTTATGCCGAACATTTCACTGAAGCTGTTTGCCGAACAGCTCAGCGAGAAACTCTGTGTGAATGTATCATTACGCATGGCGGAAGTATTAGTTGCCTGTTGCCTATGCCGGAAGTTTGTCGTTTCAAACATTCCGCTGTAATTTTGTTTCTTGTACAGTGCTTGGCTATATAATAAAACAGTTATACCATTCGCTCTCGTCGTATACGAACTAATAGCCAACTCGGCGGAGCGCCTCGTTGGCTATGAGCTCATATACGACTCGAGCTCATGGTATAACTGTTAAATATATATATATATATATATATATATATATATATATATATATATATATATATATAGTTCATAGTTCAATCTACAGACACGGTGTTTCGCTGTACAACAGCTCATCAGTGTAGCTTGGAACAATCTGAATGAATTTCATCAATTACTTATACACATGCGATCGTCGGTGACAACCGCATGTGGGACAGCATCGGTGAAATACATTTAGATAGCGTGAAGTGCGCATGGGCCCAGAGTGCTCAAACTTCCACAAGGGTAGTGAGCATTGCATTATCGCTAATAGGTACCCACGGCAACTTCGCAGAGTGCTCAACAACAGTATATATATATACTGTATACATATACTGCAATTTTTAGTTGATCTTGGAGATAGATAGTTTTATTTAAAAGTTTGATCGTTGAAATGCACAAGTTGCCAAGGGAAATTTGAAACATTGTCATGTGAGAATTTTCCTGATGTCATGGGCAAATTTAAAAGTTTGGGCAACGCCTTAATTTCTACTGGTCAAAATGTGCAAACATGCAACTTTCCCATGGGAATGTGTCAAATTGTAAAACGATCAAACTTTCCAATAAAACTTCTGGTCTCCAAGCTCAACTGAAAACCATTTTTTATCATTTTCAGTGACAGTTCTTTCAAATAATTTTCAAGTCATGCACATGTGAAGCTTTGTCAAAACCAATACTTTTACAATTTTAAAGCTTTTCTTATACCTTCATGAATACAGCCTGCAAGTTTTGCAGCTGCTTTATTCACATCTCCACCAAAAGATGATAATATACGTTGCAAAGTTGAATCATCTTCATCTGGAAACATCTCCTTAAGCCTTCTCAAGTCCTGTACAATAATTATAAGCAATGTCATCTATCAAAAGTGTGTTTTAATTAAAAATATAAAATTGCAATAAATATAAATTGATATATATATATATATATATATATATAATACTGTACATACACTGTCTCTACAGGCTATTTTAAAAACATTTAAATTTTATTTTTAAACAAACTTAATTTTTTACAAAATAGATATACTACTAAATAGCATTGCTAACATAAGCACTAAGGTATTGATTTAAGTTTTTATAAGTATGTGGTATAATTTTACAGATATGTATTTCTTAATGGTTGTATAATATTTGTGTAGTTTATTAAACAGCAAAATAATTACCCAAGAATAAAATTTCACATACTGTATACAGTATTGTAAATATACTGTAAAATATAATACAGAAACTAAATAAGAAGTAAAATTGAATTAAAGGTCAACTAAACCTTTTGAAGTTATATTTTCTTCTGAAAGGGTTATCATCTAACTTAGCAAAAGTAAAGAAAAATATGAATTTCGAGGTAAAGGAAAGAACTTATCAGCGAAGCCTTCTTAGGTCCTTTTGAAGCATGACCGCGTTTCTAGGAGAATGGATACTCTATTGTCTTTGACGTCATACCGGTAAAACCCACCAATCACCTTGTTGTTTGTTACCGGTATGACATCACAAGGTACTAGTACCAGTCTTTATTCCGACGCGGTCGTCGTTCACACGTGTTCAGCAAAAGGAGCAAAATCACAAACTTAGACAGTTCATAAAAGTGGAACCGAGTGACTGGTTTCAATTATTTCTTCGGTTTTAGATTGAACTTTTTCGACTTTACGGAAGATAGAATAACCTGGAAACGTATAGTTGCCCTTTAAGTCATTTACAAATAAATAACTTGTAGATTCCAACATACTGTAGCCATGTTTCCTTTAATTTTAAATAGAAATGTTCCACTATTCTTTATTAAAAGCTGGCAATGATAAATTTCTTACATGCCCTGGTAATACAACTCCTGGTAATACAACTCCATTGTCTAACACCGATTCTAAGAGGGAATTCTTAGAATATTCTACATGTATAGTATACAGTACCCAGATGTATGAGCTGATTTATCTGAGCATCATATAGATATGGCTCTGCTAGCTACTGTAGCTGACATCACTGATGTGACATGAGCTGGCATAGGCACCCTATGTATACTGGGGTTATATAGTGTCTCCTTCCATTATGTCATCCAACCCTTCTCAAATCCTATCTATTCCCCACAGTCACTTTTATAATATAATAATCAGCTCACACATATGGGAAGACAAGAGATTTGCATGAGAGAAGGTAAGGGTTAAAAACTTTTCCGATACCCACCTCCAGGATCAAATGAAACTTCTATTGCCACCTCCAAGATAACACTTCAAACTTTTCTCCCCCCCCCCCCCCCCCCCCACACACACACACACACACACACATACATACATGCACTAAAATGTGACACTCTTCATCATCTCTATTTAATATTAAAGGAGCTAATTTAAAAATGGAAAATAAGCTATATATTGAGTTTGTTAGACATATCAACATTAACATAATTGTTGTACATTGTGTCATATCAGTCAATGGCATTTGTTTTAGGTGTTCTTTTGTGATTTATACACCCTAACGTTAGTTCATTTACTTTTGAAATTGTTTTTAACAATTGTTGATATAAAAAATGAAATTACTGTTTACCTTTGAAATTGGAGTTACGTCTAGATTGCTTTGCAAAGGTCTCGCATAGCCAATTGCTTGTCTATTTCAAATAAGGGACACTATATCCCAAAGGTGGAATTGGAATTAATTCTAGCGTACGCCGAGTACCAGCTGATCGTAGTATTTCATCAAAGGCCCCGTCTACATCTTTAAGCTTCGGATACTCCGCCTCAAGTACATATTTCACATGCAGCCACAAGCCTTTTTTATCACGAAAGACTATCTTTTTTTCCCCAAGTCCCAAACTTGTTAACCGTCCTTTCTGATCTCTTGACGGAATTGTTTCTTGATATTTCTCTGCCATACATACAAATTGGCGAGTCCAAGATTATTTTATACAGTTTCCAACGGGAAGAAGACAAAGCAGGTCTACTAGGCCTGTTTCGAAAAAACAGGAAACAATTTAGGTAACTCAGTCAGTGTGGAAGGTGCAGGCCTTGAAAGTGAAACTGAATCAGTTGTTGAAACTCCAGAATTTTGGCTTACACTGTTCATCGATGATTAGTTATCTTGGTGTAATGTATTCGTTAGAATATTAACAGCTTGATTAATCAAGTGCATTGCCCTGCCCCTTTTCTCGTTCGATTCCGCCATGTTTGATAAAACCACATGATGTCGTTCATTACATGTTTGACTATACGAAGTACTGCAGTCGACAGCTTGAGGTGTGCAGACAACATTAGGTGCGTAAATTTGGATCGTATATAATAACATGTTTGAAGAGCATAATGTAATGTTCAAATAACATAATAGCATGTTCAAATATCATAATGACAAGTGCACACACAATGTCATTTTTGACAGGGAAACCGCTTCATAAATATTGACCCTAATAACCCTTCATATATCGATCCCTTAGTCTTTACGAGTTTTAAGCTAGGGGTGTGAGAAAAGTTACCACAGGGATAACCCTGGAGGCTTTATTATTATTATTATTATTATTATTATTATTATTATTATTATTATTATTATTATTATTATTATTTAATCTTATTTAATCACGGTAGCCTTTCAGAAGTACATCTGTTTTTCAAAGGGCCGTGAGTTCATTAAAATATTTACATAATTATTGGGAAAAAAGAAAATTTAAAAAGCGAGAAAAACAGGATATTTAAGTAAACTATTTACATGGATGCAGTTAATTACAATATAAATGGGTCAGGACCAATGGTTAGGACATACGCTTTATGACATTCTTAAAGGAGTTGACAGAGACATCTTATATTAATGCTTGGTCAATAATATGATTAGGTAGGTTATTCCAACTTATAGCTCCTCGATAGGAAAAGCTATTCTTTAGAAAATTTGTCTTTGGCTTAGGTAGGTGAATATTTCTATTGTTGCTACGTAATTGATGGCTGTCGTTTTCGTTCAAGTTAATTATCTGCATTAAGTATTCGGGCACTAAACCTTTAAGGGCCTTAAAAATCATTACAAGGTCGCGCTCGTCTAAGTTGTCCTTTATAGGTCTCCAGTTTAAGGTTTCAAAAATGTTAGTTGATCTTATGTCGTAACTGGATCCTGTTATTACGCGAGCAGCCCTTTTCTGTAACTTATATAATTTATTGATGTGATCGTCACCAAAGCCATGCCACACAGTTGAGCAGTAGGTAAAGTGCGGAAGTACAAGTGAATTGTATATTGTAATTAAAACATCTTGTGTGACAAAATCTCTAGCTCTTCTTAACATTCCGATACGTGCTGAGATTGTTTTGCATTGTTTGTTGTTATGTTTGTGCCATTTTAATTGTTCATCTATAATGATGCCTAAGGATTTTGTACTTTCAACTCGTGTTATTTGCTCGCCTACAATTGATATGTTTGTAGTATTTGTGCCAATAGAATTTAATTTCTGTCGTGAGCCAATAATCATGTATTCAGTTTTTTCACGGTTTAAGGTCAGCTTGTTTGCGGTTAACCATGTGTGAACTTTTTCTAAATCGTGATTCAGTTTACTCTCTATATCTGCGGATGATAATCCGTTGCATGATAGATTTGTATCATCTGCAAACATTGAGGCGCTTGTTGTTTCAAGGCAATTTGGCAGATCATTTATATAAA
Source organism: Paragorgia papillata (assembly GCA_035771165.1). NCBI lineage: Eukaryota > Metazoa > Cnidaria > Anthozoa > Scleralcyonacea > Coralliidae > Paragorgia > Paragorgia papillata. Next base: position 186,497 of record JAWNZC010000400.1, on the reverse strand, counting down.
GGAGAAATAGCAACGGGCCTAAATTTGTCCCTTGAGGAACTCCACAGGTAATTGTTCTTATATCCGACATTTTTTTGTTAATTTTGCATACTTGCTGCCTCTTCCTTAAATATGACTGAAACCATTTGTGTGCTGTGCCCTTTATTCCATAGACTGTCAATTTAGATAAAAGAATATTGTGGTCCACTGTGTCGAATGCTTTTTTTAGGTCTAAGAATAGAACACCATTAATAAGGCCCTGATCCATGTTTATTAACCATTCATTTGTTGAGCTCAGAAGTGCAGTTTCAGTTGAATGGAGTGATCGAAACCCGGACTGGTTTGGCGATATGATAAGGTTTTCGTCTAAATAGTCAAGTATTTGTATATAGACAATTTTCTCGAAAATCTTTGCAATTGTTGAAATTACTGAAATAGGTCGATAGTTTACACAGTCTGATTTCTCACCAGATTTATAGATAGGGGTAACCTTGGCGACTTTCCAATCTTCTGGAAAGATCCCAGAACTTAACGATAGATTGAATAAATGATTTATGGATGGTGTTATACTGTCGCCAGCTTCCTTAACCAATTTTATAGAGACGTTGTCAAGACCTGGTGATTTGTTGGTTTTAAAGTTCTTAACTACTTTTTTTAGCTCATCATAGGTTATGGTTTGAAATTCGAATGAGGTTGACACTGGAGTGACATAACTCAAAGGATTAGTTTTTGTGATGGGAATGTTACTAGCTAGTGTAGGCCCAACTGAACAGAAATAGTCGTTAAATTCCTGGGCTATATTTGCATCACCGGTTATGTCAATCCCATTGACCTTCACTTTATTAACCGCAGTGGATTTGGAGTGTTTATTTAATAGTTTATTAATAGTTTTGCCAACACTCTTTACTATTTTTGCAATCTTTTAGTTTGGTATTAAAATATTCAGTTTTGCATTTCTTAATGAGTTTCGTAATTTGATTTCGGCATTTTTTATAAGCCTTATGGTAGTATTCAGAATTTAATCTGACGGCTTTCTTTTTGAGATCATCTCTTTGATAGGAAAGAGATTTAATTTGATCAGTTAGCCATGGTGCATGAGCACTTTTAACTCTACGGGTTTTAATAGGTGCATGGGTATTGGCAACGTCTAGAAAAATTGTTTTCCATTCATTCCATGCAGTATTTGGTTCAGCAATAAAGCTGTACGTTTTAAACGTTTCCTGTAAGTTATGCTGGAATGCTGCCGTGTTAAAATTTTTAAATTGCCTTGTCTCGACTATTTTGGGAGGCTGTTTAGGGATACTCACTTTACGGCAAATGTATACAAGGTTGTGATCACTAATCCCTAAGTCTATCACCCCACTATCAATAGTTTTTGTATCTTCTACTTTTGTGATCATTAAGTCTATTAAGGTTTTGCTATTTAAGGTAGTTCTTGTTGGTATCTGTATATGTTGCTGTAATTGATATATGTCTAAAAGGTCTGTGAGTTTTTTAGTATGAGCGTCTTTGTTTGTTGAAAGTAAATCACAGTTAAAGTCGCCGGTGATAACTAAGTCTTTGTTTTCATTCTCCATTAAATGCAGATTATTTTCAAATTTTTCAAAGAGTTCAATAGGGGAGTTTGGTGGTCGATACCATGTAGATATCAGAAAAGGTTTACTTTTAGGTTTTTTTATTTCAACGCAAATTGTCTCTAAGTCCTGGACAAGTAAATCGTGGCGCTGGATATAAGGAATATTATTTCTGATGTAAATGGCAACTCCTCCGCCGTGCCTATTTCTATCATGGCGTATTATGTCATATCCACTAATCCTGACATCTTTGGAATGTCAATGCTTTAAATCCCAACCCGCCCACCCTAATCCTCTGTAGGTTTTAGCAGTTAGGTGGCGGCTAATGATAAGCAAGTTGATTTCATAATGTTATGTTTGTTTCTGTTGTATCCTCCTGTTTTCTAGATAACAGCTTTTAATTTGAAATTCTGTTAAACGGTATACACCCGGTTTACATGGCTGTGCCTTGAAGTCATGTTAAGATAGACGTAAAGAAATGTAAGTCTGTTTCAATGTGCCACAATTGGATCTTTCTTAACATCCTCCTGTTTCTGGATAGCAATACGTATTCATTTGAAATTGGGATACGGTTCACCGCCTGTTGGCATGGCATGGTGGAAAACGCGGGTAGCGGTGTACGGGTAGCGGGTAGTCTAAAATATCAATAAAGCAAATACGAATGCCTGCAAGTTAATAAGACAAGACCTCACACCTTGTAATATTTCTTAACAAAAGGTGGCGTTCAATTCAGGATGCCTTCTTTTAAACCTTTTAGGCGCCGGATGTATCGTTTCTTTAAGACTTTTCGGGCGCCAAGGGGTATAATGACATTCAAACTCCTTAACTTTTTCGCAACTGTATCGTTTATTTTGGCCATTAGTATTTTACTCTAGCTAACACCAGAGTATTTTACTCTAGCTAACGCCAGACGATTTTACTCGTCAAGGGGAGAGTTCTCGGGCGCCAAGGGGTTAAACTGGATGATTAAACTGGTGTCCTAGGCATTTTTGGCCTGATCATGTGTGATTTGGTTGTAAAGTTGTCTTGTCACAAATATTTTAACGCATATTATTTATCCCACGTCGGTAACACCTTGGTATGATAGTGACGAATGTTTTACTGTCATGTCACGCATCTTAAAAGGCGTTGCCGTTGGTTTATTCTCTCAGCTATATGAGCGTTTCCTGGTAAGGTTTTATTCGTTGACGACCACGAGGGAAACTGCAGCAGCGAGTCTCGCGGTCGTCGAAAATGGCTTTTAAGCTGCCTACACTTTCACTCAAATCAATGTCATGCAAGTCGAATGACGATTTAGCGTCATTTGACTTTGGAAAGGTAAAAGAGAAAGAAGTGATTGGATACGGAGCGTATGGGTTGGTTTATAAAGGGAGGTTTCGCGAAGAGATAGTGGTGGTGAAGAAAGTGTCAAGCGAGTCAGCCGACGACGAAGACTGTTTTAGGAAAGAGGCGAAACTTATAAAGTCTTTGAAACACAAGAACGTTGTTGAATTCGCCAGTTTCAATAATGCTAGAGTATATGTGTTTTGACTTCGCGCCATTCGAACTTTCCAAAGAAGTGTGCAACTTGAACGAATTTTTAATTTTCATGGACAAGATTGGTGGTTTTGGTACTTTTGACGAGAAACTTCTGCTAAGGATTGGTCACCAAGTGTCGAGCGTACTTACATGGAAAGGAAACCGCGCACCGTGATCTGAAAGCCAAAAACATCTTGGTCACTAACCAACACTACTGCCATTTGTCCGACCAAGAAAGAACGACGATCTTTGCAGACGAACCGATTATTTGCAAGTTGGCTGACTTTGGAGAAAGTAGATCCAAACAGATACAAACGGCAAACATCCATACAAGCACAGAGAGTTGACAGGTTCGTGTTACTATTATTTTCTTTTTCTTTCTTATTTTTTGAGTGCGAGTAAACCCTTAGCCAACAAGTATAGACTAGTTGTGTTTTTGTGTCGTAAAATGCCGAGCTACAGGAAACCAGAGAAGCGTGACTCTGTGAAAATCATGAAACTTTCTCTTCATACTCCCCTCAGTTGGTTGATCAGTCGACAAAGGATGATTCTGTAATAGGATCTTTTGTGTTTAGAATGTTCTAGAAATAGAATGTATTTGATCGCGCGATATGACAGCAATTCTATAATAATAAATTTAATAATAAATAAATTGTAGCTATGATTCGCTCATGCATTCGCGAGGCAATTGTTCTTGCAGAATACGAGTACGGGCCTGTGTGGCGGCGCTTCTTTCGACCCAAAATAGTCGAGAGAAGAAAAAACCTCAGGAGATATCGGCTAAAAATAGCAGAAAAAAGTGTCCATGCAGATACCGGAAAAATAACACGCGTTGTCAGTGTCAATAGCATGCAGTGACTGTCGGCATGTTCGTACGGACGGATTACAATCGGTTTGTCCTCTCCCTCTGCTCTTTATTGACCACTTTCCACTCACGTCCATTTTTGGCATATATATATGAACCTTATTTTATTCTCATTTCATCGAGTTTTACTCCGATGAAAGGCTCCACGCGAAACGTCAGTATTTCGTTCTTCAACTGAAAACCTCGGCAAGTCACCACCTACCCCTTCACTTTGCTAGAACAAAATGCAATTGTTTTCGTTATCAGAGAGTGTAGATCCCGGGATTCGTCGATAAGAAAGAAACACTTTACTCGATCACTTTTAAACTTCCTTGTTTTTGTAATTCTTTTCCTTTTAGTAGAGGTTGCGCAAAGCAATCACGTCTGTACAATTCTGACTGCTAAATAGTTTCGCGATTCATTGGTATAGTCATGAACCGAGGCAGTAATGCTGTAAGACACCTTCTGGCGGTGCTGTCCACTGGCTACGGGAAAATATCGATGATATTCCATCTTTTTCCTGCATTGTTATCACAAAAGAACAGGAGATCTTTAAGTTTACTACTACAAGTTCTATCTCCCGTGGTAGTTGTCATTTCTTCTTTGAATTTCCTCATATACACCGTCGATCAAATACTCAGGTAAACATTGTACGGACTAGAGGCGCTGTTTTGAGCTTTTCAAAATTGCTCGAGTACAGCATGTTCCTGCATGTACTCGATCAAACAAACATTAACAAGTCAGTGTACTTACGTCTAAACTTTAAGAATGGGGGTTATCATGAACGAAATTTAAAAGGATATAAAGCTAAAGTTTGTTTATTAATGAGAAATATGTTTATGTACGTGCATGAAAGATTTAAGATTGCAGCACCATTCCTATCAAAATGTTTTTCACAAGCAATTGTACGGAGTTATAAGATATTCAAAAGACATATTTCTTATTTCGTTTGAAAAGCCCAGCAAAAATAACGCAGAAAGGTGTGATAGTTTTCGCGACGGCAACGTATCTTTAGAACAACAACGTTCAAAACAAACTCATAAAATTTTAATTAAGTAAAACCTTCACAAAAGAAATGTTTATCTAACTTTTAAAAGGACTGACAAGTGTTGTTTTCTTAAGCGGTCTGTCTTCTAATAAAATAATTGGAAAACGTAATTTACACGTACGTATTTCTACATGCACATGACAATGCGGTTTCTTTTCCATTGCGTATATGTCGGAAGAACACAGATTAAATATAACATGTAAATGCTAACTTAACTGTTTTATTAGAGGCTGATCCCGTCAGCGCATTTCCTAGGAGCTTAGGGAGAAATTCCCACGCATCTCTTGCTAAACTGCTATTTATAGCGTTCGAGCGCCGTTTATGACTTTGTTGAATTCTTGACCTAAATTTTCATTGATAGATAGGTAATTGGACCCACACTGGTGTTAAACATTGTGTGTAATACACTTTATGATATCAAACAATACAAGCTGGGAGCTTAAGCAGAACCATCGCATTGGAGGATAACTGAAATAAACTGTTTTAGGAGATATCGGTATATATATAAAATAAAGTGTGCGATTTTAATTAATAGAAAGGGCCTAAGGAAGAGTATAGAGTAGAAGTATAGAGTCTGAAAATGAGTGAGAGAAGGGGAACGTGAGGGATATTAGAGTGAATGGATAGGAATGTGTTAGGAAAGGTATTTTTCGGTAAAGCCGGCAACCCTCGACCTTACAGTCTTCTTCAGGAGGGATTTTTAGGGGAAAGGAGTTCTGTGATATGTATCGTAAAAATATGGGAATTGTGTAAGAGTGTAAGAGGGGGGTTAAGAAGAGAAGGAATTAGATATGTTAGTTTGTAGTTAAGCTACAGTACATAACGATAATATAAGGTAAAGAAGGCCTACCGAATGTGTGGTTTTTTCTCGACATTCCAACTCTTCGACTTCCAACTGCCATTGTGAATGTTTCCAGTTAAAAAATATATGTTCTCTCTTGCGAGGTTCTCCGCTCAGTATCGTCTGGCGTATGGATGACGTTTGATTTATATAGGAGTGTGAGTGTTTGTGATATGGTATGTGTCAAGGTGATTATGATTATGTCAAATCTATGAGGTAATGTTATTAAGGATGATGTGTGTGCGTATATTCTATTGTGGCATGAGGTATAATGTGATGTATGCGTGTGAATATGTCGTTTCAGTGTGTAGGCAAATGGTGTCGCAAAACACCAATTCGCATAAGGGCGTGGTGCAAATAAATAACACTATAAGGAGACTATGCCGATTCGAAATATTTATAATATCTGATTATGGAATAGAGGTATATATATATATATATATAAAAAGGAAAACTATTAGGTGGAAACTGGTGTGTATATATATTTACATTTGGAGACATTAACGCATAACGTGCGGTTAAACGCATATAAATGTTGTTGTGCTAGTATTATTTTATGGATTATGACATATCACAACTACGGCTGTCCAAATTAAAAGTTCGAAATATCTATATTTTGTATATGAGTTGTTGAAGGTTTGACATTGGTATGATTCTTGTGATTAAAATAATTAAAAGAGGTAAATTCCTTTTAGTTTGCAAGTGGATTTCCTATCAGATTAGAGAGGTGAAGTATAACTGGATTAATTCCTTTGGTTTATGGTTTAGTGTTCCAGGTTAACTAAGGAAAGGCGTTGATATTTCTCCATCGTTGGTCGTAAATTTGTGTTTGATTTGATTTCCATTGTTCATAATAATTATTTCTTCTTTGTCTTAGCCAGTTTCTTATCCCAGCACGTGCATGGATCTGTGTCCTTTTTCAACTTTAGTAGATCTGGGTCCTTGAGTTTTGACTGGATTAACATTCTTTTGTGGTTTTGCCATTCGGTTTAGTATTGTTCTGTAAAGTGATTGTAAAGTCATCGTGCAAGTCGAGAATGTACCAGTTGGTCTTTGAGGTTCCGGTTTCGTTTGTATGATATTAGTGGTGTATTAGGCCATAGAAGTTTGAGTTGTGGGTCATTCTCGATTAGCTGCCAATGTTTTCGGAGGATTAGTCCAATATGAGTGGTGTTGATGTTGTATGGTATTGAAAATGTTAAATTTGGTGTGTTAATAGTGGGGTCGTTGGATTCATTTTGGTTGTTAGGAAATTCATCTTTAAATAGGAGGTCATGTTGTGTGTGGTGTGATATCTTTTGAAATGCGGTGTTAATTGTGTCATTGGCGTAGCCTCTACTAATTAATATTATACGTAGGTTATCGAGACGTTGGCGCAGTGTGTTATTGTTAGTTATGAGTCGTCTATATCGGAAAGCTTGACTGTATATAATGCTTGTTTTGCAGGAGTTAGGATGGAATGAGTTATGATGTAATAAAAGTGTTCAGTCTGTGGGTTTGATATAGAGATCAGATTCTAATTTATTAGATTCATTAATGTAGATAGTGGTGTCGAGAAAGTTAACTGATTGTTGTGAATATTCATATTCAAATTTAATTGTAGGGTGAAAATTATTTAAATAATTAAGGAACTCCTTTAGTTTTTCAAGTCCATGGGTCCAGATTGCAAAGATGTCGTCGATAAACCTAATCCACTCAAGTGGAGTAAGTCCACCTGGGGCATCTTGCAATATTTGTTATTGTAGTGCTCCCATGAATAGATTGGCATATGATGGTGCCATCGGAGAACCCATGGCTGTGCCGTGTGTTTGAAGGTAGTATTTACCATCAAATTCAAAATAGTTGTTGTGAAGTACGAAAGTTAGTATTTCCTGCATGAAATTAGTATCAATGTTGGTGGTATTATGGGTTAGTATTTTGTTGATTGAGGCGGTAATGCCTTCGTCATTAGGAATATTAGTGTAAAGGCTTTTAACATCTATAGTGATTAATATGATGTTGTTTGGGAGTTTGTGGTTGAGTGTAAAGATACGTTTGAGAAAGGCATTGGAGTCTTTGATGAAAAAGGGGTTAGTGTCGACTAAAGGCTTGAGGAAAAAATCAGCATATTTAGATAACCCTATAGTGGGACCATCATACGGTGGCCCACAAGTGCAACACCGAAAATTAAAAGAAAACCTAATTAAACTTAATTAAAATTAACAACATCAAATTCAAATTCACAACACCGAATTCCAATTCACAACACCGAATTCCAATTCACAACACCGAATTGCAATTCACAACACCGAATTCAAATTCACAACACCGAATTCAAATTAACAACACCGAATTCAAATTAACAACACCGAATTCAAATTAACAACACCGAATTCAAATTAACAACACCGAATTCTGAATTTTAAAACAACACCGAAATTCAGCTTGCTGAATTTACGTAAACAAGTCTCAGTGATGTCAAACATGGCGGCTGTATTGAATTGTGAGACTTGCGAAACCAAAGTAGCGTTGGATGATAACTTCTGTGGTTTTTGTGGCACCCGACCTTCTCGTGAGACGGCTGCTCTGAAATACTATTTTAAACAGGGATATGAATACGACGTGATCCTGGAATTTTTGTCCAAATTTCACGGTATTTCCATGTGTCTAAGGACGCTGAAGAACCGACTGAAGATGCTTGGTCTCTGCCGAAAACCCATGGACTTCAACGAACAAGAAGTACGGGCACGAATTCAACGAGAAATAGATGGTCCGGGTTGTATGTCTGGTTATCGAGGTATGTGGCACACTCTTCGAAGGGAAGGTTACATGGTAGCCAGGGGGAAAGTAGAGAGTTTGTTGAAAGAACTAGATCCCGAAGGATGTTAAAGAAGACGCGCGCACCGTCTGAAAAGAAGAGCTTATGTTAATCAAGGACCAAATTACTGTTGGCACTTACATGGATACGACAAACTCAAACCATATGGGTTTCCCATTCATGGGTGTATCGACGGTTTTAGTCGCAAGATGTTGTGGTTGAAGTTATCAAGATCGAATAACAATCCACAAGTTATATTGCAATTCTATTTGGATACTGTTAGAGAGTACGGGGGGTGTCCCAAAAAACTAAGAACTGACTTAGGTACAGAGAATGGCCTTGTTGCAGCTGCACAGTGTTATTTTACAGATAATGAAGAATCCCACATATATGGTACTTCTCAACATAACCAACGAATTGAAGGGTGGTGGTCATATTTTAGGCATATATAAGTAGAACCACGTGGTGGATGAATTTTTTCAAGGATTTAATGGAGCGTGCAGTGTGTATTAGTGCAAATCAACTTGAAATGGAGTGTTTATGGTTCTGTTTTTCCAGTTTAATCCAGCAAGATTTGGATCATGTTAAAGACCACTGGAATACACATTATATTCGCAGATCAAGGCATGACACAGTTCCTGGGAGACCTGATGAACTATTTTATCTGCCTGAAATGCACAATGCTGAAGATTACTTACAAGTTGTAAATGAGCAGCAATGTTATCATGTTTCAGAAAACTATCCAAACACCCAGTAAGATGCAAATGAATATGAGGAGTACTTCAACTATGTGATGGATCAATGTGGTCTGAGCCAACCTCACATCTGGAGGGAAGGTTTGGAATTATACCATCTTCTCAAAAATCATGGAAATGACCAGTAACCCATTAACCCGCAAACCAGCCAAAGGTGCTCATTTTACTGTATGATTTTATTCCATAAAATGCCAGACAATTTTACTAATGTCAAAGGGAAACCCATTGTAGGTTCCTCCTTTACCAGGCACATTTGCCATTATTTTTCTGACAATTTTATTTGTTTATGGAAAACGTCATGGTAAGTTGCAGGGTAGCAGAGAAGGGGGGGCAAAGGGGTAATTTGCACCTCACCCATTGCCATTTGGGGCTCACAAAAATTCCTACTGAAAAATTAAGTATAATTATTACATAAGCATATTATGTACCAGGGGTTAATGGGTTAAAGGCATTAGCAAAATATGCAGTGTACATGTAATTATGGTATATAGTCACTTTAATTCCTTACATTTCCAAATTTGTTGAATATCAGGTTCCATAATGACTCTTTGTTTGTTTTGCTTTATTCTCTATATGAGAATGTAGTTTCATATTGTGGTGTTAAAATAATGTAAAAAATCAACAAACAATATAAAATTAATGAAAACTATAAGTAGATGGTATAATTATCGCTTTGCTATTACTCTATGTATAATACCGTGGCCGGACATTTTGCCGAAAGACAATTTGCCGAAAGACAATTTGCCGAAAGACATTTTGCCGAAAGACATTTTGCCGAACGGACTATTTACCGAATGGACTATTTGCCGAAGGACTATTTTCCGAACGGACTATTTGCCGAACGGACTATTTACCGAAAGGACATATAATAAAAAAACATATTTTTTACCACAAAACTCATTTGTTTTTTTGCTACGCATAATTATATTTTAATGACAATATCTATAACAATAGACTAATCACTTGGGAATAATTAGCACCCATCAGACATTAAAAGAACTTGTCAGAGACTATGACAATTACGGGAATGGCTTGTTATACTTACGCGCTATTGCGCATAGTTTGTGAAACTACATGATATACTTTTAAATATTCTTTTAAATATTCTTAAAATGCGTGTTTAATATTAGTTGGGAAATTTTAGTTAGCTAATGCTCGTAAAATATATATGCCATGTATAGTAATATGCATTTGTTAACTGCATTACTATAATATTTATTTGTCACGATTGTAATATACAATATACGATATAAATAAACTTGTTATTTCCACGTGTTAATCTTGGTAGAAATGTCGGCAAATAGTCCGTTCGGCAAATTGTCTTTTGGCAAAATGTCCGTTCGGCAAAATGTCTTTCGGCAAAATGTCTTTCGGCAAAATGTCATTCGGCAAAATGTCCGTTCGGCAAAATGTCTTTCGGCAAAATGTCCGGGTACCGTATAATACAATTCATTACATCAAGTCAACCAATTGAAGATCTCAGAAGGTTTACTGTCCATTGTCCAACCAAAGAGGATATTAAAAACAATAGGTTATGAAGTAGTGAAAGACTCATGTCCATAATTGGTTTTTTTTATATAACTTCATTACCAGCATAGAAAACAGACATAACTCTTGGTAATTACCAAACTCAAACGTTTATATGGTCAGGAAACCCAGCAAACTTCAAAGCATCTACAGTATAATGAGCTGTGATTTTAAGTTGTAATGATCCGGACCATGCACAAACCTTTTGTTTCTTGCTTAATAATATTTAAATAACATGGTTGAGTGAATAATCCCAAATGCTGCTATTGGGTGATGGCTTCATTATACTAAAATTTGTAGTGCTCACTGTGCACAAGTTTGCATAAACGTGAACAAAAAGTTAGAACAGAGATTTACGCTGAGTTTCCTGACCATATACATGTATCTCTATTGACTATGCAATTACATATCTTTTTCTTTATTTACCAGACCTTGGTTAGACCGTATGATGTGTAAAGTGGCTATGCAATGAAATTTTCAAGTTGGTGAAAATAGTATACAATTATTGGACGAGGTTGAGCAATTGATAGCTTGTTTTATCAAGGTCAGAATATTCGAATTTTAGGACTTCACTATTCACGAACTTGTTTAAGTTGTCGAATATTGACGAAGACTTGAATGACAAATAAATAAAGTCAAGCATGGCTTCGATTCTGCATATATTGAGACAGACCTTATGAATAAATTTTACACACCTTGGTAACCACTGTCCCACTCTCGTTCAGTTTTCTAAATAGTGTTTTGAACACTTATAGTTCAAATTGTTTCAATAACAATTAGTTGTAGAATAAAATATGTCTCAACTCTTGGGGCCAGACGAGTGGTTTTTAAGTGGGAAATAAACATACTTCCCTCCAATTATTCACCTTAAAACTTTCAGAATGAACAGAAAAACTTCCAAAATCTACTAGTTATTTTCTCCAATTTGAAAATGTAATTGCAAAGGCACTTTAAAGTCATCTTGAAAACTCCTTAGTAATGTCACATGCTGTAAGTTTTTTTAGGAACTGAATAGAAACAGTAATTTAATATTTGGCTTATTATATGCTTGTTCAAGCAAAAATGAAGCCTTTGCTTCAAGCATTTGCAAAAACCCCACCATTGCAATATGCAAGTAGAAAAACCTCTCGGAATTGATCACTCTTTGTCATGTGAGCAACTGGGAATGTTATAACTCTACCACAGGCTCCAACAATGGGGAAACAAATAGTATGATTGGGGTTTCGCATCAAACAATTGTGGTCGAAATTGACTGAAACTTCCAGAGATTCTCCATTCAGTGGTATGTGTTGTTGTCCTGTGAGCCATCCAAGAACACCTGCAAGGGTAAGATCTGCCATTGTTGTTTGATCTGCCATTGTAGTTGCTGCTGCATCACCCACTTGTTCTGTTGGGTCATCTACAGCCCATGCTATCGCTTCAGAATACCCACAAATGGACTCATCTTCAAGTGTTATTAAAAAATCTTGAAGATTGTCCATTATAGATTCTTCAAGAGCCCGTTTGGATGTGCCATCGCTGTAATAGTGTGGATGCATCAAGGAAACCAGGAAATTCGCATCCACTTTGCGATTTTCTTCCCCTTTCACAAAAAGAGGTTTGGCGATTTCTGCATGAGCTCTTACAGCTGCTAGAACACCACAAAGCTTCAAACCTTCTACAAATTCTTTCAAGTAGAGTGATCTTCTACCAATTATACTCACCATCATTGTCCCGATAATGTCATCTTTGTGGGCGTTCTCCCATTCTCAATAATGACATCTTGGTGGGCGTGAACATCTTCCTTGATATTCTTGAACAGCTGCTGATCATTTGCAGTGAAATACTTCTCCGGATCTAAATCAGTAATCTCCATGTCTGGTCTGACAATCATGTTGTATGCACTTTCCTCCAAGAAACATGGAGCTGCCCCCCGCCCCCTGAACAATGGATGCTGCTGCCAGTTCACCACATGATCGAAAATTACCATTTTGAATATTATATGCTGAATCAACTGGGACACCATTAGGAAACATGACTGCTCCCATTTGTGGAATTGCATTTGCTAAAAATTCTTTTGACATTGCCCCTGAATCAATTCCATTTTCTCCCATATATTTCACACGAAGGAGCTTGTGGGGGGATGTTCTTTTACACTCGCGTTGCCACAGTAATAATAATCTATGAAATGTAGCTCCCCTCCTTACCACTAGAAAGAGTTGGCTCGTTATATCGACGTTTTCTTCCAGATTCTTTACCAAACTGGCAAGGTCGGTGGGAAGGACCGCACATGAATTTTCTTGAGGTGGGACAATACTTTCTTCTTCAATCGTGATGGTGGGTATTGTAGGGTTGTTAGTAGGGTATAATTGCCGGTTCTGGCGAATTTTGAAATCCAAGATGGCTGCCATCATTTCCAGGAGGGGGTAGGGCCCAGGAGTTTTTAAAGATGGTGTTGCTCGCCTTGGCGGCCATGTTGGATTTGGGTTTTCTCCAGGAGGGGGTGGGTTGCCGAAGATTTTTCCAGGAGGGGAAGGACCCCACTTTCAAAAACTTTCCAAAGAAATTTTGCCAAAAAAAATGTTAAAGTTGGGGCTTTTGGAAAATCTTGAAAAAATGGTTTTTCAAGATTTTAGGGAAAGCTTTTGGCTAAAATTTGGGTTTTTGACTCTTTTTAAGAAGGGGTTCATACATTGGTTTGTCCTTTTTAGGTCCGTATTTTTCTGCTCCTTTGTAGGTTAAAAGTTTTTTAATAGCAAATCCAGTTTTTTTTATTTGCTCCATTTATTAAAATTGTAGTTTTGGTTTAAAGAAAAAAAATAAAATAAAAGAGAATGATGGGTAAAAAAGAAATAACAGAAACCGTTTGTAAAATCCAAGATATTGCAATAAACAAAATTCCAGAATTTAAAACCTTTCGACCTGTTTTTTATGATGTTCTTATTTTTTACAACAAAACACTACAGTTTGACAGCAAAAAATTTGAAGCTCATACTGAAAGAATTTACACATTTTTAAAAGCATTAGAAAAACATCCGCAAAAAGTAGCCCTTTTGTATGCATTGGGATCTATGTTTGAAATGTTGATAACAGTTGAGTTGTTTGGAACCTGCAAACTTGTTTACCATGAAAAACTTAGCAAATGGTATTATTTTGACTACCAAATGATTCGTCCAAAATTTGGAATAAAGAGACTGCTTTTAAGAAATAACGCTGTTGTTGTTCCATACAAAAAAAGATGGGCTTTTGGGGATCGTGAGGTACCACAGGATTTAGTAGATACTGCATGGAAAATGGTGTCCAAACATTATGGTAAAGATACCACACACGAGGATGTGGTCCGTTTCTTACATAGAAGTCTTTATGAAGGGGAAAAATCCTAACCTAAATAAAAGAGAATGCCTAAAACTTTGGAATGTCCTGAATGCTTAAAAACTTTTAAAAGACTTACCAAACTTTTAGCAAAAGAGCAAGCTCAAATTAACAAGAAAAAGGAGATGGAACAGCAAGCCGAAAAATTAAGATGGGGGGAAAAATGGAAAGGATCTACCAAAACTGCTAAAACCAGGCAGATCCTTGAAAACAAACTCGAAAAAATTTTTAACAGAAGAATGAGGACAGAGTAAAACTTACATAATTTCCTATTCTTTGCGGAATAGGAATTTTAACCCTTTAAATAAACAATGAGTTACTTCTATGGTTATGGCAGCCGCCGACATAATGCACAACATAGCGATACCGAAAAGAAAATTAAAGATCTTGAGAAAAAGATAAAAAATTTGGGGGTGGAAGGAAATTACAAAACTGTTTTTGACATTAACATAACAAAAGCTGTCAAAACCTTTGAAATAGCCAGTGGGGTAAAAAGAATAACCCAAGCACGGAGTGGAAACTCTGTTTTATGGCAAGATGATAAATCCGTTGCCCCTATATTTGGCTCGGACCCCATTGGTCCAGGCAAAGATTACATAGAAAACACAGGAGGAAACTACATGTGTTTTTGCAACACTGAAATGCAGTTTAATGATGTTTCTGTTTTTGTTGTTTGCGCGGTAGTGGATACATCTGTTCCCGATGATTGGTGTTATCTTATTGGGAATGATAATGGGAATTATGATAAATTTGTTAGCTTTAAATCCTACTCTTACTCCAAAATGATAATTAGTGGTATAAGACAAACCACAAAAAAAACCTTTGATATTGTTGGCCCCCACAGCATTCTTAGCAAACATATTGTTTCCTGCCATTGGTTGGGAACTGGATCCTGTGTGTATTTAAATGGTAAAAAGGAGCCAGGATCAGAATTTAAATCCGACCTTGCAGATATAGGTAGTCCATTTGGATCTGTTTTTTTAAATAAAAGATTAAGTGGAACCCCCTCAAATAGTACCCAGCTAAAAGGAAAAATTTATGGGGTTAAGATTGTCCATGGTCCATTACTTCCTGCCGAGATTGTAAAAATTAACAAAGATATGATGAAGGAATATGGAAACTTTGTATAAATAAACAATGAGTTATTACTATGGATATGATGATCCAGATTTTCCAAGTTATGGAAAGGATGGAGACACTGGGGAAACAGGTCCACAGGGGCCTCAAGGAGACACTGGGGCAACAGGCCCACAAGGGTCCAAAGGAAATACTGGTAACACAGGGACAGCTGGGCTTCGCGGGTTAGCAGGACCACAGGGGATCAAAGGAAACCCAGGCTCAACAGGTCCACAAGGAAACCCTGGTATTAGAGGCCCACAAGGATTAAAAGGCGATAGGGGAGACAGGGGTTTAGCAGGTTCCACAGGATCTGGTGGCCCCAAAGGCGACAAGGGAGACCATGGAACCATGGGGACAAAAGGATCCAAAGGCGACACAGGTCCTAAAGGCGAAAAAGGTATGACAGGGGCAGCAGCCCAAAAAGGAGATAAGGGAGACCATGGTGATGATGGAGCAAAAGGAAACAAAGGAGACACTGGGGCAACAGGTCCACAAGGACCTCAGGGATCAAAAGGAGATAAAGGAGACAAAGGAAACACAGGTTCCCAAGGATCCCAAGGCCCACAAGGATCTCAAGGAACCAAAGGAGACAAAGGAGACCCTGGTAACAAAGGAGACAAAGGTTTAACAGGACCCCAAGGATTACCAGGACCAAAAGGAACAACTGGACAAAGAGGCATTAGAGGTTTAAGAGGAGTTACTGGAGCCACAGGACAAGCTGGAAATTTTACACAGGTGGTAAAGTATAGAAAAGGTAGTGGGAAAACAAGCTATAAAGCAGGTAGTTGGGATAATGGGGCTAACAACAGTACTTTGCTATCATTTACCGCAACAGAATCTGGTAAATTTTTAATAAAATACTGGTTTACACTAGAACCAGATGGACACAAAATAGACCAACAATCTAAACAAACTGGTTGGTGGGCTTCTTCCTACAGAGCATATTTTGACCTAAAAACAGATCTTTACCATGGAGATGTTAACATAAGATCAAACAAACTTGCAGATTTGGAAACCCTAACCATGGGTAAAACATATTACGAAACAAAACCTCACCACATATTTTGCGAAGCCATTGCAACCATAATAAAGGGAACCAAAGTATCTTTACATTGTTATTCTGGTTCGGTTGGAGATGACTACACCTTTTTGTTTTTTGATGTGCGGGATGTCGAAATTAACCTGCTTAAGATTAATTAATAAATGGTTAAAAAAATTCCAAAAGTTTTAAAATGTAAATTTGGAGACCAATGTGTTTTGGCCAAGGCTGTTCGTAAAACAGCAACAGACAACTCCACAGAAGAAATATACTACAACATAAGCCATAAAAATATTTGTAATTATTTACATCCCAATGAAGACCTAACAAAAATGCTAACACGGATAGGTGTGTATGATACTGTTTTTTAAACTAGTTGGCTTTGCGGGTTAAACTAGTTGCCAAACAAATTTAAACTAGTTGGCTTTGCGGGTTAAATAAATGGAAGCAGAACAAAGTAGTAAACAAACTATTACAAAAACTCCTCCACCTGTTCAAAGTGAAGAAAGCTTCGCTGACGCTTTGCGGAAACAAACTATTACAAAAACCCCTCCACCTGTCCATATTAAAAATCCAAAAAGAGTTGCCCAAGGAAAAAAACTGGCTGCAATAAGTAGGGCTGCAAAACTAAAGAAAAAACAACAGTTGGAAACAATCCCAGAAGAAGATGAAAAAATGTCTCCTACATCTTTAATAACATTTACTGGAACAATACTTGGAACTTGTTGTACACTCCTACTAACCTATATTGCATACAGTAAATGGGTAGGGGCCCAACCTGAAGAGAAACATCTTAAGCCCACTGAAATCCCTAAGACAAAAACAGTTTACAAAGACCTTTCCCAATATGATCTTTAAAACCAAGCTTCGCTAGCGCTTCGCGGAAAGAAATTCCTATTCATAACAGGATAGGAATTTAATAAAATATGATCGCACACAGTTATGCAACAGAATGTGTTTTTAAAAGTGAAACCTGGTTTAACATAGGAAAGCTTATTTACCTTATCTCAAAAGGAAACAATGAAGGATACAAACTTTGGTTACTGTACAGCAAATACGACCTTAAAAACTACAATGAAAACCACTGTTACCATCTTTGGTCAAATTTTGATTGTCTAATGCCAGAAGACTACTATGAAGAAGAAAACTAAACAAAATTTTTACTATAATAAATGAATACCGAAAGAGAAGTTGAACTAATTCCTGGTTATAACCGTTTACACAAAAGTACAATAACCGGAGAACGAGCCAGAAATGTAATTACTTTCAACCCTAATTCGGCTAATGAAGGAGAAGTAATTTACATACATATTCCAAAACTTAAACCTGGAGCAACCTTAGTTCCTGACAAAATGTTTCTTCTGTTTGACTTTAAGAACAAAAATACCAAATCTTGGTTTAACAACAACCTTGCAAAACAACTACAAGAACGACTGGAAGTTAGGTTTGCAGGCGAAAAAGTTTACGACAACACAGGAGAAAGTCTTCTGGAAACATACAAGGACTTGTGGATAGACAAACACGAAAGATCCAATATGATCGAAGATGGTATTGCCACAGAAAACCAAAGAAAACTTATTTCAAAATCTGATGATGCCTCTTCCGACTCATATGCAGCTGTTTATGGAACAAAACAACGAATCCAGTTGGGTAAAATTTTAAAGGACCACGGATTGTATGCCCCCCACAGCATGGCAAATGACTTACAGTACATTATTACATTGCCAAAAGGAACCAGTATTATGAAAGCTCAAAATAGTCAATCTGTGGCTGGTTACACTTTGGAAAACATCGAACTTGAGTATGAAACCATTACAAACTTTTCCTTAGTCCAAGAGATAGAATCTTCCTACCAAGTGGGTCGAGCCCTTTCCTTCGAACATGTAACTTTAATGAAAACCTCACCATGGGCAAGAGCAACAACTCTAATTAACGAAACCATTAATTTACCAAGAAAGAGCATGAAGGCTGTTGTAATGTTGTTTACAAAAGCTTCCAGAGATGGATCAGAAGAGTTTGTTTACCCAAACATTGAGAATGTAAAAATTACTATTGAAGGAGTTCCAAACAGTATTTACTCCCAAGGAATTCCAAAACGGAGGTTGTTTGAAGAGGCTGAACGACTTTTCAGACAAACAAATTATCCCACCATCCAAGCTGAGGAGTTCTTTACAGAAGAGAAATTTGCATTTGTTGTAGATCTTCGTTCGATCAATGACAACGATGTGTATGGAGATGGTACCAGGCTTCTGACTACCCAGTCTGGAATCATGCTTGAGGTTACAAAGAAGGCAACTACAGCTGACCTTAAATGCCATGTTTTCATTCTTTCGGATGGACTCCTAAAAGTCCAAGGAGGAGCATTCCAAAGTGTAAATTACTAAATAAAAAATGAGACCATTTAACATGATCATTGTTGGAATGACAAGCTGTGGGAAAACCCACTATTTGCTAAAAATGTTGTCTGAAACCCCAAAACAGTTTGAGAATATATTTTTAATTTGTCCTACTTTTGAATGGAACAAAACATATCTTGAATGGAAACACCTTAATGACCCAAGATTTTTTGTTATTCCTTGCGACCAAGACGAGTCCGAAGATTTTTTAAAATATGTTGTGGACTACTGTAAAGGAAGACCTTCGTTAATTATTTTGGATGACTGTGCTTCAGGACAAACTGTTAAAAACAGGACTAGTGAGTTAGTTAAACTTGGTTTTGGTGCTCGACATATGGATATTAGTACAATAGTTGTTACCCAACAACTAACCAGCATTGCAAAACCATACCGGGAAAATATTTCCAAACTTGTTACATTTTACAACCCAAACAGAAAAGACATGCAGGTTATTTTAGATGATTATTTAGACATACCAAAAGAAGAAGAGAAAAAAATTAAAGAAATATTAAAATCCCAAAAATATTCAAGACTAGAAATTAACCTAATCCACCCATACCACCATACAATAAATGAGGAACCTGAGAATTTTGCTTAAAAATGGAGAGACAACTGTTAAATTTGAGGATCCACTGATCATAGAGGATACAAAAATGATAGTAAAAAATGCAACAGTGTTTTGGAACTTTAACAACATAACAAGTCCAACATACATTATGCATGGAACAAAAAAAGTTAGTTTCAACAATGGTTATTGGACTGTTGGCATGATTATGGAAAGGTTAAAGGAAAATGAAATAAAGTCTGAGTTGTTACCTTACAGCTGTAAAATAAAAATATTACCAACAGAAAATCTTTCATTGTTAAAACTTGGTCCTTTGCTAGGATTTCCAGAAACAACAATAATTAAAAAAGGAGCAAGCCAAGACAGTCCAGAAACAGTTAACATAAATCTTGGAATGAGATTTGTATGTATAGCCTGCAACATGATTGATGGAACAAAAACCTCATTTTATGGAAAACGGGATAGAACTGCTGCTGTTCTTCCAATTACAACAAAACAAATATTAAAGGGGTCTGTTGAAAAGTTTGATAACATTAATTCTGTAGCCATGTTGGACAATGGAATTTACAATGAACTTAAATTCAAAACAGATGAAAATGTTGGCGACATTCTTCTTGAAATCTTTTTATGCCCAAAAAATTTTGAAATTTCCTAAAATTTAAAGACTATAATAAAAGAGATGTCTGTTGTTATTATTGACCATAAACTAAAAACCATTAAAGAGGTGTTAAAACACTTGGCGAATTTGGAAATAACTTTAAACAGTGAAAAAGAGCAAAATCCGGAAAACCTAGAAGTGGCATTAAATGACTTAATAGTAATTTTAAAAAACCATACAAAATTACTAAAATATAATAAAAAAAACTTAATCCAACACCGGCCAAAACTAATAGTAGAAATTTTGTAAAACTTTTTCCAATAACATTTTGTAGTTAAAAAAACTACAAAATTTTACCCCTAATAAATGAATAAGAACGAAGTTGTAAATGACTTGTATCAAGCGGCATTAATTACACTTGCAGCTGTTGGAACAAGCATGGTTTTCAAAAAGGTATTAGGCCAATCTTTAGCGGCACCAGCCAGTCTTAAAGAAACGGCCAAACTTGGAGTAGCTGTCTCTGTTGGATTATTTTCGGTAAAAATGGCGCAAGAAAAAGGATACTTACCCAAAAATTTGGATCCAAAGAAAGTTTAGTTTTTTAATTGAACTTTAATTTTTAAAATGACAATAATAAAATAGGAGAGTATGAACGGATTATTTGAAAAATTGGAACAACCAATTACCTTAAAATTTAAACAAACCAAGTGTTTTGGGTTAAAACTTAACACATTCAATGGAAAACCAAAAAGCGGTTTTAAACTAATCATCCAACTAAGCGATGAAAACTGCGAAAAGGTTTTGGAAGCCTGGAGTCGACTCAAGCCAACCAAAGACACTCCATTTTTTGGAGATTCCGAAAACCTAATATCCTTTAAGATTGACGAAGAGGATTTAAGCAAGAAAGAAAGAAAAGATTTTGAGGAACTGTGTCATGTTGACATGAAAGTGGTAATTGACCAGGTGTTTGTTAACAAGAAAAAAGAAAGGTTCCCACAGTTTGGGGTAGAATTCCTGAAAAAGGTTGAGGGACCTCCACGAAAGAGACTTCAAACCATAGGTGAAATGAGTGATTAAGCAAAAATGTGTCCATATCCAAAAAGGATATGGAAACAAAAACTAATAAATGGTATCAATGATAGCAGGAGGATTGTTTAACGCTATTGCCTTTGCAGGTGCTGGTTACCTTTTCCAAACATTTAACAAAAATGGTTTCGCAGACGAGGCAAAAAGACATAATTTAGCAACAGAACAACTTCAAAAAGCACATGAAAAGTTTTTTGAAAATGAAATTAAAAGGAAGGACAGACAAAGAGAATTACAGGATGAAATAAGGACTGCGGGGTATAATATGCAAGATACATCAAAAGCATTCCAAGAACTTCATAAAATTTTACAAAGTCCTCCAGAGCCAAGACTTGAGGATTTTTACCAACCAAGTGAAGAAATGGAGAAATACCAGATTATTGCTGTAACACTTTCTGGAACAGGTGCTGGATGGTTATTATCAAGATTTGTTTAGGTCAAAATTTTGTAACCCAAAAAGTTACAAAATATTAAAATTTATTTTTGCGGAGCTTTGCTTAACATATACTTAAAAATTTCAAAAGATGTTTTAGGAAGTTTTTTAACACCTTCAAAATTTAAAATATTTTCTATTACTCCAAAAGATTTTTCAGGATTTTTGAATGGTGGTATTGTTAAAGTTTTTAAAAGATCTCTTTGGCATATTGCAAGAATGGCATACAATACATGTTTTTTCATGGGATGCCTTGTAACCAAACCTTGTTCTTTAAGGGTTTCAAAATTTTTTTCAAAATATTCCATAAGTTTTAGTACAACAAATTTTGGTTCTTTTTGGGGTGGTATTGGGTTTTGGGTTGGGCAAATACAAATACACATGGGTTTGTCGCATTTGCATAAACATTTGGTGTAAACAAAATAGTGTCCATCTTCATAATCTTTAAACCATCTACAAGTACAAGTCAAATATTTACTTTTTTTATAGTAAGAGTTCATGGAAGGTTTTGCTTCATGTTCTGGTAACATTTCTAGGTACATTTTTTTTAAATTTCTTACGTTAAGACTGACCTCCACCTTAGGCCCACCTTTAGGAAGACCCCACCCCCGGTTAGGACTCACATAACCCTGTTTTAGCAATGCTGATCCTTCTACTCCACATTTTGGACAAAATTCATGCCCACCCATTTCTTCCAATGGTTCTTTACAACAACGGCTGACATTAGGACCATTTTTATGGTTTTCCAAGAAAAGGTTTAAAGTTGGTAAAATTTTGATGTTAATATTTAACATTTGAGTCATTCCTTTTATTATAGTGTTAAAACTTTAAAAATTAAAAAAACAAGTGTTATGGAAGCTCCAAAAACTTCTGGTAATCTGTTATCATTCCTTGTTATTTCCGAGGGTGCAAAATTTCCTTTGGGATATGTTTTTACCCAGGATTTCTTAGGGGTTGCCAAATATTTTGAAGAGGTAAATGAAGAAGGGGCTTTTAAGAATTTTTGGGCTTTAAATGATGAAGGGGTTGCCAAAGATTTTGTGGAGGTAAATGAAGAAGATTTTTCCAAAGAAGGTTTAAAATTTAAATTTAAATTTTGGTTAAATCCAAGCATCATTCCATTAGTGGCCATGGTAAGAACATTGTTAAACCCAACCACAGGATTAACTAAAATGTTAAGATCGCTAGGAATTAAAATTAAACCTGGTGAGACTGCAAAATTTAAGACAACATTGGTTGACTTTATTGCCTGCCTCATGTTACTAATGCTTACAGTGATGTCATCCTGTGCTATGGTATCTTCCATTAACTTTTTAAACACCTCTTGTGTTTGTAAACTTTTAGCGCCTTGCCCAACAATGACCCACCTTGTTTTCGCCTGGGCTCCCAAAATACAGTAGACGAAAGATTCTAAGGATTGTTGGAATAACTTTTGACCCAGTGGTGTAAGACCATTACTGGTTTCCGGAACAAAGTGTTTAAAATCCTCAGGATGTCTTTGGGAAGTAGACACCAACTCCTCATAAGTGTTAACTCTTCCAAAACTTTTTTGTTCCAGCTTTACATACCTGACTTCATATCCAAGGTCCTTCATATCTTGTGTAAAATCTTCCGGATTTTGGGTGGAATTACTTATTTTCTGGATCCAAACATCATTAGGGTTATGTTGTAAAATTTTTATAACATCACTTGTAAGATATCTCCTTAACTTGTCTGGATGCTTTAAAAATCTTCTCACCTGGTAAACATAATGGTAATGGGCAATACTTGTTAAAAAAGGAGACCTAAACCTTTCAAAACCGTTCTTAAAATGTTTGTTAGACACCCCACACAAATAACTTGCAACATAAGAAGCTGCAATGGCTGTAAAATATGGAATACTAAGAAAGTCATTTAGGTCAGGATTTCTTGGAATTTTTGGTTGTTGAAAAGATAAATCCATAGGATCCAAGTCCAAAACAAAATTTTCCTTTTTGTTAACAAATAGTATAACTTTGTTAAAATTCACTGAACACTCTGGTTGTTTTGAGAAACTCTGGACAGTCCCATGAATTCCCCAACCTTTTGGCCAGTATAAATATTGTGTGTAATTTTTGTTCCTTTTAAACTCATCACTTTCGGTGTCCAGTAAAAATTCACCCCTTAAAAAAAATATCTTCTTTCCAAATTTAAATCTTGTCAAATCAGCATTTGGGTAAGTTTTCAAAAACTCTTCTTTTGACATTATTTATTTAAATAAAAAATGGATGATAAACTTTTACTCATTGACCTTGAACTTCGGGATATTTACTACAATCCTGTAACAGGTTACCAATCCATGGAAAAACTTTACCAAGCAGCATTAGATCAAAATGTTGAAGGTGTTTCAAGAAAGCTGGTTAAAGAATGGTTACATTACCAAAGGGTATTTACATTGCACAAACCTATTAGGAAACCAAGAAGATATCAGAAAACATTTGTTAAAAATCTTGCCGACCAACTTCAAATGGATCTTGTTGATATGGCCAAATTTGAATCTGAAAATAATGATCAAAAGTGGATATTAACAGGAATAGAAATTTTAAGCAGATTTGCATTCTCAGTTCCAGTCCACAAAAAAAACGCAGTGAGTATGGTTCCTGGGGTTACCAAAATGCTAACAGAATTTAAGGACCATTTTGGTAAATATCCAGAAACAGTCCAATTTGATAACGGGACGGAATTTTATAATAAAGGGGTAAAAACTCTTTTAAAATCTTTGGGGGTCCATTATTTCTCATCCAGATCAGAACGTAAGGCCGCTGTTGTAGAAAGATTTAACCGGACATTAAAAACCAGGATGTGGAAATATTTTACATTTACAGGGAATAAAAAGTGGTTAAATGTATTAGACAAGTTTACGGCAAGTTACAACAACACAAAACATAGCACAATTAAAATGAAACCAAAAGATGTTAATGATGAGAACCAATCCAAAGTTTTTTTTACACTGTATGGAATTCCTCCCCTTGAAGGTAGTGTAAAACCTAAATTAAAAACTGGAGATCATGTAAGAATACAAAAATATAGAAAAAATTTTTCAAAAGGATATGATCCAAATTTTACTGATGAAATTTTTACGGTGTCAGCTGTTTTTAGGGGAAATCCTGTTATGTATAAAATTCGGGACTCTGATGAGGATATTTTAGGAAAATTTTATAGTGAAGAACTTGTTAAAGTTATTGGTAATCAACAGGTTAAATAAATGGCTGACTATGTTGTGGATGAAATGGAAATGAAAAATATGAGAAAAGAAAATATTTTTTCAAAAGCTGAAATAGAAGGTCCAGATAAAGATTTTTATGATTCTTTGTCTGCAATGGCAGAGGTTTTTGACGCTGCAGAACTAGATGATAATTACAGAGTGTTAAGAAGCAGAATTTTTAGAGAAACTAACAAACCAACAAATGAAACTGACAAAGCATTTGGGGCAAGACTTGATAGATGGATTAAAAAAGTGGCTACTAGACAAAAAAATTCTCAAACATATAAAAAAAGAGATTTTTTTAAAAAATTAGGTTATGTTGTGGTTATAAATGATAGCTCAACAAGTAAAACCATAATGAAAAGAAGTAAAGTATTTACTGACCCAAACACAAGAGAAGTAGGTGGACTTCTTTTTGATAATGTAGAGGCTGTCATTATAAAAGAAGGTAAATTTGTTTACCAAAATAAAAAATTTGCAGTACAAGTTAAAGAATTAAAAAGGTTATTAGAAAAATCAAAAGCTGAACGTAAAGAAACAGCAGATGGGGTTGCCGAAGAGATGTCAGGACTTCACCCCAAAGATATTGATCCTGAAAATATTACCAACATTCGTGAAAATGTTGCTGAACAGCTGGGTGATGAAGTAACAATAGGGATGGATAACATTGAAACAAATGATGATGGAGAAATTGATGAAGAAGCTGGTGATGGTGCTCTTCGAAATCTTGGTGGAACTATAAAGGCTAAACAACTGGATGCTGTTGAAGCTAACCGAAAGTTTTGGAAAGATTTGGCAGACAAAGAAAAAGATCCAGTAAAAAGAAGAAAGTTTAAGGAGGTTGAGGTTGTGTGCGAACTAAGGGCTGAACAACTTAGATTGGAAGCAAACATGGCACCAGAGACTGACTATGTTAAAAAAATGTTTAGAGACCATATCCTGTCAAAATTTGAAAGGTTTAAAGTATGGGCAAAAGAAAACATGGGTGCAACAGCTGCAATAGCCATTTCCATCGCTGGAATTATAACAACAGTAGTATTGGCTGGAGGAAAAGGAGTTGCAGCAGCTGCAAAGGCAACAGGAGCATTAGGAAAGGCTTTAGCAAAACTTGCTAAAGCTGCTTTACCTATACTGGTTCCAATTTTAAGTATACTTGCAACCGCACTATCCTGGGGAGCAAAGGGGTTAGCATGGTTAGCAAAAAACCTGTGGGTTCTTGCAATAGGGCTTACCTATGTTGTTTACGAAAAATACAAAGAAAACCCTAAATAAAGATGGAAAAAGACTTTCAAGAAGAACCATTTAAAGATCCGCTAAATTTAAACCTTAGGGAAGAGCTTATCCGGCTTTCTTCCGAAAAAAAAATTAAATATTCGGAACCATATCTTAAAAAAGCCTCTTTGGCGGCACTTGAAAAAATTAAGTTAAATTATGATAGGGTACAACAGGACAAAGTTAACAGTGTGTTAACAGAAACCCTCATAAACAAGTTTTCAGTGTTAATGGAACAGTTAGACCTGATAAAAGATGATAAAAAACTGGATAAAGAATTGTCGACAAACAAACTATTTTGCGATGATGTTAAATCCCTGGTGTCAAAAATATCACCCTATATTCCAATGATTGGGTTGTTATGTGGTGGAATAATAGTGGTCAAACATGTTTGGGAAAAACCATCAAATAAAAATGAGCCTGTACAAAGTGATCAGGATCCTAGCAAAAATGTCAATAGTAGCAATGTTGCTGATCCCAATAACAGTTGAGTTGTTATTAGTTAAATTTTTACTGTTTTCCTAATCTTTTTGTTGGATTAGGAAACTCTTTATAATAAATGTGGTGGAATATTTTTAGTTGGATCCAAAAAAGGAAAGACCGTCAAAACCTAATTTTAAGACAAAAATGGGAAGACCGTCAAAACCTAATTTTAAAAAAGGAAAAACAAAATAATAAAAAAGAATGAGTATTTTGTGTGGACTTTGCAAATACAAATTAAAAACAGAAACAGCACTATGGTTACACATAAAGGTTACCCACAGAGACACCTTATATGTTAAAAAAAACAGTTTTATGTTGTCCAAATGAAAAGAACCAGTTTTTGGGCTAAATTTTTAGTTTCCTAATCTTGTTGGTTAGGAAATAAAATGGGAAACTCTTCGCAAAAACCAAAAGAAAAATTTAACAAAAACCATACCCTAAGAAAGGGGTTTCAATTTGGGATAAGTTTTGGAAAGGAAGATTTAACAATGGAGGGGAATATCCAAATAGGGTGGACAAACAAAATAGTAAAAAATTATTCTTGTGTTTCTTCGGAAAAATGTTTGAGAAAAAATTTGCCAATACCATTAAACCCTTCTTTAGATCCTCCTTTAACAAATTCATTGGCAAAGCCTTCTGAAACCCCACCAAAATCTTCGCCAAAATCTTCGCCAAAACCATCCCCAAATTCTTCGCCAAAACCAGTATAATAAAACAACATGGAAATGTTTAAAGTAAGAATGGATGAGAGAAGAAAATTTGGCGAAGAGGTACAAAAAATTCGTGAGGAAAACCCTATTTGCAGTCATCCCAGATCAGAGTTAAGAACCCTTGCCAAAAAAATTGGGGTAAAGGGAGCCGGCAAAATGAACCTAAAAACACTCTGCGAAAGTCTTAATATTCCCTTGGTTAGGAATGAAACCTATGATAGATGTAACAGAGAGCAAATAAAAAACCCTGTTGAAATAACATTTACAGACAGGAAGGGAAAAGAAACAAAATTTCGCAGTATTTACAAAGCAGCATCCTGCCTGAACAAAAACCCTAGTTGTATCCCATTTTACATAAGAAAAGGAACACTCATTAACTATGGTGGGGAGATACAAACTGTTAGCCGAAGTTCTTAAAAACCTTCAAATTTCCTATTCTTTTGAATAGGAAATGTAAAGCAGGATATTTGGGATTACAGGAAGAAAGATAAGGAAAGAATATTTTTTTGGGTAAGGAAGTACAATGTTGTTTGGTTCCTTTATTAGTATACTTTTTTTTAAATATTTTTTTTTTTCACTATAATAAATGGAAACTAACACAAAAGTTTTGGAAAAACGGGAAAATGCTCGTTTAAGAAAACGGCGACAACTTGAGAGGGACCGAAAAATGGAACCCTTTAAACCTGAAAGACTTGCCAAACTCCAACAGGAAAAAAAGTTTAGGGAAGCCAAAAAGCAGGAACGGGTTGAAAGGAAGGAGGCAAGGAAACAGGAGCAGATTGCTAGGAAGGAAGCAAGGAAAGCAGAACAGGTTGCTAAAAAAGCAACAAGGAAAGCAGAAAAGTTGGCTGAGAAATTAAGATGGGGAAAAAAATGGAAAGGATCTGCCAAAACTGCTAAAACTAGACAGGTGCTGGGAAACAAGCTTGGAAGGATTTTTGGTAGAAGAACAAGGGATTTCAAAAAACTAAGGGAAACAGAGCCAAAACTCATTAGAACTAGAAATTTTGCTAATGGGAAAGCATCTCTGTATGAAATTTCTGGACAGGGATTTAAAGATCCTGCAGTATTTTTAGAAAGAACAACACCAACTGTTGAGAACCTAATTAACAGTATTGGAAACTCAAAGAAGGTAAAAACAACCCTTGTTTGCAAACTTGTAAAGTATGATTATACCGCTGGATGGGAAGATGTTGAAGAGTTTTACTTTACCTGCAATATAAGACCAATGACAACAGAGGAAGATGTTAGGGAATATTACAAAATAATGAAAAAAGAGATGCTTGAAAATTTAGCAAAACATCAAAAGAGGGCATCTGGGTGGTCAATAAGAGAAGTGGTAGGTTTACACATCTCCATAACAAAATATAGACCTTTGAACGGTAGGGGTTACAAACCTCTTCCAAAATTTATCCAGGACAAAAAGGCCATCATTAATCCAAAAAACAAGGGCAACGACTGTTTCCTTTATGCTGTTGCGATAGCTGAGATAGTGAAAAAAGATCCAAAAGAGAGGGATTTGGAAAAGATTCCTAAGAAAGTTAAAGAACAGGCAGCCAAATACAACATTAAAGGACTGAAATTCCCTCTTAAAATTAAGGACATTTCCAAATTTGAGAAGATGAATGAGATGAATGTTAATGTCTTTGGTTTTGACCCTGAAATCCAAAAGGTTTTTCAGGTACAAATAAGTAGGGCTGACCATTCAAATGTTGTAGAGCTGTTCTTGGATAACAACCATTACAGTACCATCAAAAACAAAGGTAGGTTATTTGATAGCCAAGAAAACAACAACGAACACAAAAAGTTTTGGTGCAGTTTTTGCCAAAACCCGTTCCGAAATGAAAAAAACAGAGATGAACATGTGTTGTTGTGCCGAAAATATGATCCCCAGGTCCAAATATTTCCCACAAAAGGAAAAAATGATACCATGGGGTGGAGTGAAAAAGACTACAAAAAAACTCAGGATGTCCCCTTCATCTTTGTGTTTGATTTCGAGTGTTTCTTAAAACCAATGGATACAGTGGAACAAAATGGGAGGAAAAGTTTTACCACAAAATATCAACAACATGATCCTAGTGGTTACTGCTACCAGGTTATATGCTCGGATCCAAACATCTATCCAGGAAAAGTTGTAAGCTATACCAAAAAACATGAACATGAGGATATCATCAAAATGTTTGGTGAAGCTTTGGAAACTGAGATTAAGGAAATCTGGAAAGACTACATGAAAACACCAAAGCCAATTATTATGAGTAGGGAGGAAGAGAAAGATTTTCAGTCAGCTGTAAACTGCTATGTTTGTGGAAAAGAGTTAGGGAAAGACAGGGTAAGAGATCATGACCATCTTAATGGAAAATATAGGGGACCCGCCCATAGCCCCTGTAACTATTCAATGGGTAATGCCAAACATATTCCTATAATAGCTCATAATAGTATGAACTATGACATGCATCATCTCATCCAAAGTTTGGGGATAACAGAAGGTCAAATTACTTGTATTCCAAAGACGGATGAAGAGTACATAAGTGTTAGTAAAAAGATATGGATGGAAAATGGTTGGAAAAGATCGGCTGATGGTACGCAAAAACAAAAGTGGTTTCGGTTGGAGATGAGATTTCTGGATTCTTTAAAATTCATGTCAAGTTCTCTGGATTCTCTTGTTAAAAACCTGAAACCAGAGGCTTTTGTGTACACAGAAAAATTCTTCAAGGATCCGGAGAACCTGTTAAAAAAGAAGGGAGTATTCCCCTATGAGTTTATGACAGGCATGAAAAGTCTGGATTATCCAAAGCTTCCAACCCAAAAGGAGTTCTACTCAAAACTGAATGAAACTGGTATTTCAGATGAGGATTATGCCCATGCCCAAAAAGTCTGGACATCATTTGGATGTAAAAGTATGGGGGATTACCAAAAACTATACAACAAACTGGATGTTGTTCTTCTCGGAGATGTAATCCAAGATTTTAGAATGAGAAGCAAACAGACTTATGGGATAGATCCAATGTGGACCTACACAAGTCCTGGTTTGGCTTGGGCTTCCCTGCAAAAAATGACAAACCAAAAGTTGGAACTACTAACAGAGCCTGATATGCACTTGTTCTTTGAAGAAGGTATTCGTGGTGGGATTTCGGTAGTTACACACCGAGAATATTATGCTAACAACAAGTATATGGTGGAATATGATCCAGATCAGGAAAGTTCCTTTATCCCAGATTTGGATAACAACAACCTGTATGGAGATGGAATGTCAAAACCCCTTCCAATAGGAGGATTTAAGTGGATGTCAGAAAAAGAGTTGGAAAACTGGGAAGACTATCTTGTGGAAACCAAAGATGGAGAAGAAGGAGAAGGATGCACACTGGAAGTGGATTTGGAGTATCCAGAAGATCTACATGATCTCCACAATGATCTCCCCTTCGCAGCTGAGAGACTTGAGATTGATGGGGTTAAAAAACTGGTGCCAAACCTTAACAAAAAGACAAAGTATACTCTCCACTATCGAGCATTACAGCAGTGTTTAAAATACAAGCTAAAACTTTTGAAAATCCATAGAGGGGTCAAGTTTGTGGAGAAGGCTTGGATGAAACCCTTCATCGACCTTAACACAAGGTTAAGGACAGAAGCTACCAACGACTTCGACAAAGACTTCTACAAGCTTATGAACAACTCAGTCTTTGGAAAGACAATGGAGAATGTTCGTAATAGAGTAGACATCAGATTGGTATCCTGGGCTGATCAGCTTGAAAAGCTTGCAAGAAGGTCAAATTACAAGTCCATTAACATATTTAATGAAACCATGGGGGCTGTCCATATGGGAAAGACTCATGTTAATCTTAACAAGCCAATCTATACAGGAGCCACCATCCTGGATTTGAGTAAAATTACTATGTATGATTTCCACTATGGTTACATCAAACCAAAGTATGGACCTAAGGCTCAGCTGTTGTTTACGGATACGGACAGCCTCTGTTACGGGATTAGAACAAAAGATTTCTTCAAGGACATCAGTGGAGATGTCAAAACCCACTTTGATACCAGTAATTTCCCAAAGAGCCACCCAAGTGGTATAGAATGCGGGGTCAATAAGAAAGTTCCTGGAATGATGAAGTCAGAGACTGGAGCAGAACAGATCAAGGGGTTTGTAGGACTTCGAGCCAAGCTGTATGCTATCAAGATGGCAAAGAAGATAAACCCCGAAACTGGACTGATGGAGTGTAAAGAAGAGAAGAAATGCAAGGGAATTAAGAAAAGTGTTATTAAGGATGATATCAAGTTTGAGGATTATGTAAAATGTTTACACTCAGGAGAAAACCTAATGAAGGGGATGAACACCTTTAGAAGCTACAAGCACAAAGTTTATACCATCCACCAGAACAAGATTGCTCTTAACTCGGCAGACGATAAGAGAGTTATTGGAGAGGATGGTGTTAGTACATTAGCAATAGGACATTACAGGACTAGGTAAATTAAGTTTAAGATTTGTATTCCAAAAAGAATACAAATTTTAAGGGAAGGGGTTTAAGGATTTAAGTAAGATACTTTTTACTTTTTAATAGTTTTTCGTGAGATTTTAAATGAGTATCTAGTTCCTTTTCTGTTTTAAAGGTTTTTAGGCAAACAAGACAACTTCGTACTAGGGCTGCTTTTCTTTTATGGACAACTTTTACATGCAGTTCTAATGCTGTTAGTGTTTTTACTTCAAATTTGCACTTTCCACAGGAAAACTGGGACCTGTTGGGTACTGGTTGAACTATATTGTTGGTTTTTCTTCTAGGCATCCTCTCTTTTATTTTATCCTCTCTTTTCCTTTAAACCAAAATTACAATTCTTCCCTAGTAGGCTTGGTTACATTTTGTTCTTTTAATATGAAATTTTGAATGAGTATCTAGTTCCTTTTGTGTTTTAAAGGTTTTTAAGCATACAACACATTCCGCTGTTAAGTCTAGTTTTTGTTTATGAACAACTTTTGCATGTAATCTTAATGCTGTTTCTGTTTTTACTTCAAATTTACACTTTTCGCAGGCAAACCAACCACCATTGTAAACGGGTTGAAAAAAAGGTTTGTTTCTTCTTGGCATCCTCTCTTTTATTTTATCCTCTCTTTTCTTTAAACCCCTCCCCACTCTCCCTAAAGTTTTTTGGCAAATTTTAAATCCCCTCACCAAAAGCTTTCCCTAAAATCTTGAAAAACCATTTTTTCAAGATTTTCCAAAAGCCCCAACTTTAACATTTTTTTTGGCAAAATTTCTTTGGAAAGTTTTTGAAAGTGGGGTCCTTCCCCTCCTGGAAAAATCTTCGGCAACCCACCCCCTCCTGGAGAAAACCCAAATCCAACATGGCCGCCAAGGCGAGCAACACCATCTTTAAAAACTCCTGGGCCCTACCCCCTCCTGGAAATGATGGCAGCCATCTTGGATTTCAAAATTCGCCAGAACCGGCAATTATACCCTACTGTTGTTGTCAAGTTGAAATTGTATTTCTCTGGCTAGTGTCTCGTCGCTGTTGACCTGTACTTCAACTTCTTCAGTGTACTGAACACCAGTATTCCATTCTTGACTTTTCACTATGAGATGGAGAATGCTGATTATTATCAGAATGTACTTCTTCAATGGCATCATCACAATTGAAGTACTCCTTGAACTGTCGTGCTTTCTTGCTGCAAGATGGGCCACTTTCTGTATCATCATCTTGATAGAAGTCGCTTCTTGTACACAAATATAGTATAATCTTGTTGTAGTCCTTTCCAAGCTCTTCCCGATATCTCTTCAATGTGAAAAATTATTTATGTGACCCGGGAAGGAACAGGGCTTCTTTGCCATCTAAAAGTAGCATATAATCTTCCTTTTCATCATAGCAATCACTGTGAAATAATTTCCACTTGTTAACAGTATTGCGAAGAACTTCAGCATATGGAGCTGTATTTGACGCAGTCAATGCTGTTCTCTTTCCTCGTTTGGGCTTCAGCTTCCTGTCTTTGCAGTTCCATTCATAAAGACCAATACTAATACTGACTTTGCCATGCACGTTCTTCTCTTTTTTTGAAACATGAGATTTCCATTCTTTACCTTTAGCTTTTTTGAATTCATTAAATGATTTAACCTTTTTCTCAGCTTTTTCATTAGGAACAGCATCTGAGAGAAAACAAAACAATTTTTAGCAATCAATAATAATTAATAATTTCCTTCATGAACTATTGATAATAAAGTCTAAGAAAGGAAAATCAAACTTTCACAATGTACAGTAGTTTTCACACTTCGTGATCTAGTGACAAGTGCAGCTGTTCAAATGAAATCACATGCAGGGAATGAGTCCCTTCCTTGTCCCTGTTACACTATGCTTGACTGGAGTAATAATAATCTAATAACTAGAGGGCAGTCAGAGACTGCATATAATGTACCTCCACCAGCGGGTTATTGGAGATGTTTAAAAAGAAAACGAGCCATCCCACTAACAAGGCTAGCTCACGAGACCAACACATACATGATGAATGAATAAAATGCTTGATTGCACTCAAAAAATATTTGCATAAAATAAAGATAATGAGCGCAATCAAACATATCTTCTACACGGACAATCTTGCAGTCAGATTTTTATTAATTTCTCATCCAAAGTTTGACTAAATTCAACCAAAATTTAATGGATTGGTTCTTGGTCTATGGCCAACCCTTCTGACAACTTTCAATAGTTTTTGCAAAGTTTTTTTTGAGATATCCTGGTGACAGGCGGGCGGGCGGGCGGGCGGGCGGGCGGGCAGGCAGGCAGGCAGGCAGGCAGAAGACAGACAGACAGACAGACAGACAGACAGACAGGGGTAAAAACATAACCTCCTGACGGAGGTAATAATAATAATAAAATGATACTTATGATATTAAAATTAATGATGATAATGGTAATGATACTAATCATAATAATTTAATAATACATGTAATTCAATATTAATAATAATAATTAATAATATTAACAATAATAATATTAACGACGACGACGACGACGACGACGACGACGACGACGACGACGACGACGACGACGACGACGACGACGACGACGACGACGCATATTTAATTATTATAATTAGACTGTAATCAGACCTGTAAAATTACTCTTGTAAAAGAAATTAATACCAGGTCTAATTACTTAATACTTCAAAAAGTAATCAATTCCTAATTCCAATTACAACTTTTAGAAAGTAATTCCAATTATAAAATTACTCACCAGCAAAAGTACTTTTGAATTACAAATTACTAATTACAAATCCTTAAACATGAGCCAACAAGGCCCAACTTAAAAACTTTAAAAAAAAAATTGTAATGTCAAATATGTTTTAATACTACTCTTTTGTTGATAATACGAGCCGTTTGGTTAGGTGTATGAAGTATGGTTAGATATACTGCCGAAACAGAGAAGCAAAAAAAGCAAACAAAAAAAGCAAACACAAAAAGCAAAGGCCCTTCATCAGAGAGAAACGTGGTACTTTAATAATGTGATACAATGTTAACATATGATACAATTAGCTGTGTACATCAATAGGGACAGTGTTGTTGCTGAACAGGACTAGCAACCTTTAGGTACGAGCAACAACCAACAAGTAACCTGCATGTGATAACTTGTGGTCCATGAAAACCAAAGCACATCTCCACGTCATTGCCTCAAACATATTTTTGTCAACACTCAACAGTTATTCTTCAATTTTTGTTTTCATTTAACAAAAAGGAATTTTGGTATGTCCGATAAAAGGAACAACAACTGCCATCTTCTAGTCTCAGTTCACTACTTCGCTAATCCATTACGTATTGTTCTAACCTAGCTTGAAAATCTGCACCTAACAAGTAAGGCACCACCAATCCCAGTGGTTGCCTATACAAACATTCAGTGTCAGTTTCCCTTTAAATTCAATTTTTGATCCCTCCACAGCTTGGGGTGTCTCTCCTAACTCCACAGGTTCTAACTCAATATCTTCTTTTATCTTATCTGCTAATATAAGGCTAAGATCACTACCACTGTCCCATAATGCCCTCACAATGTTCTGACCCAGTGTCACACGAACAAAAGGGGATTTGTCAAATGGATTGCCACAGCAATGTGGATAACTTTGATCATATGCTCGCAATCGCTGCCTGCTTTCTTTATTTGACAATAAAAATTGGTGATATCCTTGGTCCCAATACTGGTCAGCCCCACCCAGCCAGGCCTCTTTAGTTTAAATATTCTGAATCATCATCTGGATTTCCACCCTGGGCTGCACGGGAACTGAGAGGGAGTCTGCTGTTCGAAACTGCCATTGGCTTCCAATCAGGCTCTCTTCGTTTACGCAGTCGACATTCCATCCACCCCCCTAGGGTGCACTTTGCCGCATGGAGGGTACCAACAGCGACCTGGGTTATTTCTCCGGGGTTGTTGTCCCCGGGGGTTACGGCCCGGACGAGATTTTGCACTTACTTGAAGATCTTCGACTTTCCTTTCTAATTCTTTTAATTTCTGGCGTAGATGACTGTTCTCTTCCTGAATAGCACAAATACTAGCACCATCACCACTCGTCTGTAGAATTGAGGACAGTTCTTGCGCTGCAACGAGAACGTTTTCAGGCGATTCACACGTGCCATCTTGTTTATAAAAACCTTCCTCAAGTAAGCGAAGGCGAACAGTATCGTTGATCATCCCCGAAATAAATCTGCGGGTTACTCTGGCATCGTTTTCTGTGCTGGAAGGAAATCCGAGCCGAACCATGCGTTGGAGGCGTCGAATAAAGTCATCTAGGTCTTCGCGGGGCTGTTGTGTTGCTTGATCGAATGCCATAGCATAACTTTGAGTCGCTCGCGGGTTAACATATTTCTTTTTTAGTGCTTCGTATAGAGCTGCGACTGAGACTTTACTTGTTTCTGGTAATCCGCGGACAAACAAACTTGCTTTACCACGTAATTGTTTCTCAATTGCCAACAACTTCGGCGCCTCGTCTTCATCGCTCCATATTTTCGCCGCCGTGTTTTGGCGGGCAGTGAGTTCGTAATGATTCCAGAATTGCTCAAAATCCTCGGCGATTTCTCCGTCAAACGTGATATCCAGGCGATATTCTCGTTTATTAGCCATGATTAATCACTTTAAACGCCTTTTCTTTTGCGCTGCTACCAGTTTCACAGGTTATAGCTCTATGTTATTTATCTAATATATACGAACATCACAAGTCACATCGAAGCAACAATAACACAACACCTCTCCTAATCTCGTGTCCGTTTACTAAATATGGTCAAGCCATATCACGTGAACTGTCACAATACGTTTAAATTTTACCAATTCAAATATTTAAACAAGGACTATAACATCTCTTTGATTTAATACCATTGACGAGAATACAAATTACATATAGGTCTTGCACCAACATAATTCCCCTTTAGAATGCCGTCAACAAAATCACCAACGTATAAAATCACCAACGTTATCACGTTTCTTTCTATTTTATGCTATATACTGTATACCAAGACTAGAACTCAGTATATATACACTGAAGACAATCTCACGGCACAGAACGAAAGAAATATTACATGCTCGAACCGTATCTTACTTCAAGTTTAAATTTAACTTCAATGCAAATTACTCAAACCTGTTAGGCATGGAAAAAGACGGATAACGGGTAACGTAGAACAAACCCTATTACAATTACGGTTAAGCTCATAATTTATACGGGTAAGGAGATAAAGCTCATTAAAAATACGGGTAAGGAGAAGAACTATACGGGTAAGCGATCGATGACGTAAGCTCATTTGAAATACGGGTAAGAGATCGATCTCTTACCCGTATTTATAATGAGCTCAAATTTATTAGCCATGGAAAAAGACGGATAACGGGTAACGTAGAACAAACCCTATTAAAATTACGGGTAAGCTCATAATTTATACGGGTAAGGAGATAAAACTCATTAAAAATACGGGTAAGCCATCGATCCTTACCCGTCCTTGATTGAGACTAAGTTTAGTGTAAATTTATGCAATACCGATACTTCTCAATAAAGGAACTAAAGAAAAGGATCGCTTTGGTCCCATTCAAATCATTTTTAAGCGTTCCGCATTAAGGAACACTTATAGGAACGAATTTCCCAAAGCGAATTAGGAACCGCGACAGCGTTCCTTATTGATCTGTTCCTTTCATTAGGGAACAAGTATAATACGTTCCTTCGCCCAATCAGAACAATTAGTTCCTTTGATAGGCCTTCTAAATATCATAACAAACACATGTCAACCAAACCCCCAAAAATGCTTCCTTTTCCTGTTCTCTCTAAACTGTATGACCCATGTCGTGTATACTCTAGTCTCATTAATAATCCAACTTTCCACCTCCCATATCGATCGTTAAGCGTAAAAATAAAGTAATAGTTTGCTTAACAACTTAGAGTGCTGGAACAAAATATAAGAAAATGCTAATCATGACCAACATAAAACATTAGACTCAAATACCTCAAGTTCTTTTACTCTTCCAACCCATTTACAGTCATTATTGGAACAGTGTATACTTAATTCAGAAATTGCTCGTTTTGTAAAATTGTCTGGAAAAATCTATATTAAAAAATGAAATTAGCCAGTCAAAATAAGTTCACATGCAAAACGAGAACCAGTACCATAAAGAAATTATTACTGTGTGTGCTTTAACTGCAGGGCAATGGCAGTGATATCTTTTTCCTATATTCATGATATTGCAAATCTTGCCATTCACAATCTTGTAAGAATATTGCCTATTTACTACTGATACCCGTCGCGTAGTTAAATCGTAGTTAACTTCTCAAATGCAGTTAATGCTGGATTGATTGACTGGAATTAAGCTCTAACTACAGGTAAAATTAGCTGAATTTCTGTGGTATGGTTTTAAAGTGTTGTGGTTTATAATCAACATGCATGCAGTTTCAGACTCTAATACAGTATATATGTGAAAGTACGGCTAACTAAAGTGTTCACTTTACCGAGCTTGTGATGTCACATTACATATCAAAAATGTATCCAAGATGACAGCTGATACTAGCTGATTGAGATTAGCAACTTTAAAAGTGCAATTAAGTGTTTTATTGGAATACTTGGGGTCTAAATAACACACGTAGATTGTATCTTCGTGTCATTGGTTTGCTTTTGAATTTATTTGTTTTTTAACATGTAACTTGAACAAAATAAGTTAATTGTAACTTGACTTAATTGTGACCAGGGGCGGATTTAGTATACGTCGAACACGTCAAGCGACTAAGGTAAAAAGTTCTGGAAACGAAATTCATAACTGGTCATGACTGTCTTGAAACTTTTAACTACAATCGAATAAAATCAGTTTGGGCTTTTTCGGATTTTAAACAATTATGCGCTGGGTTTGCCGCAGAAGCTTTGCGTGGATAATGAGGTCTAACATGAAGTAGATACGTGCTAAGAGGGAAAACCGCTGGTGGGAGGAACGTGGGCGGAAGGTACGCGATTACAGGAGAATTTGTCCACTCTCGGAGATATAAACCTCACATTATGATTGTATAGCACAATTTCCGATCGGCACATTTTTCTACGTCGCCCACGTCGCCGGTCGGCACGTTTATCCACGTCAAAATGGCTGAAATACGTCGGAATCACGAGCGCTGATTGGTCAAAGACAACGCAACTACGTCGGAAGTAAATTATTAGACGTCCTTTATGTTTTGATCATTGAGCGGTCAGTTGTTTTGATTGGCTGGTATGGGATTATTTTTAGCGCTATCGCTTGAACAAGCGTGGCTGTACTCAACTTTGATACTGTAGTTGAGATTTATCGTCTAAAGTTGAAATGGCTTGAGTCAATACTGTGTTTTTTCTAAGCATGGTTTCGATAAATGTGATGAAACGTGTCAGTACAATGCGCTCGAGAAAGCAACGTGCCAACGATGAGAAATTTAGACAAATCTATCACAATGTCTCGATGTTTCCGAAATGGAATCGTATATACTCTTTGATCGAAACTCGAAAGCTTCTTCTATAGATTGACGGTGCAAGGAATGTCCGTGCGAAGGCATAGATGCTCTCTGGTAAGTTTGTAACGCGTATATAAGGTATATAACCCGTAATAACCGTATATTATTTTGACAGTCGTCTCGGTCAGTGAGTTCATATAAAGTCTATCGTGAATTATTCAAACTGGATTATGTTGTATTTTATCAATGTTAGTTTTGCTTTAGTGTTGTACAATGATAGGGCACAACGTTGTAGAGTTTTGTTTAGTTGCCTCGACTATCCTTGGCCTTTTGTTACAGGGCCAGACAGAAACCTGAAATTTCAAAATAATTGCCGAATTTAATATAATTACGGTAATATGATTCCTGGTGATAATGTAACAATATCATTTATGCACCTATCATTTGTTTCCACCTCAATCTCAAGGGATTGGTTGCACACCACCTATTTTATAACTTTACATTTTTTTTCAAAGTGACTGTCAGCTTGCGAAAAATGCCGTTTCAGAGACTCAACTTTAAAAAATTCGGGGGGGGGGGTAAATGTGGACCTACTGGAGGTTTGACTAAGGTATAAAAATACCTAGATCCGCCCCTGGTGACTATCTCAAAACTTGCTTGAGTATTACCAACTTTTCCTTGAGACCCCCCCCCCCCCCCCCCCCCACACACACACACACACACCAAAAAGTCTTGAAAAGAATATTTCATACTGTACCTCTCCTGCTTTTAAAGTGCCCCTAATCCCA
The DNA here is from genome assembly GCA_035771165.1 of Paragorgia papillata. NCBI lineage: Eukaryota > Metazoa > Cnidaria > Anthozoa > Scleralcyonacea > Coralliidae > Paragorgia > Paragorgia papillata. The sequence goes on along the minus strand of JAWNZC010000400.1, from coordinate 146,646 downwards.
AATATTTTTTTTTTAAAAATCAAATTACTGTGGTTTGTTAAGTACCTCAGTCCAAAAAATTTTTGATTTGGATAAATTCTCGATTTGCTATGCCGTGTTGAAATGTTGAAAAATTGGGGAAAATCGCCGCCATTTTGGTTCACGGCCGAGTTGCAAGTAAAGTTTCAAAAGGCATGGAACTAGCACATTTATGACGTAGATTCCGGAACGCCCAGATTTGCTCGTTCACTTCTATAGATCGTTTTCATCTGACGTCACGGCGGCCATATTGGTGTACCAAAACAATGAAATGGCGGCCATATTGGTGTACGGTATGGGAATTAGCTCTTTCTTATTCAAATATTTCGTATTGTTTCACCACCCCAACGGGGCCACCGATCACGTGCGTGAAAACGATCTATACTAGTATTTTGTTGGGATGTGTACTATCCTACAGGTACGTGTGTTTGATTTTTAATTTTTCTGATCATATAAACTAAATGAGATGATACGAAGCTATACCCTTCAGGCGGTTATACGTCGCGAACGAGAAATTTCAGTTCTAATCTTAATACTATTGGAGTATTGTATATTTGTATACATTGTCAGGTTAATACTACCGCTCTATCGCTTCTATGTCTACGGACTCTTTCTCTAGAACTAGGATGAGCCAAAAACATAAGATGTTCCTTCAAGTCTGCCGTGGTTTACTATCTGGAAAGCTGTGCGTGTACCCCTGAGGGAAAGCCGTGCGAAGTGGAGGGAATATCAGGCTGCGATTCTGCAAATATCAAAGCCGTACGAGAAGCGCCGAGAACAAGGTCGTTTGTCCATTGTTATGGTTTGTCTTCTCTTACTTATTTATTATTCTAATATCTTTCATTAAATGATTCTACACTAGTTTATGCTTATGAACTTTTATGTATATGTCGAAAACGTTCTTTAATAATTTTTAATAAAAATATGATGAAATTGGATATTTGTTTGTTTTCATTTGCGTATTCCTATACATGACAATTTATAGGTAGCGGTCTTATCGTGGGAAAACCCGTCTATGTTTTGGCGGTTTCTCCATCTGTCGGTTTTGTTACTTTGTTGATATCATAACTATTGCTACGAGAATAGTATCCGATGTTTAGTATATGTCTATAAACTCTTGCAAGCAGACCAATCCAAAGACAGTCGAGTCAGCTGAGAAACGTTCGGTGAAAAATATACACGAAGCGATTTCATACTTCAAAGCTGAAAGCGAACATTCTTGTAATAAAATATATTGGTCTCCGTGCTTCCAATATTCTTTTGGACATCTGACTGTCTTAAGCTTTTTACAAAATTGTCAGAAGACAGAACTAAGAGTTCTGAAGCATATTTTATTAAACACCTAAGCGCTAATAATCGGGCGTTCCGGAATCTACGTCACGATTCTGTCTCTCCCCAGTTTTTTTTGAGCGCGGTCGTGAACCAAGGCTTATCATCTTTAACAGGGCATAGAAATTCGAGAATTTATCCAAATCAAAAAAAATTTGGACTGAGATACTCAGCAAACCACAGTAATTTCATTTTTAAAAAAAAATTTGGGGGGGTTAGGGGCACTTTAACTTATATTTACATTTATCAACAGGACAATCTGGTGAAGGATTTGTAAAAACACAGCAATGAAACAATATTAAAAGGAAAAATCTTATACCATTAATAGCTTCTAATTTGGACAGCGAAGCTAGTCTGACTAAAGTTGACTTGACCAAGTTGTCGGTCTCAAATCATCTCAAGGTGAGCTCTATCAACTCAAGCAGACATTTAACTTACCGGTAAATGAGTGAATTTTTATGTGACTTGTAATACGAAAGTCAGTAGTTTTTACAGCAAGTTTATTTCACGTGGTTATTTATTTAAGTTATATTTATTATTTATTTTATTTAAGTTATATTTATTATGTCAGTGTTCCATGTTGTCATTATATATGATGCAAATTAACACTACAATACATACAGTATTTTACATCACGTACATGTACATATAAAGCGCATTAATTGACTTGCAAGATCTTTTCAGCTATTTACTGTGTTGGTATGATTAGGGTTTTCTGCGTATTCGTATCTATAGAATAAAGCTACAGTTTGGAAGAGCATTAAATTGTATTCCTGATATGCCAATAAATATTATAATTTATCAATGGCAAAAGTGTTTTACCTGTCAGACCGCAAATTAGCTAAAACATAAACAGACTCTGGAAATTACAGAAACGGAGATAAATACAAGTTGCCTACGGATGAGAACGAAGATTTTAAGGAAGTGTTGCATGATATTTTTAGTGCTGATGAGGTCAATGACCAGTTGGATATTATACTTACTTCCTCAAACGATATAGAAACGATAATGATATGAACATCAACTCCCTAGTTAACGATTTTACAGACATTATTACCAAAGCATCTAGGAAAATTATACCTTTCAAAAAACCGAAAAAGAAATCTAGTAAGGCAAAAGTGAATTGAATACAAAAACGGAAATGGTTTGATAATTGCTACCGCCTTAAAAAAGAACTACGAAACTTAGGAAAACTAATATCAAAACAACCAAATGACCCTTTTGTGAGGCACATGTTCTTTACTAAGAAAAAAGAATATAAAAAATTAATTAGGAAACTTAGGAGGAAGTTTCATAGTGATACTTTGGATAAAATTAAAATCTTGGCAGATAGCAATCCCAAAGAGTTTTGGAATCTAGTCAATTCTATTAAATCGAATCGCTCTAGTTGTTCCAATGAAATATCGCCTGTTGAGTGGTTTAACTATTTCCAAGATCTCAATAAAATCAATTTTTCCTCCGAGAGCACCAGCATTGAGGCTCAAATAGTTAAAGATTTTCATCTTTGGGTGACCAGTAGTGATGAAATTCTTGACAAACCTATTTCATTGAAAGAAATTCACGACATCTCTAGAAAACTCAAACCTAACAAGGCTAGCGCTAGTGATTCACTTACCAATGAAATTATCAAAACATCACTACTAGCTTAGCACCATACTACGTGAAGTTCTTTAATGCGATTTTATCTAGTGGAGTTTTCCCAAGAATATGGTCCGAAGGCCTTATTACTCCTATACATAAATCAGGAAGTAAAATTGAACCTGGAAATTACAGAGGTATATGCATCTCTAGCTGTTTAGGAAAATTTTTCACTTCAATTCTTAACGCACGTTTAAACTTTTGCCTAAAAGGAAAACAGCATTCTGAATAATTATCAAATTGGTTTTAGACAAGGATTTCGAACATCTGATCATCTGCTTGTTCTTAAAACATTAATAGACTTTTATAAATCAAGTGGAAAACCCTTGTTCGCATGTTTCATCAATTTTAGGAAAGCGTATGATAGTGTTTGGCGAGAGGGTTTATTTTTTAAATTGATAAAATATGGATGTAGCAGAAAGTTTGTATTCTTCTGTTAAATCAGCGGTTAAATTAGAACAAGGTGTTACCCCCTTTTTTCAATCTCACATTGGTGTGAAACAAGGATATAACCTAAGTCCAACATTGTTTAACATCTTCATTAATGATATACCTAATCTGTTTAATTCTTCTTGTGATCCTGTGAAACTTGGTGACACCAGGGCTTCAAATTTAAATTTTTCAGCAGTATCCAACGGGATACTAGCAACTTAAAATCTGGTATCCACCCAGAAAATCTAGTATCCCACATTTGGATACTAAATTATTTTTGTATTGTGACCAGTATACAAACAGTGCAGCTCCGCTGATTGATTTGAAATAATTGAAACCATTTACTAAATATTATATTTACAATTAAATGCATCTCACTCAAGTATCATGTTTACAATGGAATACATAACAATAACATTCCTCTTGTAGAGTTGTTGTTTAGTCCTAAGTCATGTCACTCTAGTCTTAAAACATTTCTAGATCTCTACATGCTTGATTATTGCGATAGGTTTCACCGAGTGAAGTTCCTGTGGTTGTTTCATGAAGATCGACGCTCCAGGTATAATCTGAAAACGGCCGCCCTTTCTTAGCGATAGCATGAGCTATTCGAAAAAGCGACCTCATCTTGTCGAAGTTTTGTTTATTCAATGCCTGTAAGGCTTTCTCAGCAGGATTTGTTCCCGGCGTGGCAGTGATGGCTTTCTTGTGTTCTACACATCGTTTATGTCCTTCGCTTTGACCATGTGTTTGCAGTGCTTTTATGTGAAAATTTCTACAGCCATTCTTCACGAAGTTTGACTCCTTGTCGCAATAGCTACGATTGTTTATGCAGGTAGTGCACAACATCTTCTCGTTCACGTGCGTTACCCATGGAAAGGATTTTTTCCAAGCCATTTTAAATTTTCGATAACGCTTTGTTTCTTCATACTTTTGCTTGGCTTTGGCACTTTTTTGAGCGCGCCTTTCCTGCTCAGTCGAACTCGATCGCCTTTCACTTTGTTTATCTTCTTGTATAGGCTGTACGGTTGCTGTCTGCGATTGATCATTTATTTCAATATGTGGTCTTTCTTCAACTTGTTCATCAGTTAATATTTGCTGTGTCTCAGTAGATTTTTTTGTTCGCTCAGTTTGTATAACGTATCTTAACATTTTGCCAACATATTTTGAATATGAGTGCGTGAAGACGAGCTATTTCCATTGACAGCGTGGCGTGAAACGGTGAAATGTATACGTTACTATGGTAATTAACTTCAGCCAATCACTTCAAGGCTAGTTTAATAGTCACACACTGATTGGCTGGGCTGAAGATAATTAATGCATGAAGATTATAGCCTGCGCGCGGGCTAGTAGATAAACGCTTCTTATTTTGAATTTCGAAGCGTCCAGAAATATCAGTATCCCTCGGGATACTGAGCTTGTGATTTCCAGTATCCAAATTTAAAATCTGGTATCGCCGGGATATCGGGATACCCAGACTTCTCAATATAGTGCGTGCGATCGCACGCCCACGCATCCACACACGCACAGAACAATTAATGCGTTCGCTAGATCGCACGCACAAACTTGTCACGGACGTGCTGATGATGACAAGGAAGACGACAAGGACGACGACAGCGACGTTACCGATGCTGATACCGACACTGACGAATTTGAAACGGATGACGAGGAGTCAGACTTTCTAGAAGTGGACGATCGCAACGAAATCGGTGAAACAGAAAGCATTGAAGAAGATCCAAACGAGAGTGAGGACGATTAGAACAATCGAGTGAACACTGAACAGTCCTGTCTAAGGAGAATGTCGTTTTATGACCTCAGTTTTATAAACTATCTAGTCTGTTTTAAATTGCTACAATACTGACTACTGTAAGTCAAAATTATGCTGTATATAATGCTATATATGTTTGTTTTTAAGAAATATGGGACTGCTACTTAAGAATCTTCAAAACTTCATCAGAAAATGTTAAAATTAAAATTAAAAAGCGCTGTGACTCAGTTTGAATACAAAAGCATGCAACTGCGAATATTTAATAGTTTAACGTCATCGCACGCATCGCACGCACGGATCAAATTATGCGTGCGTTTGACCACATGCATACCAGTTTCCATATTGAGAAGTCTGGATACCGCAAATTTGAAGCCCTGGTGACACTGAGTTAAGTTGTCTACTATATGCTGACGATTTGGTAATAATGTCAGAATCAGAATCCGGGTTACAATGCTGCCTTCAAAAACTTGAACTAGATACTCGGAAATGGAAATTACAAGTTAACCTAAAAAAAATCTAAAGTCTTGATGTTTGGGACACATTCCCAAAGACGACTGTTTATCTCATCAAAGTGGTACTTTGGTGACAAACAATTGGATTGTGTAGACGAGTATACATATTTGGGGTTAACTTTTCATTTCGCTGGTAATTTTAAGATAGCTATAACAACATTATACAACAAGACGTTACAGGTTTACCATTGTGTAATGTATAAACTTTCAAATGCAGAGAATATACCGATAAAGACATTACTAAAACTATTTTCCTCAGTAGTGGTTCCAGTTTTATTGTATGGTTGTGATATCTGGGGAGTATGCCTATTGGGAAAAATCTCTTCATTTGAACTTTTTCAAACTCGGTCTCGTTGTCTAATTGTTAAATAGTCACATAGACATGAATACATGTAGCCTCAAATAAAACAATTCTCTTAAAAATTGACATATAGTTCCACTCTTTGTGTTCTATAAAAACTTGCCAAAACTATATTAAATATTATGGATTCCCACACAAGGACCCCAGGCACGGCTCTCTACAACCACACAGTTGGAGCAGTGCGAGTTGGATTATTAAACCATCAACCACCAATTTATTACTCTGGTATTACAATGCAAGAATATAAATACACAAACACTGAGTGTGCAAGAATGAACATGCTCTGATGCCAAATATAAATTACTGTTGTATGTTATAAATATCACAGTCATTCAATCTTAATGTGGTCCAAATATCCAATCGCAATGAGGAATGAAAACCGTGACTGTGAACAAAACTCAATTGTTAATTGTTCACTATACAGTAAATACAGTATTGACTATAGGTGTAATATATACACTGTATTTGTCCCAATCTATGTTGTCCTTGCATGCATGTTTAATAATAAATCAATAAAAAGCATTATGAAGTGTTAATTCTCTTATCAATAAATTTTGCACTATTAACCCAACTCGTATCTGGCCATGTGCATGTAGGCTATGCGAAGCTGCATTGCTATCAGTAGCCCGAGTTAAACGCCTAGCGGGCGTCTTCTTAAACATATTTTCATTGCCTTCCATGTGTAAATCTAAGTCAGAGCATTGTAAAGTTATACCCAGTAGTTTATTCGTTAAGAAAAAACTTCATGAAGAAGATCTTGTTCAATTCATTACCAAATATTGGCGGCCATCTTCAATACTAAACTTATTTATTATTCCGACCTGGAAGAACAACTCGCGATCACTCGCACTTGACTCGACCATCGGAAAATATGTAGATATTAACAATGTTTATAACATACAGAATCAAATAGGATAAACAAATCGCAGTCGCGCAGATTGTCTTAAGTTAGACGTTGGACTGAAAGACATTCTGAACACAAACAACGAGGTTTTTTACTAATACTGCCAGTAGACTTTCTAAAAGCTAGGAATTGTTTCGGCAGTGATAATTCGATAATATTATAAACTGGAAGGTAAAAAATGAACTAACGATATAGTATACGTAAAAGATAAAATGATTACTTACTTTACAAACGATGATGCCTATTATTTGAGATCAGTGGTTCAAATCAGTGCTCGTACTTATTTTCCCCCTACTTTCCCCTACGGGGATATTTTCATATTTCCCCTACGTTCCCCTACTTTACACGAAATCACCCCACGCCTTCACCTACAGTATAGCGCCCGACGGAGACCTGCTTGCAGGCTACTCCACTTTTAGGTCAAAAGTTGAATCTAAATACATTTGTTGTTTTGAGTCAAAACAACAAATGTATTTAGATTCATTGCTTATATTTGACCCAATTATATACAGAACTACTAATACAAAATTATCAGATATTACAGGTAGAATTAGAAATGAAGACACGTAGATGGAATAGGGGAACTAATTAAACTGGTTTATTATGTATTTTGAGTTAAGGTCAGTAATAACATCAAGCTAACCTAGAGGATCACTCTAAACACACTATTAATGTATCAAAGACAATCATAAATTATTTTATACAAAAGTTTATGGGTTACCTGAACTGAAAATGTTATAAATTTAAAAATGTTCGGCTCAAAATAGCCATATAGTATTACGACAATAATTTATATTTACATCTACGGTAAAAAGTTCAAAATTGTTTTTAAATTTTAGCAATGTAGAATTGTTTTATAAAGTGTCTTCAACGGTTTTGCGTTCTTCCTCGATATACTTTTGCATATAGCTTCCTCTTGCCTTGGAATGAAGATGGATGAGTCGCCTGTCGACATCAAAATTGGTGTGGAACCTCTCGCTTACTTTAACAATGGCTTCGACCGTGCGCACACCCAGCGCATTTCGCAACTTGCTTTTATTGTTATTTATTTTAGAAAATGTTCTTTCGACAACAGCAGTACTTTGAGGTAGTGCCATTATCTCAAGAAAAAACATAGCTAGCTCCTTGTATGCTTCTATTTCAGCCATTGCCTTCCAAAATTCAGCAATACTTTTTCTTTCCCATCCTACATTCTTGACTTCGTCATCAATCAGTAAAGAACGCCACTGTCGATCTATCACTTGTGGGGAAGCTGGCGGGGAAGTTTGCAGGCCAATGATCCCACTGACTTGATTTCAGCCGTGCCTTTTAAGATGGCATTGTGGTCGACATCCTTCAGGGCTTCCAGGATAGGACTGGAAACATCAATGCGCTGGAGTATTTGACGTACTGCCACTCGATACCAGTCGCGACACCGTGTCAAAAAGCTTTCTCGTTGATGTGGCAATGTGATGATCGCGTAACGCGTGAAACTCCGAGTAGCGACAGCAAATCTCACTAAATATTATTCGCTCTACCTATAATAGTATTGAGCGCTCTAAAACCATTCGCCAATACTGTAACCCCTTTGTTACAGTCAACACTTGGTCTATATATATATATATATATATATATATATAGTTTTGGTTAAACATTTTTATTTACAGTTAAAACATTTACTCGAGTTTCACGCTCAAGGCGATCATCAGACTAAAAGTGTTTGCCTAAGAACAAGAGTTAAGTACCTAAAACCTAAGACTATTTACATAAAATTTATTGTCGTGTCTACATTTAGATATAAGTTCAGATCTTTTGTTTAAAAGAAATCGTTTGTCTGCGTTCAGGATTCAAAGTTTTTCAGAAGTGCATAAATTACAGTAATTACTGCCACTATTACACGGTTTCGCATATTTTAAGGTTGACCAATTGATAGAATAAGGGCAGTGCTTCTCTTTGAAATCCCAGATGTATTTGGAGAGTGCTGTCTTCGTTGCATGCTTCTTGTGCTTGAATGACGTCTTGTGGTTGTTGAATCGGAATTTAAATTCGTTCTCCGTCATAACCGATGTAGGTTTTTTTGTTTCATGCTCTGTGGAGACCGTAGCTTGGTAAACCAAGCTTTTTTCTAAGCACGCGCCGTTAAGGGGGCATTCATTCCTTTTTCTGCAGTTGCATTCTTTGTTCGGCGCTGTGGTTTGGTCATTGTGGCCAAGGACTTTTCTGTTGTGGTGCTTTATAATGCTAGACATGTTGCCCATGCAACTATAGCTGACCTTTGTGTTTCTCCTGTTAAAGATCTTGTGGAGTGCGTGTTTAATGATTGATGGCGGATGGTTTGAATGAACATTGACATACATAGGCGGGTTGTCGGGCTTTCTGTAAGGATAGTAAGAATCGTTGGGCAGGTTGAATGTAACGTCGAGGTAGACAACGCAAAGTAACCTGGTTCAAACCCCCCATATTCCAAAAACGTTCACACAAACGTTGGCAAAACCTTCTTTCACTTAATCACGAAACATTTTCCCACCGGACACGCACTCCACAAGATCTTTAACAGGAGAAACACAAAGGTCAGCTATAGTTGCATGGGCAACATGTCTAGCATTATAAAAGCACCACAACAGAAAAGTCCTTGGCCACAATGACCAAACCACAGCGCCGAACAAAGAACGCAACTGCAGAAAAAGGAATGAATGCCCCCTTAATGGCGCGTGCTTAGAAAAAAGCTTGGTTTACCAAGCTACAGTCTCCACAGAGCATGAAACAAAAACCTACATCGGTATGACGGAGAACGAATTTAAATTCCGATTCAACAACCACAAGACGTCATCCAAGCACAAGAAGCATGCAACGAAGACAGCAGTCTCCAAATACATCTGGGATTTAAAAGAGAAGCACTGCGCTTATTTTATCAATTGGTCAACCTTAAAATATGCGAAACCGTGTAATAAAGTGTGTATCAAACAAAACTGCACCCTTAGAAAACAACCTATTGTAGTAGTTTGAAAGCTCTAAGCACTTCGCTGAACCCACAGATGCGTAAACCACACGGTCTTATACACCTGGGAAATTAATATAACTTATAATCGTATGAAGGAGCATAACAGTTCGATTCAAAATGGTTCAACTGTCCAAAGAGCAACGAGTGTTTATTTCCCAGGTGTATAAGACCGTGTGTTTTACGCATTTGTGGGTTCAGCGAAGTGCTTAGGGCTTTCGAACTACTACAATAGGTTGTTTTCTAAGGGTGCAGTTTTTTTTGATACACACTGTAGTGGCAGTAATTACCGTAATTTATGCACTTCTGAAAAACTTTGCATCCTGAACGCAGACAAACGATTTCTTTTAAACAAAAGATCTGAACTTAAATAGTCTTAGGTTTTAGGTACTTAACTCTTGTTCTTAGGCAAACACTTTTAGTCTGATGATCGCCTTGAGCGTGAAACTCGAGTAAATGTTTTAACTGTAAATAAACCATTTTTAACCAAAACTATATCTTTGCTCCACGTCTTAACTGTGTTGAGCTGTCTTCCTGATTAAGTGAACACTCATCACTCATTATATATAATATATATATATATATATATATATATATAAAATTCATTAATAATTCATAAGGAAAATTTAAAAAAAAACGAATGTTTAATCAGGTGTTCGTAAATACTGTAAAAAACATTGATTAATAAAACATCAATGTTTTATCAAAGTTATTAGACACTGGTGGCTCAAATTCAGTTTTTTCTGAGTTAAAATGATCTTATCTAACGATTCTTACAACTCTTAAACAAAGTATTCATCATTTAATATTAGAGAGACTATTGACTATAGTTTGTTTTGAATCAACTGTAAAATGGTCGCCGTTAATTGGGCTCGCGATTTTGGGCGTTAGCTGATCATGTGGTACATGTGAATAAGCTTGGAGTCAACATGCTTCCCAGTGAGCTTCTCAACTGAGCCCCAGTGTGCAATATGATAGATGTGCATTATGATTCATGTGCAATATGGTATATGCGCAATATGATACGTGCAATATGGACATGTGCAATATGGAACCTGTGCAATATGGGACCTGTGCAATACTGTACATGGCGCAATATGGTACATGTGCGTAATATGGTACATGTGCAATATATACATGTGCAATATAATCCATGGCGCAAACTGGTACATGTACAAGTTTGGTGTAATGTACCAGACGTTCAATGAATCAAGCTCAAATATTCAGCTACATTACGACTATGACTAGAAGTTACTATCGCAAGTGAAGTGCTGCCTCAAATGGGACAAGAACCTTTGTGACTAATGTGACACCCCCTTGCCCACTCCACCCAAGATTGCCCACTCCACCCATGTTTGCCCACTCCACCCGAGTTTGCCCACTCTAGTGGTAGACCAAGTTTTTCTCACCTCTTCACCATAAGAGCCCACAGAGTTGCTTGCGAGGGAGGTTGGAAAGTCCAAAAATTTAACATTAATTACAATAGACAGAGTATGTACACATTTCTTCTATATTTTTTAATTATAAAATTGAGAACTACAAGTTAGTAGAACTTATCGCTTGACATATGGCAATGGTTTTGACAGGATGTACACATAATTTATAATATACAAATATTAAATAATCATGCCTCTTGCTCTAATGCTGTGGCAAAACTGTCAATGCAATTCCAAGTGCTTAATATGATTTGACAAATCTAAAGCTTTAATAAAATTTTACAGCAATGTACCATTGAGCCCATCAGATTATTTTTCAGAATTTGTTTAAGTCAAAACACACACACGCAGATAGTAGCGTCTGATCAGAATGTTGATCATGAACCCACACCAATATACACATAAAAAACAGAAGAAAACAACCGTGAAATCTCCCACCAAGAAACACAGCTGTCAGTTACCTCCACAAGATAAACTCTCCTCGCTGAAATTGTAAGACAGTTTGTGAACTGATCAGAGGTTGACAACAGTTGGTAAGTTGTTCAGCCACAGAAATCCCTCACGAGGAATGAGATCGTTGTTAAAAGCATTCAAGTACATGTTGTCTCCTTGAAAATTAATTGTTTTTTGAAAATTAATGATGAAACCGTAGATATTTGGTACTGTACATGTATATGTAGAATATTGTTCTTGAAAACTTTTGATATACTACAAGATTAAATCATGTGCCATAGGTAGCATTGTTATTAATTTTGTCTTGACCCTGTACTAGCAGTGCTGTTTGACAGCTTTTGTGCAAGGTGGTTAACGCCGCCTTTCGCCGTTATCTCTTCCTGGTCGCACTTGCAAAAGAGCCGCCAGTTGTCGAGAACTGCGAAGCCAGGATTCAAGGCATGTATATACGTTTATGCTAATGCACATTGTGTTGCTGTGCAAGGTGGCCTCTGGCCGCCTTTCGCCGGCACCTCTTTTGGGTCGCATTCTGTCGCAAGCCGCCCGATAAAGAGAAAATGCATAAATTTATATTAAATAACATTGCAAGAATTTCAAAAATATAAAACATAGAAGTATTTTCAACACAAAAATGCAACAGTTGCAAAACGTGTAACAAGCTTTTGAAACAAAGAAACAATAGAAATAACATTTGGTGTCCTTTTTAAAATAATTAGCATAATTTTGTTTGAAAATTAATGATGAAACCATAGATGTTTGGTACTGTACATGTATATGTAGAACATTGTTCTTGAAATCTTTTGATATACTACAAGATTAAATCATGTGCCATAGGTAGCATTGTAATTAATTTTGTCTTGACCCTGTACTAGCAGTGCTGTTTGACAGCTTTTGTGCAAGGTGGTTAACGCCGCCTTTCGCCGTTATCTCTTCCTGGTCGCACTTGCAAAAGAGCCGCCAGTTGTCGAGAACTGCGAAGCCAGGATTCAAGGCATGTATATACATTTATGCTAATGCACATTGTGTTGCTGTGCAAGGTGGCCTCTGGCCGCCTTTCGCCGGCACCTCTTTTGGGTCGCATGTTGTCGCAAGCCGCCCGATAAAGAGGAAATGCATAAATTTATATTAAATAACATTGCAAGAGTTTCAAAAATATAAAACATAGAAGTATTTTCAACACGAAAATGCAACAGTTGCAAAACATGTAACAAGTTTTTGAAACAAAGTAACAATAGAAATAACATTTGATGTCCTTTTTAAAATAATTAGCATAATTTTGTTTGAGAATTAATGATGAAACCATAGATGTTTGGTACTGTACATGTATATGTAGAACATTGTTCTTGAAAACTTTTGATATACTACAAGATTAAATCATGTGCCATTAAGGTAGCATTGTTATTAATTTTGTCTTGACCCTGTACTAGCAGTGCTGTGTGACAGCTTTTGTGCAAGGTGGTTAACGCCGCCTTTCGCCGTTATCTCTTCCTGGTCGCACTTGCAAAAGAGCCGCCAGTTGTCGAGAACTGCGAAGCCAGGATTCAAGGCATGTATATACATTTATGCTAATGCACATTGTGTTGCTGTGCAAGGTGGCCTCTGGCCGCCTTTCGCCGGCACCTCTTTTGGGTCGCATGCTGTCGCAAGCCGCCCGATAAAGAGGAAATGCATAAATTTTTATTAAGTAACATTGCAAGAGTTCCAAAAATATAAAACATAGAAGTATTTTCAACACAAAAATGCAACAGTTGCAAAACATGTAACAAGCTTTTGAAACAAAGTAACAATAGAAATAAACATTTGATGTCCTTTTTAAAATAATTAACATAATTTTGTTTGAAAATTAATGATGAAACCATAGATGTTTGGTACTGTACATGTATATGTTAGAACATTGTTCTTGAAAACTTTTGATATACTACAAGATTAAATCATGTGCCATTAAGGTAGCATTGTTATTAATTTTGTCTTGACCCTGTACTAGCAGTGCTGTGTGACAGCTTTTGTGCAAGGTGGTTAACGCCGCCTTTCGCCGTTATCTCTTCCTGGTCGCACTTGCAAAAGAGCCGCCAGTTGTCGAGAACTGCGAAGCCAGGATTCAAGGCATGTATATACATTTATGCTAATGCACATTGTGTTGCTGTGCAAGGTGGCCTCTGCACCTCTTTTGGGTCGCATGCTGTCGCAAGCCGCCCGCTAAAGAGGAAATGCATAAATTTATATTAAATAACATTGCAAGAGTTCCAAAAATATAAAACATAGAAGTATTTTCAACACAAAAATGCAACAGTTACAAAACATGTAACAAGCTTTTGAAACAAAGTAACAATAGAAATAACATTTGATGTCCTTTTTAAAATAATTAGCATAATTTTGTTTGAAAATTAATGATGAAACCATAGATGTTTGGTACTGTACATGTATATGTAGAATGTTGTTCTTGAAAACTTTTGATATACTACAAGATTAAATCATGTGCCATTAAGGTAGCATTGTTATTAATTTTGCCTTGACCCTGTACTAGCAGTGCTGTTTGACAGCTTTTGTGCAAGGTGGTTAACGCCGCCTTTCGGCATTATCTCTTCCTGGTCGCACTTGGAAAAGACCCACCATGAAGTTGTCGAGAACTGCGAAGCCAGTATATTCAAGGCATGTAAACACTGTACTTGATTACCTTTAATTCATATAATTTATTAAACCTAATCGGCATGCTAATTGTTACAGACTGTCAAGGAAAAGCAAAAACATTCACAGGAATTTAAAAGAAGGCAACGGAAATCACGCCAAAAAAGAAAACGTGATGTTGGAAAAGAGTTAAATCGTGACATAAATGACACAATATAACCCTTAAAAGAAGAGAACAGAAATTTGAACAAATCAATTGATTTAGAGAACCCAACAAAAGAAAAATATGAAATGTGGCAGAAATCTGAAAGTGAAAAACTAAAGTTGAAGAATTCAAAAATAGTTGTTTCTGGTGGCAGTCAGTGACAATCTTGAATCAGAATCGTGAAAAAACGAGAGAAATCTTGTCAACTAGAAGATCGTGAGAATGACAAGATTCTTGGAAAGGGAAAGTTTGGTGCCTAGTTCTCACTTGTCGTAAAAATCGGGGATTGTTGGCGATTCTTACAACAGCCACGTTCCGCATGGCCAGAAATACGCGACATCCGATTGCGCAACACCCCGTCGCGGGTCAATGTGGCTCATTGAACTCGCACAATTTTTATATGAAATTATATAGGGGCAACGCGTATTTATTTGAAATAGACAAAGAAGATGTACTGTTTCTCAAAATGCGAAATTAGATCTTGTTAAGGTTAATGTTGAAGAATATCATGGACTAAAAATTTAGCCTTATTGGCAAATTTTCGGTTGTCCCTCAGAAAATATATAAAATCGTGTTGGTTCTCTATGGTTTATTCTGTGTTAGTACGAATTAAACTCCTAGTTACATATCTAAAACCGCTCGTGAAGTCGTAACATCCACAAAATCAAACATGCGAAATCGGTTCATGTAAGTACAATGTCTGAGGTTGCTGGTTTAAGTAATAGCTTAACATTTTTATCTTACTTTCGCTTGTCCTTTTCGCTGTTGTATTTTAGAAAGCATAAACCAAATCGTAGTTTCATTTAGGCTCACATGCAAATTAGTTTCCTATTCAATTTGGGCCCCTATGCAAATTACATCGTGTGTATTAAAGCATAACGGGAAGATAGCATACGCTGGGACTGTTTTTTTCATGTTTTGAGTTCGTTATTTTTAGACACTACGTTTAGGATTATTGTCAAGGATAATCCGATAAGCAAATTTTATTCTTATAGAATACCTAAACATTAAAAAGTTTCTGTAATCAGAAATGTTATGTTTACTATGGCTGCTTCAGCCCCATGTTATAAATGAACTACGTTTTATCCCGACTCCGATTGTATGCGATTTCGTCTATATGACCAACAACTTCTGGGTCGACAATCGAAACATCCGTATTTTAAAATTGCCATAACTCCGCGATATACTGCAGTATCGCAACTCTTTTGGTATTGAAATATAGTAAGGTTAGATAACTGCCGAAACAGAGAACGTAGGAGTCCAACGTTTCGAGCGTCTGTTTCGGCAGTTATCTAACCTTAGTATATTTCGATTGTTGTTTCAATACTGCCTACGCAGCACGCTACTTTTATTTCTTTTGGTATTGAATTGATGCTTGTTGTCTGCTTGTTTTAATTAAATTTGCAGGATCGTATATCAGGAAATATTCCGAAAACTCATGCGCTATACGTAAAACGCTGACAAAGACACGTATGTCTTGCAGACTCAAATGTCGCGTATTTCTGGCCATGCACACTTGTTGTGACTTGTCGTAAGAATCGTAAGAATTAGGGATTTTTCCTGTCCCCGATCGTCCCAGACGAGTGGTTTCAGTGTTCACACATATCGTAACTAGTCGTAAGAATCCCAGATCGTCGGCGACCGTTGGGATGCGTTTTCGAAATAGAAATGATTCCGATTCTGCGATGCTTCCGATCAGATCGGCGACTGTCTGGGACGTTACTTCAACCCTGCTCACACTTGTCGTAACAATCCCAGACGATCGGGGACAGGAAATATCCCCGATTCTTACGGCAAGTGAGAACCAGGCTTTACTATTCACAGGAAATGACTTCAACCCAACAGTGAAAGTTTAGGATATGAGTAAATTTTCTCTACAGAGGTCTGTTTAAAGTTCAGAGCAAACTCTCTTCGTACTCCACTGTTGAATCACCGTGTAACACTGTGAGTAGTAAACCAACTTTAGCAGAAGGAAAAGGCACCAAGATGAAACAGTTGATGATAACATTAAGCAATTTCTATCAGGAAGTGCCAAAGATTATAAATATCCAACAAGCCCAAACATGTGATGGGCATTTTAACTCTATTGATTTATGACCGATTCCGACATCTCCCTTTCCATTCATATCTATTAACAATGCTATGTAGTGTGAATGTACCTTAAAGTGCCTATGAAACGAAAATTAAGTTTGTCGTATTTGAAAGAACACTTAAAATGACACAGTAACATCTTTTGCAGTTTTTCGTTTCCTTGCTTCGTTCTTGAGATATGTCAAGTTGTTTGATATGCAAATTAAACATTTTGACATCACATGTGCATAATGAGTTACCGGAGAAGGTAATATATCTTTGCTATTATCAAATATAATCATAATTGTCAGTTGTTTGCTGTACAAGCTGTGTTACTTGGTAATACTCAGAAAAACTCTGAGCTCTTAGAGCGTCTGGCTAGCATTCAGAAGGTTGCGGGTTCGAGTCCCGCTTAGAGCTCAGAGTTTTTCTGAGTATTACCAATTAACACAGCTTGTACAGCAAACAACTGACAATTATTCCTAACATCAAGCTGCAATTTCTGAAACTAACAAATATAATCACTTGAAAATTCTACACGTTTGGTGTTGTGGGAGAAACACACCCACACGCTTTCTACGAATTATTTTGGTTTGATAATAGCAACGATCTATAACTTTTCCCGATAAGTCATTGTGCATGTTTGACGTCAAGATATATAATTTGCATATCAAACAACAGCGAAGCAAGGAAACGAAAAACTGCTAAAGATGTTATTTTGTCATTTTAAGTGTTCTTTCAAGCAAGACAAACTTATTTTTCGTTTCATAGGCACTTTAAATGCCATTTGTAGAGAATTTAATTATTAGATTCCCTTATTTAACTTTATAGGTTCTTCATATAACGCATCTTCACTTGAAAAAGAAGTATTTTTATATTTTTAAGAAAAATTATTTTCACATTAACAGCCGACCGTATAAAATATCTGTTTAATATAGAAATCTCTATAGCTTTGTGCGGTTTGGTTGTGACTGAATAATGTGAATATTTTGTAGACTTGTTATGGCAAGTTTCGCTGCCGAAACACAAAAATTATTTCTAAGTTAGTATTGTATTCCTGGGTACATTCCTCCGGTATCTACCTTTCTACCGGCTGTTTGTTTCCCGGGTGTTTGTATCTTGAATCAATGAACCCAATAGAGTAATGGGCCTCGAGTCCTTAATCCGAATGACGTCACTCTTGCTATGACCACGAATCGTCTGTCTGTCTGTCTGTCTGTCTGTCTGTCTGTCTGTCTGTCTGTCTGTCTGTCTGTCTGTCTGTCTGTCTGTCTGTCTGTCTGTCTGTCTGTCTGTCTGTCTGTCTGTCTGTCTGTCTGTCTGTCTGTCTGTCTGTCTGTCTGTCTGTCTGTCTGTCTGTCATTGATATTACATTTTCTTCCAACGTCAAAAAGAGGATTCCTGACCATAGCAAAGTGACGTTAAAATGCGGTACTAAATTAAGTACGACCACTAATGTCTCATTCACAAAATAGACTTTAAGCGGCGACGATGCTCACTTCCGTAGCATAAAAGGAGACATAAAATCAAGTTATTTATAGTATATAGCGAGCATCGTTGTAAAAAACGTATTTTAAAAGCGTCAATTGTAAAAATGCATTATTATCTTATTCAAACATAACATACTACAAGGAGGGTCTATATAAGATATCATTTTAAATAACAGTCTTCGCTCTATTGCATATTTTTCTGGTGAGTACCGTTGTGAGTATCGTTGCGAGAAGCACTGAAGCGTCGGGATATCAGCAGCACCACAGGGGGGCTAACTAAATTCTGAAATGTCATTCCCCAGCTACATGTTAGTGATTAAGACGTTGTAATTGTGCTATAACATTGTTTTAGCTTTCTGCCTATAATGCATAGTGTTTAGTTGACTGAAACAGCATGTTTTTCGACAATATAGTTAAATAGCGCTTCGGACAATCAATTTCAAAAGTAGTTGGGACACTTGAGCTTTTCTAAATATACTCGTTCAACATCGTCTATTTTGCGATATGTACACAATCCCTTCCTCCCTCCGTTTACAATGTTGTCTATCTAATGAAACAAATTAACAATTCCGGCAAAATTCACCGTAGACATGGTATACAACATTGAACAGGGGGCCGGGGGAGTTGGAAAACCGAAAAAGGACGCAAATGTCCCAAGACTTTTGAAAATGATTGTCTGAGAAAACATTTTTCGTTAATAGAACATTAGCTGTTATGTAGTTGGGGTTTTTACAATAATAGCAATAACTGAGTGAAATGTTGACATTTTGTTGGTAACAGAATTGTTATAGGGAGTTTAAAGGCATTTAGTTGTGTTTATTGCTCCCAAAAAAGTTATTTTACAGTTGTTGCTGTCAAACATTGTTGCAATTTATCATCTACACATCAATTTGATCTTTTGACTTGACATATTTAAATATTTGTGAGTAATTGTAGTTATAAATCTCAATCTGTTTAGTATGGCACTTCATAAGACACTAAAAATAATGCTTTTAAATGAAATGTATGCAAGCCTTTTATAATATAGCAAATACAGGTGGTTCATGAAAGTAGGTACTGCAGTATATCATCATCACAATACGTATACACTTGAATAGTAGTTTTAGGAGGTATTTATTATCAGTTTTTGTTTGTTTTTTTAAATCCAGTAATACAACAAGACTCAAATATAGTTCCACTTTTACAAACAAATGAATAAAAAATAGGTACGCTTGGGCGTACATGTATCTGCGCTTGGTGTTGTTATCTCGAAAGAGTTCAAGAAATATTCATGGGCTTACCATGCTAGTGATACTATTCAACAGTCATATATTTTTTGTCTCTATAAGATTGTGACTTTACGTGATTGTGCAATTGTCTATTATATTGGTGTGATCAATGAGGATATTCGTTTTGAAATGCATGGTGCATTGAAATGTGTCCTTAAAACCGAACTTTTAACAGTGGCTATTAATACAAAAGCTTTGCAGTATGTCAGCTTAGGTTTGAAACCAGTAGAATCAATTTACATTTTCCCTCCCAGTTGAGATTTTCTAGCTCAGTATCAGTGTATTCTTTGTTATTTACAAGTTTACCAAGTATTCTAAGAAGATGAATCCATTGTATTTCTGCAGAAGAAAAACTGCAAAATAACGAGGCTGAGCCTAACTGTCTTATCATTGCAAATATATCTTTTTTAGCTTTTTCAAAATATGGAGGTGACCCTCTCAACGCTCTCAAAAACTTAAAACTTTCATCGTAATTAACAAGTTTTTCTAATGCTCCTTTTTGTTTGAGCTGACCTACCTTAATTCAATTATTTTTGTCTTGGCATTTCCTTAGGGCAACTTGAGATTGACCGAGTAAAATCTTCATTTGTAGTTTCTTTGTTTTAAAGAAGATATTCTCTACACACATAGCAGCCCTTCTGTCTGACCGCCTTAACTCAGATTTGCAAATTTCACTATAATGTACATCTGTAAGTCTACTGGTATTGTTGGGTCGTTTTTGACCAAGGAATATACCTGGATATGCCAATTCTTCAGAATATACATCTCTGAAAACACTGAGGTGCAACATTAAGAATGTGTTCACGTTCATTGTCTGTCATGAAATCAGTAGCTGTTAACATTGTGTCCTGTGACACAAGCAGGTATTTCTACTTCATTTTCACTCCAGTTATCTTCATCTGGCACCTGATTACATTTAATACAATCTATATTTTCTAATTGCTGCTCGTCTTGTTCAGTATCACTTCCACCATGTGGCAATAAAACATTGTCATTATTGTCAAGCCAATTTTGATTGAAAGTTATACCTTCTTCTTTGTAAAGACTACTATTATCGACAAGCCATTTGGCAGCTTGCACAACTTTATGTGGCCTTACATTCAAGGACAAAGCTGAACTTTTATATTTCAATTTCCTCTTTAGGTTAACTTTAATAGTTCCAGTTTCATCTGCTAACCTTGGCAACATGCTAACAGTATTAGTAATATCTGCTAGAACATTCACAATATTTCCATTAATTTTGAATTGTTTTCCCCTAGGCGCTTGCATGAGTTTTTGAAATGCTAATCTAGGAGCAAGTAGCCTACATTCTAATTCATTTAGGTAAAAAAAAGTAGGTTTTGCTGGGAACTGCATCCCATTTATGGCAGCACAAGGTGGTACTTTATTCTTCTGTAAGTACTTATGACATGTTCTGCACAACCATTCAACATTATCAACACTTGTTTTATTTAAAGTATTTTTTTGAACATTGGGATTAGTTTTCTTTAGAGTTGCAGCAGGCAACACACTGTGTTTATACCACAATTGGTCACAACAAGTGCAAATATAAAGTGGTCCTTGCGAGACAATATCATGAAACTTTAAAATTAAACTTTGTACACAATGATTTTCTGATTCAGACCGTTTTCTTTTCATAAATTCCTTCATGTACTGATTTTCCTTCTGCTTATATTCAGGGTCATAAGTTGACCGTTTTCTTTTCATGTATTCCTTCATATGTTCATTGTTCTTCTGCTTAACTTGAGGGTCCTGAGTTGACCGTTTTTCGTTTCATATATTCCTTCATGTGCTGATTTTTTTTCTGTTTAAATTTAGGGTCCTTAGTTGACCGTTTACTTCTCATATATTCCTTCATGTATTTATTTTTCTTCTGCTTGACTTGAGGGTCCTCATTTGCCCTCTTTTTTTTTCATGTATTCCTTCATGTAAGCATTTCGTTTCCGAGTATATGTGCTTGTTTTATTGATGTAAATATTTTCAATATTTTCAACATTTTTACCCTCTGGTTTTTCTGAACAAGTGAGCTGATTTTGTATTGCACAGTATTGATTTTGAGGTAAATTTTCAAATGTAGAATATGGTAATGTTGATACATAATGGTATTCATCTATATGACCTAAATAAATATCAGTTGGCCGCTGTATTGAAGATACAGCTCGTATAAAATTGAACTCACGAAAATGTTCATGTAACTCAGTAACAACAATTCTTAAATTAAGTTGATCAGCAACAGCTTGTATAATCAAACCATCACACCATGTCCCTTGCATAGACATATTATTAAGGTATTGTAACCAAGAATACTCTGTATTGCTTTCAATAAATCTCTCAGGATTCTCTCTCATATATGCAATACCAGCAGCTCTGATATCTAAGTGACGGCCTGGGTCACCATATAACTGATGTGACACAGCTAGAAAAAAACAATCACCTGCACCACCAACATCAAGTGGTCTCAACTGAAATATACGTAATCTTTGTTCCAAACGTAAATGTGATGGTGATGTTATTCTGGGTTGACTGCTTTTGTTTTGCAGAGGACCAGGGTTTAATTCAATATCACCAGACAGTAAAAGCGTTTTTTCAGAGATACAAAATCGCTGATTGGTAAAATTATAATTCTCAGTCATAGATGGACTGTTTAGAACATATGGCAAGGGATGCTTTGCTGTCTTAGTGCTGTTATGAACTTTAACAATATTAACAGAACTTGTAAAATGGCCAAAGGATTCAGTAAAAAAATTATGCATATGTACAAATTTTAAATAATATTCTTTGTAATTGGTAGCTAACTTGTTTAAAATAGATGATTTTGGAGTATATTTTCTGAAAAGATTCTTAATTGTTGGTCGATTTTTTCTCTTTCTCATGGCTAACATAATTTTTTTAACAGGTATTCTAGATGGTTCACGGTCTCTATATCGTCTAACATTTGACTGTTTAATTGGTTTTCTTACAGTAGATCTGTAATTATTTAAGCGAAGATCAAAACTATACCTATTCTCTACATTATTTAAGTGCCCAATGCTAGCATTATTTTGCTTGTGAACTACAAACAGGTTTTGCAGATGGTTCCGAGGCAAAAGGTTTACTTTTATTATTCAATTTCCTTGGAAGACGCTTATGTTTTCTCATGGCAGTATTAACACTAACAGGATGATTTTCTCTCATGAGAGGCTCATTAATCCTCCGAAGAGGCTGGTTTTGTTTCCTCCGAAGAGGCTGGTCTTGTTTCCTCCGAAGAGGATTATTTGTCCTCCGAAGAGGGTTATTTATCCTCCAAGGAGGGTTATCCTTCACTGTTTGTCAACGTAAATCCGCATATTTATCACTTTTGCTTTCACGAAACTTCATCACGGGTCCGCGCAAACACGTGTTGACCAACCAACGACTTTTATAAACACCAAAGGAGGCTTTAAAAATCTTTTGTCGTTATTTGTCGTTATTTGTCGTCAAAACTGTTGTAGATCACAATTGCAAACTGTATGCGATTTGCGACCAAAATACTTACCAAATTTGTGAAGAAAGCTTGAACGTGCTGTCCTTGAAAATATTGTCCAATACTCGTTTCCATCGACCAAACTGCCGTCTTCGCTTCATATCCGGTTATGTCTTAATAGCGCCAACATCATTTCAGCCCATGTAATCGAGCGTCTGGCAACTCTGGCCATTGATTGGCTAACCGAGTTAACAAACCTAACAAACCTAACAACACGACAGCAATATATCTGCGCTTCGCGCAGATACAAAAACATCTGAGTTTCATAAAAGTCTCCATCAGGCATCAAGCTGTGTCTCTTCTGAAGTAAGCTTCTCATTTTCAATAGGTTGTCATGTCCAAATACACGTCACAATCCAAACAAATTATTTACTAAAATTACAAGAAAAGAACAAAATCAAATTAACAACAGCTTCAACAACTTGTTAAGTGCATCAACTTTAGTCATGGTAGGTTAATGACAAAAATAAATCTTGTTCAATGACTTCAAATTAATACAATGCAACTATTGGAGTAAGAACGTTAGTAGAAAAAGGTACCTTTCTCTCTCTTTCCCACGCGTGCGTGTCCCGCAGTTCGTGTGCCCTTCCACAAAATCAAATCCCTGCTAAACATTCCCCCTCCACGCACTGTATGTTTCAGTGCGATTAACAACTACTATATAGTTAAACTTTAACTTAACAAAGTCTAAAATCAGTTCAGTGTCCTCTCCGGCACGATCTTTGAATTCACAACTATACTTTAGTGGTACAAGCTTATGTATTGGTCTGACCAATGACTTGCTTCCCAATTGCACCTTTGCTACCCTAGTATGACCATCCTTGCCTGGATATGTTGCTACGATTCGTCCAAGTGGCCGTTTCCCTCTTGGTAAATCCTTTTCCAAAACCATTATGACGTCACCATTCTTCAAATCTTTCACCACGTCTGTCCATTTCGATCGGGTGTTTAACGTTGGTAAGTATTCTTTTAGCCAGCGACTCCATACTCGCGACAGAATTGCTTGAACCCTACGCCATCTCTTCCGAGGATTAATGTCTATGTCCATCATCTCTGGTGCAAATTCTCCTCCTAACTGCCCATGAAGAAAGTGATTGGGCGTGAGTGGAACATCATCCGCAGGATTCACCGATTGGTAGGTTATCGGACGAGAATTCATTAAGCTTTCGACACCCGTGCATACCGTAATCAACTCCTCGAACTAACATTGACTGTTTCTGAAACATTTCCTACTTCTGAGATACTTGCCATATACTCCTTGATTACTTGTTCTGCTTTCTCTACAGCCTGGTTTCCTTCAGCTTCAAAGTTTTCCTGTTCCTTCAAAACAGCTTCTTTAGCCTCCGCTTGGCCTGTTTTAATATAAGTGGAACACAATTCATCCATCACAGACAAACCTCTTTCCAATGCATCCCACAAAGCCTCAATTTCAGCTTCGATTGCTCTGCGATTTAGCCTACTCTTCTGAGCACATAATTTTTCTAAGCCATGTCTAATTTTTGTAACAATTGTTTTCCTCGCCCTTTTCTCTTTCTTCAACTCCAACACTTTCTGTTCCACATCTTGAGAATTGTCCTTAATTGGACTTGGGGTACCTGTCTCAGGAGTTTCCATGGCAGCCCCTGGACAAATGTTCCTTCTTTTTTTTTCCTTTCAACACTTTAGTTTTATGTTCATAATATATTGCAAAGCCACAAAAAAACTTTCTTATCTCAACCACTGCAGTTTCCTTTCTTGACCTTTGAACTTCAGAAATCAGGTAAATATTTCAGTCAATCAAAACTCTCTTTTTCCAATAAATTCAGTTCGATGCATACAAATTATCCAATTTGTACCTTTTAACAAATCCCCATAACAAAAAAAACAGCAAAAAAACCCAACCAATTTTCGATGCAGAAAATCAAAAGAACCCAATTTTGATTTGTACTCCCAAGTCCCTTCGTGTCCTGTCTATCCTCCGAAGTCCACTGTTCAACGTGGTCGCAACTGTATTCCAAAACAACTGCTGTAAAATGCACGATAAACTCACCGATTATAGACAGTTTTATCCACAACAATCCGATACTGTTCAATCCAAAAAACTCGGAAATATCACATATCCATAAAGGATCCCCAAATAACGTCGAAATACCGATTCAAAACGAACAAACTTTCATATAAATACCACTAGTCCTCGAGCACGATCACGATTTCTCAAAATCTCCCCAAATCACTCTTTAACTCCAAGTTTTCCCAATAGTCCTGGCAGGATCGCCAAAATGTTTCGATGGTACGATGTTTTACGAAGAAGACCGAAATTCAGTATTAAAAAATGAATCTTTAATATGAACAAAACAAAGCAAAACTAACACGATTCGAGAACTGTTCTTGCCAAAAAGCCCCTGAAAACCGTTCCCTAATATCCCCCAATATCCCTTTCTCTCTCTTTCCCACGCGTGCGTGTCCCGCAGTTCGTGTGTCCTTCCACAAAATCAAATCCCTGCTAAACAAGCTTAGTAAGTATTTTAAGTATGAATCGTTGTCAATTTTTAAATGTGATGTACTATAGACGTTGTTGGAATGATGATACGTTTTTGAAAGCCTCTTTAAAATAGTCTTTGGACAATTTCATATTCAGACGAGGCAATTGCCAATTTATATGACCAACATGTTTACATGTATTCAGCAGTCTGATCGAGCTTTGTAAACTGACAAGGCTGTGCATTGCTGAACAGAAATGAAATTTTTTTTCTAAGAAAACAAAACTAGCTTCATGATCAAGCAACAATGTGCAAAATCTGTGGTAGTCCACCAGCGAAATTATTATGCTATTAAATAACATATTGTACAACAGTCAAATGTCAGTGACAGGTGTAAGGAATTTATGTTATTAGACTGCGTGGATCGCGCGTGGAAGGCCCCTTGAACACGTAACGAACTCCCCCATTTGGTCATGTTTTGGACCATGTGTTCGACACTGTATTTTCTGTGTTAGTGTTGTGTTTTGTTATGTTATATTGTTGTGAATAAAGGAGGAAAATGAACCAGTCTTGATGACTAATAACCAACATGATCCTTCGAGCCGGATAACTGGAAAAGCTAGTAATTAAAAATAATTGTGAGCCAACTAGCGAAACCAAACGAATTGCAACCCGCCGAACTGAGAGACAAGTGACATTTATAAGTGAACTATTCGTGATTCCACCAAACCGTGAGTAAAGCTGCCAAAGTATGTCGAAAGAAGTGAGTAAAAGAAAGAAAATTCGTGAAGCTCATCGTACATCACTACGGAGAACTATGGCTGCTGCAACCGAGATTTTAAACCAATCTAACGATGTTATTGTTAGCGATACGACTACGATTACAACACTGACACAACAGAAAATGACATTGAAAGAAAAACTGGAAATCCTGAGAGAAAAGAACGACGGTATCCTAGGGCTAGTAAGAGAAGATGAGATCAAAGAAGAGATTAAACACGCAGATATTGTACATGAAGAAGCGACGAGAATGATTGTCCAAATTGAAGCAGTTTTAAAACGAGCGAATGAGCCACCAAATCAACCATTACCTCGAACAATGAGTCCGACAGAACCAAGGTCTTCTAGTAACAGTGATGGTGAGGGAGCTTCAGCCTCGGCTTCAGCAAGAGCAAAGGTACGTTTACCTAAGTTAAATTTAAAGAAATTTACTGGAAATGTAACTGAATGGACAGCATTTTGGGATGCTTACAAATCAGCCATTCATGACAATCCTGAACTGACTGACATAGACCGATTTAATTATTTGAACACTTTATTGGGTAGTTCTGCTGCAGAAGCTGTTGCTGGGCTTAAGTTAACCGCTGCAAATTATCCTGAAGCAATTGCAATCCAAGACAAAAGGTTTGGGGATAAGCAGCAAATTATTAACAGCCATATGGATGCCATGCTCAATTTACCCTCAGTGAAAAATATCTATGACATCAAAGGAATAAGGCAGTTTTATGACAAGGTTGAAGCAAATGTGAGAGGGTTAAAATCACTTGAAATTCCTTCCACCTCATATGGAAATCTTATGATTTCTATATTGATGAACAAATTGCCCCAAGATCTTCGTCTGATTATTACGAGAAAAATGCAAGGTGATGAGTGGAACCTCGATACCTTACTTACCATCCTCCAGGGAGAGGTGCAAGCAAGAGAAAGAGCTTGTCCAAATAAACCACAAGGTCAAGTTCTAGATCCAAGAAACCCATATCAGGGAAAACCATCAACACAATCAACTCTTCTGTCTGGCCATACCCCAACTTGTACTTACTGCAGACAACCCCATCCTTCAATCAATTGCACCATTGTCACAAGCATTAGTGCCAGGAGGGAACTTCTGAGAAAGAATGGAAGATGTTATGTATGTTTAAAGAAAAATCACATAAGCCGAGATTGCACTTCTACAAACAAGATGTTTCAAATGTGGAAACAAAAGTGGGAAAAGACACCACCCCAGTATCTGCCAGCCTCAAGATTTGAAACCCACACAACACTCAAGCCCAACCTGCAGACCCACCACTAATGCCAGAGAAACAAGCAACACCACCAGAGCAGCCACCTGACTTGACAACGGTAAGGACAACTACCAATTATGTTGATACAGCTACATCCATTTTGTTACAAACGGCAAGAGCAACGGCTTGGAGAACTGATGAACCTACCAACACCATGAATGTTAGGTTGATTCTTGACAGTGGAAGTCAGAGGTCATATGTAACATCGAGAGTCAAGAACAACCTGAATTTGCCTAGTATCAGGTCAGAGTTCCTCATGATAAAAACATTTGGTTCGACAAAGGAAACTCTGCAGACATGCGACATTGTGCAACTCTCTATTGGAAATGGAAATGGACAGGGTGAATGTGTGAATCTGAAGGCCTATTCTGTCCCAACAATCTGCTCACCAATCTGCAATCAGGCGACACGACACATACAAGAGCACTACCCACACCTTCAAGGACTTACTCTTGCCAACGCTTGTGGTGAAGACCAGGAGTTCGATGTCGATTTGTTGATTGGATGTGATCAATATTGGAGTATTGTCACAGGAGAAGTAGTCAAAGCAAAGAGTGGTCCAACAGCAATAGGTACAAAGCTTGGGTTTGTGTTATCTGGTCCTGTGGAAGGGGCAAGTGAAGTCAACACAAATCTAGCTTGTACCCATGTCCTGAAGTGTTCAACATCACCCATTGACAATGAAGTCCTACGCTCTGATGAAGATCTAAAGAAGTTCTGGGAACTGGAAGCTTAGGGATTAGTCCAAATGAGGGATCGGCCTATGACAAGTTTACAGACACCATCTCGTTTAAAGATGGACGATACGAAGTAAACCTCCCATGGAAACAACCACGACCATTGCTTCCCGACAACTATGGTCCAAGTCTACAAAGGTTCAAGACCCTCTACCAAAGGCTGAAGAAGGATCCGAAAGTGCTTAAAGAATACGATGAAGTTATAAGGGAGCAGATCCAGAATGGAATTGTCCAGCGAGTTGATCCAACTACCAGTGGTGAAGTAGGAAGAGTGCATTATCTCCCACATCACGCAGTGATAAGAAGGGACAAGGAGACTACTAAGCTCAGAATAGTGTACGACGCCTCGGCAAAGAAAAACGGCCCTTCCTTGAACAGCTGCCTATATACTGGCCCAGCCCTATCACAGAACATTCTTGACATTTTATTAAGGTTCAGAAGTCACAAGATTGCACTTGTCGCCGATATCGAGAAGGCGTTCCTTATGATCTCTATTTCGCCGGAAGGTAGAGATGCCTTACGGTTTTTCTGGGTGGACGATATTGCAAAGGACGTCCCAGAAATTATTGTCTTAAGGTTTACGAGAGTCGTCTTTGGTGTTTCTTCCAGTCCGTTTCTCCTCAACGCCACTCTTGATCATCATATCCAGAAATACGAGCCAGTTGACCCAGTATTCGTTAAACATCTCAAGCAGTCGATGTACCATTTTTGAATACAGCAATGCTGTCAACAACGCGTGTTTATTTCCGGCGCTGTTGTTAGCCAATAGATGAATGATCCAAAAAAACTTGGAATAACATTTCATTGGGCGAGAAACAATAAGAAATGTAATCCAATTTACTGCCGATAACAAGCTTTCGGGCTCCGTTGCGCAGACTTTACCCTCCGGGGAACGGAAACGGGGGAAGTCTGCACGCATGCTATTGGTCTGTGTGCTACGCGAATGTTGTAAGGTCGTAAGATACGCGAGATAATCTCCGACGTACATTTGATGTAAGGTATCGTTGCTGTAACAGTTGTTTTATCGTCCGCTACGTTAGGTAGATGATCTCAGCACGGGTGAAAGTAACGAGGAAGACGCATACTAGTTCTACCTCAAGTCAAAGTCGCGGTTAGCGGAAGGAGGGTTTAACTTGCGGAAGTTCGGTTCCAATTCGAGTGAACTGATGGAGAAAATTGAAGAAAATGAGAAGAAAATAGTCACCAATGAAGGCAAGCATTCAAACGAGTACTCGGCGGAGTTAACAACCCAGGTCGATCCAGAGAGTAATCCCATCGCCATGGAAGATGTTTCGTACACGAAAAGTACACTTGGAAACACGGAAGAAGGGATTACGGCCCAGGAACACAAGATTCTCGGAGTTAAGTGGAACCACGAGGACGACTCACTGAATTTCAACTTCGAAAGTATAACAGAAGCCGCGAACACTAATGAGCCAACGAAGAGGAATATTGTCAGTGCCTCTTCGCGAATTTATGACCCCATGGGAATCCTATCACCTGTCACCATACAACTGAAGATGCTTTTCCAAGAGATATGCAAACACCAAGTAGATTGGGACACCCCAATTGTAGGAGAGTTACGAGAAAGATGGAAGAAGCTTGTCGACGAAATGAAGAAGATTGATTGTTTTGTCGTACCAAGATGCTATTTCGCCAACATAGAGGAACCAGTACTCTCTCTGCATTTGGAAGGATTTTGTGACGCATCTGCACATGCTTACGCGGCTGTGGTTTATCTGAAGATAACAACCCAAGGTGGAAATCACGCCAGAATCGTTGCATCAAAGACAAGAGTATCGCCAATTGACGAAAGACAGACCATACCCCGACTCGAACTCTGTAATCCTGGCAAGGTTAATCACGAGTGTGCAACGGGCCTTGGAACCTACACTAGCACTTGACAACCCATCGTGCTGGACTGACTCTAAAGTCTCACTGTACTGGATAAAGAACGAGCACAAGGAATGGAAACAATTTGTACAAAATCGCGTCAACGAGATCAGAACCCTCGTACCACCAGAGCTTTGGAGGCACTGTCCGGGTAAGTGCAATCCCGCAGATATACCATCACGAGGAATATTACCATCTCAGATGGACGACTGCAACCTCTGGTTCAATGGGCCCGAATGGCTGGTACAGTCGAACGAACACGAAGAGTCAAAGGAGTCAACAGAAGACCATTCTACGCCGTGTGAATGCCTCAAGGAAATGAAGAAGGATAGCCGCAACAAGATCACGAACTCTGTAACCACAGCACTAGCTGGCACCACTACTGAGAAGAACATCCAAGCGATCATTGATGCAACGAAATTCAACGACTTCCAGAAACTTCTAAGAGTGACTGCGACAGTGGTAAAGGTTACCCAACTTTTGAAATACAGGATAGCCAAGCAGCCTACCCAACCTTCCATGGAAATTTCAGTTGAAGATTTACGAGAAGCTGAAATACTCTGGTTGAAAGCAATGCAGGCGATCATACCTCACGATACTAAGTTTACGTCCTGGTCAAACCAGTTTGGATTGTTTCAAGATGATCAAGGAGTGCTTAGATGTAGAGGAAGGATCGAAGGGGCGGATATTCCGAAGGATATGAAGGATCCGATCCTGCTGAATACTAAACACCCCGTGACTGAAATGATCGTAACAAAGTGCCACGAACGAGTGAGTCATGGAGGAGTCAAGGAGACGCTAACAGAGATCAGAACAAGATATTGGTTAATCCGTGGACGGCAGCGCGTAAGAAAGATTCTTCTCGAATGCAAGCGTTGTAAAAGATTCCGAACAAAAGCATATCAAGCTCCACAAGCTCCGCCTCTTCCAGAATTCAGGATACAGAGAACCCATCCGTTTTCCTTTGTAGGAGTGGACTTCGCAGGGCCCCTATACATCAAGTCATCCGAGAACGAAGAAGGGACGTTAAAAACGTGGATTTCATTATACACGTGTTGTTCAACGAGAGCGGTGCATTTAGACCTTGTTCCAAATTTAACCAGCGAAGCGTTTATCCGTAACTTTAGGAGATTTATCGCAAGACGTGGGATTCCTACTAAGGTGATTTCCGATAACGCCAAAAAGTTCCTGTCATCATCAAAACAACTCTCTACGCTTTTCGAGAATCCAGCAGTGACCCGACACCTATCCAACAAGGGAATCGAATGGTCATTCAACCTGGGTGGGGTGGGTTCTTTGAACGCCTGATTGGATCTGCAAAGCGGTGTCTAAGGAAAATCCTGGGAAATGCAACACTGACGTATGAAGAGCTCCTAACGGCTGTGTTGGACGTGGAGGTAGTTTTGAATTCGAGACCCTTAACATACGTCTCCATAGAGGATTTTGAGGAACCGCTAACCCCATCGCACTTGATATTCGGTCGACGACTTTTATCCCTGCCGAACCCAGCGAACCAAGGGATAGACCCAGAATGGATCTTGTGCAAGCAAGACATAACGAGACGGATGAACCACCTGAACAACCTCTTGGACCAATTTTGGAGGAGATGGAAGAATGAATATCTTCTCGAGTTAAGAAATTCGCACAGGCACGGAATTAAGAAAACCAAGAATACCAGTTCGCAAAGAATAGCTGTGGGTGACGTGGTTCTTGTTCACAAAGATAATAAACGAAGATGTCACTGGGAGATGGGCAAGGTGGAGCAACTTATCAAAGGAAAGGACGGTAAAGTAAGAGGAGCAGTACTGCCGAGAGGGGGGGGGGGTAGTGGGGTCAAATTACCCCGGGCCCGGACGAAATAAGGGGGCCCAGAAGCAATTAAGGGGCCCGGTTGGTCGGAAAGTTTCATAAAAAAGTAAAGAAATTAAATAATACAACGCTTTATTCTAATTCGCAATATGGCTATAGCTAGTCAAATTAACTTTCGACTGGGGGGGTTGTCTACCGACTTCTGTTAATCAACCCCCGGGGCCCGTGGCAACTCTCGGCGGCCCTGAAGAGGAGCGAAGGTGACAACTTCAAGTAAGGGTTTTAAGCCGACCACAATCCGACGACCAGTTCAAAGGTTATATCCACTCGAAGTCAGCTGTTCGAACAGCAAGGAGCAAACTGCAGAAGGGGAAGTTGTATTAGAAGATAATGAACCTGCAAGGCAGAATGAAGCCGAACCAAAGAGGAAACGAAGAGCTGCAGCCATTGAAGCCGAAGCAAGAAGAAGACAATGGATAATAGAAGGACTTTTGACTGATTAAGTTTAGTTGTACCACGGATAGTACTTGATCGGTGTTGATATAATCACCGGTATTTATCACCGATCAACGGGGGGAGTGTAAGGAATTTATGTTATTAGACTGCGTGGGTCGCGCGTGGAAGGCCCCTTGAACACGTAACGAACTCCCCGATTTGGTCATGTTTTGGAACATGTGTTCGACACTGTATTTTCTGTGTTAGTGTTGTGTTTTGTTATGTTATATTGTTGTGAATAAAGGAGGAAAATGAACCAGTCTTGATGACTAATACCCAACAACAGGCTAATGTAGAGAGTGCGAAACGGCAAGCCTTTATATTTATAGTGAATAATAATGGTAATTAAATTGTATGCTGCGAGACTGGAGAAAAGCGTAAAAAAAAACACGAGCTGCTAGGCGAGTGTTTTTTAGCTTTTCGAAAGTCGAGCAACTTCCCAAGTGTTTGGATCACAGTATCCTGCACGGAAAACCATTTGGTATTTGTTTTATAAAATAACTACAGGGTTAACTTGGTTAAAAAATGAATGAAGTCTTGGCGGGAAAATTTCCGTGCAGGATGCTCTGATCCTGCACGGCCATTGACCAATCAGCGCTTGCGTAGTATAAATGTTGTTTTATAAACTGATTTCCAGGTTCAGAATTTGAACCTGGCTTGTGATTGGGTAATTATAAGGTTACCCTGGTTATGAGTAAGGTTACCCAATCACAAGCGAGGTTAAAATTCTGAACATGTAAGTCAGTTTCTCAACCGATTCAACCAGAGGCTCGCTCTCTCCCTTTTCAAGCTATGATACTAATGCCTATCGTCTCTTCGAGGAACTTGGCTGGGAAAAACTTGAAACACAACGCCAAATCCACAAAGCCGTTTTGGTCTACAAATCGATTAATGGTCTCGCCCGACTATCTCCGTACGCAATTTGTTGACCGTGGCAGAGTTTCAAATTATTCTTTAAGAGACACCGTGGGCAAACTTGCTGTTCCTTTCCCCGCACTAACTATCTAAAAAATAGCTTTGCTAATAGTGGTGCGGTGGCATGGAATAGCCCCCCTGTGGATTTGCGGCGGACTAGTTCTCTGAATGTCTTCCGCTCTGGCTGCAGCAAGTTCTTTTGAAAATTAAATTGTATACAAAAGCACGGAACTCATGTAAAGCAAGTTCTTTGTTATTATTGTTATTAATATCTTTGTTCTTTGTTGTTGTTGTTGTTGTTATTGTTATTAATATCTTTTTATGCAACTAAATTATGAATTATAATGTACATATATAAGCTGGACATTAGAGTTATGTAGTTGGTATTTTTAATTTAGAATTAGATTGTTTTTGTAAACCCTGATGAGTCTACCGTGGGTAAATAAAGTTATCATATCACTTATCTCTCCACTTTTCCGCTCTACCGCTATGCTTATTACACAAGAGCGCGCTTTGGGCATCCAGGGTACTACATAGGCAGAGTTTTGGATATTTAACCCTTTATCGGGCAGGTTTCTAGCAGATATCCCCTTGACGAGTAAAATCGTCTGGCGTTAGCCAGAGTAAAATTAATAAGTTGCCATATGGCAACACTGCCTGTTAGGGTTAGGGTGAGATTTTTAGCAACGTAATACTGACGTTTAGACTTTCGAGCAGAGCTCAGAGTTAAAACGTGGTCGGGCTCCGCTCGAAATAGACTTTCTATAAACTATAAAGGTTGTGTCTTGTGAGGATGTGGTCGACTTGTGACAAGTCTACGCTCGAAACGTCATTATTTCGCTGCCAAAAATCTAGGCTGTTCACCACCTTTCACTTTGTTAAAAACCCTCGCAAACACTCGTGTATAACTGATCATTTTGTTCGAGATTCAAAGATTAAATGATCAGCATTGTTGCGAGACAAGTTACAGCAATTGTGAGAAAAAGTCTTGTATTCGTCGTCAAATTAATTGAAAGCTTCTTCTTAAATCCACAACCAAAGACCAAAAGTGTCTAATTCAACTCACGATATTCCCACCGACTTTAAATGAAAAACGTTTCCTTTATTTTTGAAAGAGTTGCATCATGCCCTATAAGAACTTGATACTGATATTTTTCCCTTATTTAACATAAACGTTTATATGTACATATTTAAACGATGAAAATATGTATTTTAAAAGTAAAAGTAGTCGCAGTAACCAGAGCTAATTTTCAGCTGTGGAATAGTCTGGCCGATAGACCTTATTCATAAATGGCTGCCAATTTATTATTATTTTATGTGCATGTTAATTGGACCCCCTAGCCTCGGTATAAAGCCGGAAATTCAAAATAATTTTTACTCTCAAACGAGGCTAGGGGGGCCAATTATAAAAGAATAATAAATTAGCCGCCATTTATGA
Organism: Paragorgia papillata; assembly: GCA_035771165.1. Taxonomy (NCBI): domain Eukaryota; kingdom Metazoa; phylum Cnidaria; class Anthozoa; order Scleralcyonacea; family Coralliidae; genus Paragorgia; species Paragorgia papillata. Next base: position 111,852 of record JAWNZC010000400.1, on the reverse strand, counting down.
ATAAGGTATATTGGGTGAAAATTATAGACCAATTGTGCCTTTGATGATAAAAGCATACAACTTGCCATGATGTTAGAACATACCCGAAACAAAATTTTTGGATGTAGTGCCATTGCATATTTTATCCTAGGTGCCGCAAAATCGAATTTTTCTTACAATTGACTTATCAAAGTACTATTTTCTAAAAAATGTGAAATTCAAACTTCACTTTTAACAAATATCACCTATATCATTCGACAGTTCGCAAAAATCTATAGATCGTTTTCATCTGACGTCACGGCGGCCATATTGGTGTACCAAAACAATGAAATGGCGGCCATATTGGTGTACGGTATGGGAATTAGCTATTTCTTATTCAAATATTTCGTATTGTTTCACCACCCCAATGGGGCCACCGATCACATGAGTGAAAACGATCTATATATAGGACGTTTAAATGGGTAGTATGGTTTTCGAATCTCGTTTTGAGTTACAGAAGGTTGAACCTGCTAAGAAACAGCACTCTGTAGCATTTTCCGGCATTTTTCACATTTTTGAACGTTAATTACTCAAAATAGGCTTATAAAATCGTACTACCCACTTAAATGTTCTTCATATAGTTTTTGCGATCTTTCCAACGATATAGGTGATATTTGCTAAAAGTGCACTTTGAATTTTCACTTTTTTATAATGCAGTATTTCAATAGGTAAATTGTTAGAAAAACTCGATTTTGTGGCAACCAGGAGAAAATCTGTAATGGCCCTACATCCAAAAATGCTCCTTACCACCTTGGCACCTTATTCTAACTTTGTGCCAACTTTCATGCTTTTATCACCAATAGCACAATTCATGTACGGATCTGCCGGACTAGAATAGACCTTATTCATAAATGCGGCTAATTTATTATTCTTTTATATGCATATAAATTGGCCCCCCTAGCCTCGTTTGAGAGTAAAAATTATTTTGAATTTCCCGCTTGATACCGAGGTTAGGGGGTTCAATTAACATGCACATAAAAGAATAATAAATTGATCACATTTACGAATAAGGTCCTATAGTTGATATTCTTTTTCGTATGTTTGTATAGTAAATAGAGCTTTTTAGAATAAAGTGTTTTTTTGCATAAAAGTTAAGTGTCAGTGAGGTAGACGCTAATAAAGTACTTGTCCATTCATGTGTGTTCATGAAAGTTATTATTAGTGTAGATGTTTAATAGTCGGCTGGTTTACAGGTTTTGAATAAAGATCTGCTTCGATTTACTGATACATTTAAAACGACAGTTTAAAACATACCAACATTTGAGTAGCCTACACAGGCTACTCAAATGTTGGGATGTTTTAAGCTGTCGTGGACCTGCGGTCCCAGGTCCAAATATTTGGATTAGAGACGTTCTGTTTATTTTACATTGCAGAATTAGTGAGTTGGCGTGTAAGTATTTATAATTTTGCAGAAAAAAATACGGGGAAAATTTAAAACTTCAGACTAAATTTTATAACTCATTATCGGCATTTCCATGCATTTCGTAAAGCAAAGGGCAAAAGCAGTCCCGCCAAACCTGGATTGCTGTTTTACTGGTAGTTGAAGATTTCGATCCTGTCAGTCCCTTTCATATCTCGTGGAATTTTCAAACAAATATTACGAATTAAAAAATCAAACAAAAATTGAATTTCTTAGTCTGAGATGTTGCAGATGTTCCTTCCGCGTTCAAGACTATGCCGGTAAGATTTGAATATATAGCTACGTAGTCCTCATTAATTAAGACTTCATGCCCTCAAAAAACTGGGGCAGCAATAAAATGTTTATTATTAATAAAATATGTATTTGACAAGTTACAGCGTTCGTAATTATTTGGTCATACAAGTAAATTCGCACTCGCTCAATTGCTTCTTCAAGTGCCTATGAAATGAAAATTATCTGTCTAGCTTATTTGAAAGAAGTTTTAAAACTAGAGTAAAATACTAAAGTCCCCATGGTTCCCATTGGAACGATTTAGTCAGCAAGGGGTGAAAAGCAAGCAAAGAAACAGAAATCTGCAAAAGAACCTGATCTATATAGTTAATGCCAGACGATTTTACTCGTCAGGGGGAGAACCCTCCGTCAGCAAGGAGTTAAGATATTTCAGTTGGTTTGATATGCAAATGACGTACTTTTTACCTCACTCGTGCGGTTTCGTCTAAAAGGGATGGCTCAAAAGGACCCGTCCAGTCCTTTCGCGGCTTTTCCAAAATATGTCGTCAAATATGTTTGTCCAAAAAGCTAGGGGATAAACCAGATTTCTGGTTAGGGTTAGGGTTTTTGTTGTGGTTAAGGTATCGAAAAGATTGCTAAAATCTTGAGACTCGCTGAAGCTTGACGACAAATTTGGAAAAAACAAATTTGATGACATATTTTGGAAAAGCCGCGAAAGGACTGGACGGGTCCTTTTGAGTCATCCCTTTTAACCTTGATCCACTCGTGCATCGCAGCAACTTTTATATCCTTGCTATTACCAAACGAAATCGACTCAAAGGAATTGTGTATGTGTCTTACAACACCAGATATTCATATTTTCAAGTGATTTTCGTTCCGTGATGGCAAGGATATAACTTTATGTGATAAGTCGACATTACGCATCAAACAAACTCAAATCTGATCTCAAAAGGCAAGCAAAGAAACAAAAATCTGTAAGATAACTTGCTCTATAGTTATAGCTCAAATATGACGAAGATAATTTTCATTTCATAGGCACTTTAATTTGGGAGTTCGTATCTTGCTATATGAACACACTACCATGTACACGTAAATTAATAAACACTTGCAGTACAAAATCTCAGCCTGGAGGTCAGAACAATGGATTTTCTCTCTTCTGCCTTTAGCCTGTTCGCAGTCCGAAAACGGAAATTACGATCTGCTTAACTGCGAACGTAATGCTTCTTGTTCAGAAGATATCGACAGTTTTTATGTGTTTTGTGTTTCCGTGTGATTGAAAAAAAAAATACGAAAGGTATTTAGTGTCAGGGAAAGCCGAATTTAATGTGAAAGAGACCATCAAACAACTACTGTTCGTAGTATCCGATTATTCGGCCTATATTTGCCCACAATGTTTGGAAAAACTACGAAAAAGATCAAGCCTACTTTCGTAATAAAATTATAAACTTAATTCAGAAATTAAGCCAATCATGACGCGACTTAGATGGACTTGGCTATTAAACCAATCAATGTTACTTATTTCCGTGTAAATGCACACGTCATGGAACCCGATTACGTTCGCAGACCGTAATTTTCACTTTTCGAAATTCGATAATAAATAATAAATAATAAATAATAAAATAATAAATAATAAATAATAAATAATAAATAATAAATAATAAATAATAAATAATAAATAATAAATAATAAATAATAAATAATAAATAATAAATAATAAATAATAAATAATAAAATAATAAATAATAAATAATAAATAATAAATAATAAATAATAAATAATAAAATAATAAATAATAAATAATAAATAATAAAATAATAAATAATAAATAATAAATAATAAATAATAAATAATAAATAATAAATAATAAATAATAAATAATAAATAATAAATAATAAATAATAAATAATAAATAATAAATAATAAATAATAAATAATAAATAATAAATAATAAATAATAAATAATAAATAATAAATAATAATAATAATTTTACATTTGTTCAAGTGTAAACGTCTAATAACGTCAATTTCTACATAATTATGCAGAGATAATTTTCTGTTTTTCAATTGACCAATGACATGCCTTAAATTAGTTTAAAAATGATGGCATAGACACGGCAATTTTTTCGGCAAAATCCGGCATAGACACGGCAATTTCTTCGGCAAAACCCGTTTTAATTTCAATATTTTCTGGTCTTTCCCGACTGTTTTGAACAACAAACGTTTTGTGACAAGTTAGTAAAATTGTTCGTGCTCACGTAGGTGTTGTTTTTGTATTGATTTACGTTGTTACTTGCGAATAGTATTATCATTTGTTCAACTGTTGAGTTCGACAACCAAATTTACTTGCCAAACATTAGGTTTGGTGAGTTCTATTTTTGAAAATGTACTTCGACGTGACCGCAACTGAGAAATGCAAAGTTTAAATTGCTTTTCCTTAACCCTTTCAACCCTGAATGCCCTTTTAGTATTTTGCTCTGCCTAACGCCAGACGATTTTACTCGTCGTTGGGAGGCCTATAATAGGGTTGAAAGGGTTACAAACTCAGCTTTTTGAATTATATTTAAAATATAAGATAAAATATAAAAAAAAAATATAAAAAATATAAAATAAATGTCTATGACGTCAGTAGCGGAAAGTTTCACTTAAGCGTCTATACGTCAGCGTGAAACGCCAACAGTATGCGAAGAATGGGAAAGAGTTTGAATGCAACACGATATATTAAAGTAAATGAGGTTCGTAAACAACTTTTATTCATGTTTTATTGTTGAAAAGATTATTTATTGGGCAGCCTATGGTTGTAAACTTTGTAAGTTTTCATAATTCGAAAACTGATGGAAAGTGCAAGATAAAACGTAATAGATAGATAGATAGATAGATAGATAGATAGATAGATAGATAGATAGATAGATAGATGGATGGATGGATGGATGGATGGATGGATGGATGGATGGATGGATGGACGGACGGACGGACGGACGGACGGACGGACGGACGGACGGACGGACGGACGGACGGACGGACGGAGTCTAAGCGACTGAATTACGTGCACTGTTACAATCTAAGAAGTATTAAGAAATAGTAATCTATATATACTAAAATAGTTATAAATATATATACAAATAAAGGAATTGATTAATAATAAAAGAGAACTTAAACCGATCTGATCTATGAACTAATTACATGCTATGGCTAATATATAAAAGAGTTCTTAAACCGATCTGTTCTACAGACAGGAGTATTAAAAGGTCTCGGCTTATTTCTTAGCTGAGTGTGATGACCTGACCTAGGCGGTAATAGTTCTGCGAGTTTGTGATCTTCTTTTATTTACAATATCATTAAATAAATTACTAGAAAGTAATTCACACCTGGCAGATAGTGTAGGGATACCAGCCTTTAATAAAGCATTTCTATACTTTAAATCCAGAAAAACTGTACGCATAGCACGCCTCTGGATGCGCTCGATTTCATTGGATAGGTAATTACGAAGGCTGCGGTGGAATACTTGACACGAGTATTCGAGAACTGATCCGATTACACTACAGCAAAATTGAATAAGATCATGCATTAGAGCTGACTCCAGCTCTTTTTAGCTGCCTCAAAAGGTACAAACGTTTGGCAGCCTTAATGGTGATAATATCAATATGATCGTTCCATTTAAAGTCATTTCTCATCGTAACACCAAGAACTTTAGCTGAGGAGACTCTTTCAAACTTTAAGCCATCTAGTTCCACCGGAACATGTGGCGGAGGTGATCTTTTGAAGCATGTCAGGATTTGTTACACTTAGTAGGATTTAGCTGGAGAAGATTTTCTTGAGACCAGTTGTTAATATGGTCGGCAGCTTGCTGTAGATGACTTTGCTTCGATGGAGGTATAACTTTCGAAATAGTTGTGTCATCTGCAAATTTCCACATAAATATTGACTCTTCAGGTAATTTGAGGTCGTTAATGATCACAAGGAACAGCCACGGACAGAGGTGTGTCCCTTGGGACTCCTGCAGGAACACTAAGCCAGTTGGAATAGCAATTCTTATTAAGTTTAACACTTTGCTGCCTGTCCCTTAAGAAATCAATGATTCATTTAACGGTAGTTGGCTTGACCCCTAGACTGAATAGTTTTCCAATCAGTGTATGGTGGTCCACCAAGTCAAAAGCTTTCCGGAAGTCCAGGAGAGCAGTTCTTACAGTCGAGCAGTTCTTACGTCCGTAGCGCACAACCAATGATGGAACATGGAAATGAGCGCGGACGTAGTCGAAGAGCCTGGAATGAAGCCATATTGACTGGGATCAATAAATGATAACACAGCGGACTTCAAGGACTTTTCGATGATAAAGCTCTCAGCAACTTTTGAAAAGGTTGAGGTCAGCGAAATCGGTCTTAGATCTTTGTTAAAGTCGCAGATGGTGGGAGCCTTTGGTAAAGGTGGAACGTCAGTGAGCTTCCATACACGAGGAACTCTGCATTCGGAGAAAGAGGTGTTCAAAATATCAGCGGTCGGCGCAGCTAGAATGTCCGCAAAATACTCTAAGCACCCAGTTTGGTAAATCGTCTGGACCGCCAGCACAAGATGTGCTGACCATTCGAAGTTTCGACGCAACAGATAGTTCGGTAACAGATATTGGCTGGTTGTCATCCGTTGATACGCGCACACAATCTGACAAAGGCGAGTAATCCTCCATTACGCTTATGAATGCTTTGTTGATGTTTTCACCAAGAACCATCTCATCACAGACAATATATACTATATATATATATAAGTGAGTTTTGGTTCACGAAATGTTAGAGAGTGCTCGATACCATATAGGTAGAGCAAAATACAAAGTATGAAGTATGGTTACCTTAAAGTCTTCGCTACCAGAGGTTTCATCCTAAACGGAATCTTCAGGCGACTGGAAAATATCGGTTAGTGGGCTGCTTATATGAGTTGGTTGGGGCGTGGGTGTGGGCGTCGAAACGTCCGATGCATTCCTTTGGGGCGTGGGTGAGGGCGTCGAAACGTTGCGCGCATTCCTTTGATTGTATAGGTTGTTGATCCGAAATCTGTTTTTGTGCCGACAGGTCGAAACTATTTCTGATCTTTTGTTTAGTAAAACTTGTTTGTCTGCCTTCATGATGAAAAGTTTTTCGTCCAAACATAAATTGCATCTTTTTGATCCTCCCGTGTAAGAAATTGAGTGTTTTAGTATAGACCAGGTTATGTCGAAACTTTGATTTTTTTCTTTTAGGTTCCAAATGTATTTCGAAAGTTCCGTCTCGTTTGAATACTTTTTATTCTGGAAAGATTTAGTATGGTTACGGTATCGCTCTTTAAATGTACTTGCTGTCATGCCAATGTATTGCTTAGTGATGTTCGTGTTGCTTGTGGAAATAGATGTCTTGTATACTATGTTGTTTGTCATGCATTGCCCACGTAGGGGGCAATTGTCCTTAATCCTGCAATTGCAACTGCTTGTAACTATGCTTAGTGGCTTGTTTTTCCTGATTGTGCGTGAATTATGTTTCGTGATAATAGACTTGACGTTGTTCATGCAACTATAGCTAATCTTGACTGTGTTTCTGTTAAAAAGTTTGTTAAGCTTGTGTCCTGGTGGAAAGTGCTTGTCAATAAGGCTAAGAAAGTTGCGTCCTATGTTTGTTTTTGACATTTTTGTTAAATGGAGGGTTAAACCAGATGATATTGCGGTGTCTGTTTCTGCGTGTTTGCTGTGGTGTTTCTTGTGTGTAGTTTAGTTCATGGTTGAAATTGCTGCGCCTTAATGCATTTTGGTAAATTGGTGCGGTTTCATGGAATGTCCGCTCGTCAGACGAGAGGAGGGAAATGCGCTTGTTGATTGATGTAGGTAGCTGTCTTAAAATGCTTGGTGGGTGGTTTGATTGCTTGTTTATGTATAATGGATAGTCATTGGGCTTTCGAAAAGGTTTGCTCTATCTATATGGTATTGAGCACTCTAACATTTCGTGAACCAAAACTCACTATATATATATATATATATATATATATATATTATATAATTTAGAAAAACGTACAATGCTGCGTAGGAAGTGTTTTGGATAGACAACAAAACGAAATAGACAGTAAACTGCCTAAGATTTAAGAAAGATTTCCTGACGTTTCGAGCGGAGCCTGTCATCAGAGTAAAAACGTTTTTACTCTGATAACGAGCTCCGCTTGAAACGATTGCAAATCGTTCTTAAATTCTCGGCATTTTACATTTTTACAACCTATTTCGTTTTGTTTTCTAATAGAAGTTTAGTTGTTGCATTTGCCGATATTCCTAAGCCGTAAAATGTATTATATGTGTAGCTTTTTTGGTGTTCTATAGCATTACTTGGGCTCATCTCTAGATTGTGCTAGTTAGATTTGAGATTTCGGCTTCATCACTTCTGCTTTGTTATCGCCGCGGCACAAGTTGGATTATAAAGTAATGCCTGTGCCCGATATTTTTCAATACCTGTCATGAAATCAATTTAACTGTTTGCCTTACTTTTAAAAAGTTACGTGGCTAATCGCTATAGAAAATATTATCACGTCCACCCTACAGGTTTAATAGTAATTTATACATTTCTTTCTGTTGGAATTCAACAACTAACCTGACCAACTACTTTGTGGTTTTCCTGACTGTTCACCTAATAGAAAGAGAAAAATATTCCTCGATCATGAGAACTATTGATTATTGAAAAGGGGGCTAATTGTTAAGATCATTAAGGGCCGTTTCAAATTGTCATGTGTCTTAGCAAATACTTCGCATGCTCTACCTGATTGATTAGACCACCAATGAAGTTCAGTTTTTCTTTTCGATTGTTTTGGTTGACATTTACGGTACAGCGCAACATGATTTAAATTGGTTAATTTATTATACATGGTCGTAATATAGTATAGGTTAGGATTCATCTTCATTCAGCAATGACTTCAAGATGTTCAAGCTAGTATACTATTCACCTCGGTAGCACATCGTAAGGAGGTAAGTAATCTTCGCGTTAGGCCCTGCGAGTTAAGCCCTTCGAGTTAAGTCCCTTTCGAGTTAAGCCCCGGACACGCCCATTTTTTTCATTGGACACGCCCATTTTTTCCTAGGCTTAACTCGATGATATCAAGCAGGGCCGTGGCAACACAAAGTCAATTGGGGGGAGGCGGTAGTGGGACTACAATGGGGGTCCAGGGCATGCGCCCCGCAAAATTTTTGAAATTAGGATCTCTGAAATAGTATTTCCTGACTCTTGAGAGTAATTTCCAGTAAATTTAAACGGATCTATACTGACAAAAAAATCGGTCTTTTGAGCCAGAGAAAATTATTGGGACCCCCCCCCCGCCCCACCCCTTGTGTTAACAAAAGCTATAGCTTAGCCTATTTATACGCACCCGCTTGTCGAGATCTACGCAGACACTGGACGGAATTTCCTGGGCCTTACTAGGTTCTTACACATAATCGACACTAAGTTTATCACTAACCTGGTACATTGAATGGGGAATTGATCACCTTTTGCAAGGCTTTTGATTTTTTCCCTGATAGAAAGTAAAAAAAAATAATGTTATTTGCATTGGAACTAATTTTGATATTTAAGGCAATTAGTATTTTTTCGTAATACATAAAACACAATGTGGGCATGTATTATTAACAAACGTGAAATACGTACATATAGTTGCTGTTAAACATTTTCAAAAGAGCAGAGAAGTTCAAAAGTACAGTGTGAAACATATCACTTGAAGATATGTTCAAATCAACTACATATTTCTCATTGCTTTGTATTTCCCCCTGAGATGAAGAATTATCCATTACAAGTCTAGTACATGTTAAGACGTTCCAATCAAAGATCTTCATCAGAGGTATGAGATTGTTCTGGCTGGTATCTGATAAACTGGGCAATTGTATTGCTCATTGTGGGTTCCAAGGAGACATTTGCAAGTCAATGATATGTACAATATATATGGCACTGCGTCTTATAAACATATCCTGTTAACTGACAATGAGGCGAATACTAGAGATATACATCAGAATACTTTATAAAGCTAGTGCGCTGCGAAGGCAGAAGTAGCACAGAAAGGTTTGTGTGCTGTCAAAATACGATGTGTAGTGTTCAAAAGTTTTAAGTGAAGACCTATCCTCAGAGCGAAAGACTCACGTTTCTCTTTGACAAAGGGCTTCGCTCGAAACATTAGAACACTGTGCTCCATGCATCATTTACATACAAGATATTGTTGGGTATAATGAATTATAATAAATGCTCATTCAATGCTCAGTCTATATATAGGAAAAAACTAACCTGGTACATTGGATACCATTTGTAATCTATTTGATCTTTTTCCTGATAGAAAATGAAAAAAGATAATTTTTGTTGAAACCCGTAATTTGTATATTAAAGGCAACTAGTCACTTTTCCACAAAACAAATTGTTAAAGCGCGCGTTATGAAGGTTAAATATAACCATTTTAAGGCCTACTTTTTGCAAAGTATACAGCTTGAGAGCATGCCCAATTTGCGCATTCACAAGATCACTTACACTGAACTATTACATGCAATTCATATCATAACACACCTGTTATTTTATAAACTGATATCAAATTAATTTAATTAAAGAATACTAGCTGACATATGACAAATTTCCTTTTTTTGGCTTCTAGGACAACACAAACCATACTGGGCAAATCAAAAAAATTCTATTTGCCTCAGTTGGGATTTGACCTTTAGTTCACTAGTCCAAAATTAAATGCTGTTACCGTCAAAGCTAGAGGTCAAGTTAGCATATTATGTGTTGTGCTATTTCCAAACTGAAATTTATTTTTTTCAATCCCAAGACATCTATCTACGTCGTTTATATCTTGAGTTAGAATAACCGATATGGGAGCGTCGAGGCCATATCATAAATTATATCATAAATTATATCAATATCGTAAACCAGTAAAGTGAGTTCACCGCCGAAACATGGAAAATTGTATTGAACTATCTATGTTTCGAAGGCCCTTCATTCAGGAGAAATGTAAATAATTTAGATTGTATTTACGTTTCTCCCTGATGAAGAGCCTCAATATTGGTAGTTTGGGGGATTCTGTTTATCGCCTTTTTTGAATAGGGGTAATACTCTTGCATTTTTCCATATGGATGGAAAAGTTTTTGTTTGAAGAGACTGATAAGTTGAAAAGAGTTGTTAACGTTGGTGTGATGACATTCACAACATCTTTCAGTACCAATTTTATCCAATCCAACAGCTTTATTAGGTTTTTAAGACCTTTGATGGCATCAGTGACAAAAGTTTCAGTTATCGGTCTAAAAGAAAAGCCTGGACCATTTGTAATAGTGTTCACGTTCACGGCAGATGGTGATGAAGAACCATAAGAAAACCTGTTAGCATATATATATATATATATATATATATATAAATCTTCAAGAATAAAACTTTTAAAAACAATTTATTCAACGTTTCGGGGCAAGCCCCTTTGTCAAGAATTATTGTTGACAAAGGGGCTTGCCCCGAAACGTTGAATAAAGTGCTTTTAAAAGTTTTATTCTTGAAGATTTGTAAATGTTTTTAAAACTTGGGCATTGGAGGTATATATATATATATATATATATAAATAAATAAACTCATTAATAAAGGAAATCAGTACCATGTCGGTGGTTTAATATAAATATGATAATAAATCCTCCTGATTTACATAAACTTTAGCTTTGATTTTCTCGGCTTAGACAACGTTGTTTTTCAAAATTACCACGCCAATGAACTTACCAACTGGTTCGTTTTTTAAGCCGTTCAATAAACTCGCAGTAAGTGCTTTATCGAAACTAAAACACTCGGCTTCCGCCTCGTGCTTTATATCCGATAAAGCACTGCTGCTCGTTTTATTTATATATATATATATATATATATAAGTGAGTTTTGGTTCACGAAATGTTACAGAGTGCTCAATACCATATAGATAGGTAAACTATACTTCATACTTTGTATATATATGGAATCTCCCGTCGTGTACGACGGATGAGGTTCAGTAACTTAGCGTCAAGGTCAAGGGCTTGAGGTCAAGGGCTTGATCTACCACTTGTATGTGTTGATTTTAGGGAGGGAGGAAAACCGGAGAACCCGGCGAAAAACCCTCGAAGCACAGGAGAGACCAACTAAACTCTACTCATATGGTCAAGCGCTCGAGCACGGGGTTGTTCCCAGACGGTCACCCATCCAAGTACTAACCCGTCTAACTGGGCTTAACTATTGGTGAGAGGCAGCGCCCTAACAGCACACGCCACCCGTGCTCCCCTATATATATATATATATATATATATATATATAGAATACGAATATAAAAGGTGCGGTTTTATCGGCCAACGACGAACCTCCAGAAAGAAGGATCCAACAATGGGATTCACAGTCTGCTCTCAGAAAAGTTTATAGAAAAGAGTATATATAATATGAGACAGGCAACTTCTTGCTGTTCCAAGAAGTTGCCTGTCTCATATTATATATACTCTTTTCTATATATATATATATATATATATATATATATATATATATATATATATATAGTAATATATATATATATATATATATATATATATATATATATATATATATATATATATATATATATATATATATATATATATATATATATATATATATATATATATATATATATATATATATATATATATATATATATATATATATATATATATATATATATATATATATATATATATATAGTATATTCAGAGAACAGTTTTTTAGGTTTGATAGTGGTTCTCAAACCACTCAGTATTCTACAGAAATTTGAGCTTAAATTTGTTAAAATCCTATACTAATTAAGATTGCATTTAAAATTGAAATGGTAGAGCGCTTATCAGTACCCAACTAACTACCCAATTGCCAACTATCCTTATGTTTGTGTATTTTAGTTATTTTTATTTAATCAGTTTGTTTGTTTGTTGCTCTGTCTATTTTTGCAGAGTTTTTCCATCTATTTTGTCATAATAGTCTGTTATAATTATTTGCTTTTTAAGTTTCTAAACTTGTAAAGGGAGTAATATCAATTTAGATTCTGTCCTCTTTCCATATTGTTAGATAATTATATTCCCGTTACTGTTTGTAATTTTCATTTTAATTTTTTGTTGTAATTAGTTTTAACCAAATGGTCCAAATCAATATAATTTTAGCCCTAGCGAAGGGTATAATTAATGTTACGAATTTTTTCAAATTAACACAACAAAATAAGACTAACCCGACTCATCGACAAAAGCGAATGGATCTTCTTGCTCCTCTGTTAGTGGCAAGCGCTCTTCAGTATTTCCTGCTTTGGCACCTAATAGATTAAAGAACAACTGGTTAAGAACAGATTGGTAAATTATAAATATAAACCTCACTATTTTTATTATTACTTTTTCAGAGCTTAGAATTCAGGAGTTGTCATGTCTATCATAGTACCATAGATCACCATAACCAGGGTTATGGTATTGGTTTGTTAGCTCCTATTTTTATGGTGTTGTCCCTCTTTTTGCGTCCAATATCCGTTAGGACATTGGAAAGCTAAGTTGCGAGCATCTTGGCTTCTTTATTTTTTGTTTGGCCTTTTGGCTCCTTTTTGGCCTCTTAACAGTTGACAAAAATTTTTCGATTGTATGGAGGTTGATTGTATTTGTCAGAGGATAACTTGGTTGCATTTCTAGCCAATCACGGTTCATGAAATTCAGCCAATTGTAAAACTGATAAGCTAACCAATAATAATTCAGCAGAGCACTGTGTTCGCAGAGGTCCACCTCCCCAAACTATTATGCCTATTATATATAAGCGATTTGCATAAATTTAGAGCCATTTTCGGTCTACACTATAAACTGTATTTATAAAAATAGTAAAGAGTTCATTCACACATAAGAAACTAGAATGACATTATAACAGAAATACCAACTATGTACGATAGTCGATAAAGTTTAATGCTGCATGCATAGAATGATACAACTCAAAAAGCAATGTAAAGATTCGTGTTGTATTAAAATACTGTTCAACATGCAAATGTTTGTATCTGCTTGGCTTTTTCGCCCTTTTTCTTCAACATAGCGGTCCGATTTGGATCCTTTTTTGCTTCTTTTCAACAAAAAGTAGTTTGGCCTAATTTAGTAGATTTTGGCTACTTTTCAAAGGATATTTGGCTCTGAGCATGCGCTGGAGTCTTCCAACCGGAGAACGTTCAACGTTAGATCCAATCTCGAGCCCATAGTCACCCCCTTTTTGGTCAGCGGGAGAGCGCGGGGGAGACTCTGGGGGAAATTGGATTTAATTACCACTGAAATGAGGGGTTCCGGTGGTTATGCGCATATTCGTAGCCTGAGCTGCTGTGCAGAATGTGCCGTGTGTTCAGACCATGAGTTCGTTTCAATTTTGTTTGAAAATACTATATTTCTGAGAAGTGAGAATCCTCCATGCAGATCAAATGCACGTTAAAACTGTCGGAAAGAACCTGACACTGCTGGTTGTGGCGTTCGACATTCTTGAAATCCAAGGTAAAATATCAATTCTCGACGCCAATATCGTCCTCGATCAAAAGCCTTTTAATAATAGTCCTTTACGAGTTGCGAAGGCTGATTCCTTCTTTAATTGTCTTAAATATATGCTTCTTCGTTGTTTAAATTGTTTTATTTATACATCAAGTATAGCGACAAATGATACCTATTCGAAATTCGTATTACTTTGTTTATGAAGTTTGTTTCAATTGTTTCTGTCACTGAGACCTTGAGAGACGAGAAGAAGAAGAGATGTAAATGAGGCGTCTAAATTTGAAGACATATAATATGTTTATTGAATAAAGCAATATATGAATTTCATTATTTTACAATCTGTATGTTTTGAATCGATGAATTCAATAAATTTAAATGAACCAATCAAAACGGAGAACCAATCCAATTTCCCCAGAGTCTCCCCCGCGCTCTCCCGCTGACCAAAAAGGGGTGACTATGGGCTCGAGATTGCGTTAGATCATATTGAGTTAACGTACAAACTGAAACCGAAATCATTGTTGCCAGCGGTTATAACTAGTTAATATGTATCATCCAAAAAATAACCCCGCTTCCTGGGGTAGGAGGTTGTGGGGATAGGGTTTCATACAAATACATACGGATCAGCTGTGCTATTCTCGTGTTTTATTTTGTTCGTAGACCGCTGGCTCACCGAATACCGGTCTCGGTTTGTACGTTATCTAACGCCGACGCGTGGAGTGGAGCACGAAGTTTTAGCGAATGCGACTATGGCGGATTCGAGCACACATAAATGATAATCTTGGGAGCAGAATGTGAGAATGGCAGATGTGACTATAAGATCCTTGTATCATGCGACGTTTTGGCGAACATTCATATCATGGACCATGTACCGGACAATTTATAAAGAATCACTTGCGACCATACCGGTCACGGAGATAAATAAAATATTTCGAGTTTTACTTCTGGTCGATTCGCTCTTCCCTCACGGCCTAAGTGCCGATTTCGCTTTGGTTGTCGAACTATTTCAAGGTAAGAAACCCTTTACTTTAATGTCGATATTTACGACATTCAGATCCACAAAATTTAGATTTTCCTGGATGTTTGTTATTGTTACTACCACTTTATGATTTGTACGACAACATATCGAGACAGAGATCACAACGAAGGCTTGAACAGCACGGACAGTCGTTCTAAGAACAGTCGACATATCAATTTATCAAAGTTGAACATACTCAATTAGGCGTATCAGTTCTTGCACACGCTTGTTTAGCTGGTTGAAGGACGTTTAAGTTCAGTCATCGAGAAATACTTAATATCCTTGGATAATTTTTAAGAAATTTTTTAAAATAAGCTATATTAAAACCCAGACGTTGCGAGGTGCCACATAGTCTTGAGGTGGTTCGAAATAGTTTTTGTTTTCTTGATGCAGTAAAGGTGTAAAACCAAATTAAGTGAAGGTAGAATTATTGAATTGCAATGAAATTTGTCAGAGAACTCTGGGTAATATTAAGGGTTAATTATCATGTGAATATTTGGAAGTCTGTTTCCATGGCAATGCTGACAAGCTTTTAAATATGACCCCAAAGAAGATGTATCTAGCATTATCTCGAAAATACGACGACAATGAAATCTTTTTAAAATTTTACAGCACAGCCTTTACATCAAGTAAGCTACCTGTCAAGTTTACAAAAATTCTATCATCAAGTTTACGGGAAAAAACAATATTTTAAAAATTTACCGTTAATTACTCGAGTCTAGGTTTCACGATTATTTTTATTATTCTTTTTTTGTGTCGCAGAACTTAGTCTCCCATGTGGCCGCTCGTGATATTGACCAATGACCTATTGGCTTTGCAAAAATGAGGCATGTGACTATATCTATGCATGTGACCAGGCCAGTGCATGTATTCCTTTCCTTTCGACAGAGGTGGAAAAAGTTATTTTCTTTCTGGGAACCTGGGTTTAGGACTCAAAGTTTTCTGTGAAATTTGCAATACAACATGGACAGAACACCACCATAATTACTATACATTGTGTAAAGCAAAATATGTTGTTATTGTCTGTATATGTAGACATAAAATCAGGTGTTATGTGAAAACAAACAACAAAAGTAATGGAACAAGGTATATAAATGTACGTTGTAATTTTTTCAACCCAGCAATTAAGTAATATTTTCATCAGTCAGATTGTCACTTAAATTTGTGTAGTTAATTTTGTTCTGTTAAACATCAAACCTCAAAAATTTTCTGGAAAAATTTCTGGAGAAATTTGGACCCAAAACAATTTCTGGGAACTACGTTCCCAAGTTCCGATACTTTTTCCAGCTCTGCCTTTCGAACTTCGAAGTGAAGTGTTCTTGTGCTCTTACCTGCTTGCTTGGAAGCGTTTGACTGAGATCAGTTATGTGGCTGGCAAGTATTTTGGTCTTAATACGCTCACAATGCTTACAATCGCACCTATTCGATGGAGTTGGTTCGAACTTTGGAGTGAAGTGTTCTTGTGTTCTTGCCTGCTTGCTTGGAAGCGTTTGACTGAGATCAGTTTATATGACTTATGTGGCTGGCAACCTTGGCTGGCAAGTATTTTGTTCTTAGTACGCTCACAATGTTTACAATCGCATACGCCGATTGCAGTAGACCTACACTAAAAGATGACGAGCGATTTCGAAACTGGTTGGTTTGCGATCTTGTTCACTGTACGCTGAACACTTCGGCTCGGGCTCCTTTCGCTTTTGGAGTTGAACAAAAAGTTGAACACTGCTTTGACTTTTGATCAAGGTGTTCTTGCATGTTGTTGGTAGATTTCGAACCGACTGACTGACTTTGTAGTTTAACTATCCATTGTTTAACAGTGATTCGGCTGACAACTCTCATGATCGTAAATATGCTCACAGTGTGAAGTATGCTCCACATTCATCTTCGATTCACGATCTGTGTACTTGCCAGTAGCCCGAGTGAATGCCTGACACAAGCGTCTTGTTTTATTTTCCATTGACAGATTTTTTTTAAAAACTCTATTGAAATACACATTTTGTAGGACAGAGCTAGTGTGCAAAAACTTAAGAAGATTTACCAAACAATAACGGAATTATGAACATCGAAACTTCCAAAATATTTAAAATTTCAACACGACAACATGCATGATTTGAACCCAGTCTCCACGCGTCCTAAAACTATTTCAAGCCACCTTAAGGTAGCACCATATTTTGTCACACAATATAGTCATTGTGTAACATCGTGGAATGAATGTGATGTTAGCTTACCGTAATCATAGTTGATCAGATAGAAAATAAACATTGTTAATAAACCTGGCAAACTTCAAAGGGTTATAATTAAACAGCGTTAACTGAAGGTACACAAATCCCTAGTTTCATGTCTATTAGTATAGCAGTATGGTTGAGTGATTGAACCAGAATATAGCTATCTGTCCAATGGATGAATAGTAGTTTTCTTTTCATGCAAGCTAGTTAACCCTTTATGGGGCAGTGTTGCTCTATCTAACACCTGACGATTTTACTCGTCAAGGGGAGACCTCCTAGAAACCTGCCCCGTAAAGGGTTAAGTAGTTATTGGGCCAATTTCAACAAGAAAAATCCAATGTTATTGCCATAGTGTTATTGCATATGACTTAATCTATGAATGTATTGGGCATTCATGCAAATTTAGCTTTCATGCAAAAGTAAAGGAGTTCAAGGATTCTTGCCATGCAGAATGCTCTGCAACATGTTCTTCTACCACAAACGTCTGAAAATTAGCCCTGAGACCAGATTATATTTGTTTTAATTGAAAATAATGCAACTATCAGACCTTCTGGCTGGGAATCAAACCTGTGATCCTGAGATTATACAACATCGTTCTACTTACTGAGCTTCGGAGGCTGTTGCCGGGAGCTTAATTGCGAATTCTTTATATATTTTAGCCCAACATGCATGCTTTCCACTAAATACAAATAGGTCACTTTACTCACTTTAATTTGATTGTCACAGAATGTAGTGTTTGTTACTTTTTGGGAAGGGTGGGCTACTTAATTGTTGGTAGGCATTTATCCGGGCATGAGCACTTATTTAAAAGTTCATGTTCAAACCTCCAATGGCTGGGTATAGGGTAACAATACAAAATGACATTGGACACATGTACGCAAATGCGTACCTATTTTTTACTTATAATTACATTTGTTATACTAAGTAAATATTTGCTTTCTTAGTTTCAAAATATGTATAAGGACAATTAATATCAATTCGGATTTATCCTGTTTCCCCTTTATTGTTGCATAACTATTCCCTTTTCTTGAAAATGAATATAAGAGTCTAGCATAAAATCTTAAAGAGAGCTTTGAGTCGTACACTGAGTAGAAAATTCATAACATTTAATAAAACTTGGCGTTTTTTATCAACATCACAACAACTTCAGCGATGACCAGTTATACAAATACCTTAGTCTTTAAGATCAATAATTAATATTTGGGAAAACATAGCAAACTATTATATTGCGCATTCCTTATAGATCAGTTGCTTTAGAGTCATTAGTCTGTAGTATATTATAATTTTAGCATTAGATGTAGATATACAGAGCATGGTCAATGGCATATGATACGTTATTTCATCGTTTTCCTGATATAAAATTAATGAAACAAGTTTAAACTTACATGGCTCCTCCACAAAAGAACTTTTTAGATGCTGTTCACCTGCTGGAGAAAAAAGTTATTAGTGTGATATGATGAGAATGTGTGTGCAACATTTTACTTATTTCTACACCGAAACACTGGTTATTTTACAAAATGATATCGAAGAACACTTGCCAAATTTCGAAAACTTAATTGACAAATTTCGTTCTTGCTCTACTTAAGACAATGAAGGATAAAACATACACCGAAAATCGTCATCTTGTGACTTGATTTTCAAGTTAAAACAAGACAAGACAAAATGTGAGAGGTAATATTTCAAAGCGAAGCACTTAGCCAACTCAACCGACGCTACTAAAAATCCTTCGGATGACACTTCTCCTAAAATTTGGTTAAGATTACCTTATCTAGGTAAGCAAGGTGAATTTCTTGTGCGCCAAGTTATTAAAAAACTGCGGCGCAACCTAAAAGTTCAAGTCAATTTCGCTGTCATCTATCAAACTAAAAAAACTGCCTTCTTCATTTCGAATAAAGATAAAATACCGGACCTTTCTAGAAACGATGTAATTTATGAAATTTCTTGCCCAGGATGCAATCACAAATATATTGGAAAAACCGAACGATGCCTCCAAACTCGCCTTTCTGAACACTCCAACATCAACACTAGCGCTGTAGCACAACACCTACTTGACTGTCCTCATGCTCAACACCTTGCCAACCTGAACATTCTCTATGACAACCTCAACAACTCCTGATTCTCCTCTTCTTGCATCCAGTTTATTAAACCAAATATTTAGCAATTTTAAGATAATCCATTCAAGTAAATGTAGCAATACAAATCAGTTACTCATTTTAGAAGCTCTTTTAATCAAACTTAGAAAACCTGAACTAAACAATGGCTTGAAAGCCAGCAAAGAACTCTCTCTTTTTCCTTAGTTTAATCTTCACACTTTGTAATATATATATATATATATATATATATATATATATATATATATATATATATATATATATATATATATATATATATATTATTATTATTATTTTAACTATTCTCTCACCACTGGCTGTAGGCTATTAACGCCAATATTCCTTCCTGTTCTGTCAGCTTGATAGACTTAGTTGAGACTTCTCCCTTGCATTATGTTTAAACGATGACATCATCTTTACGACTGTATATATATGTAGGTTCTAGTTAGCTGTGTAAATTATTGGTTTGATAATGACTTTGAAATAGAGTCGAAATATTACCTCTCACATTTTGTCTTGTCTTGTTTTAACTTGAATATCAAGTCACAAGATGACGATTTTCGGTTTATGTTTTATCCTTTATTTTCTTAAATTGTCGGCTGGTTATGGTTTTAAGACAATGAATATCAATAGTTTGTCACCACACTGCTAGATCTGTACATGGAAACGTTTTGCCCCCTTATGTGTGCAAACATTAAGAGAATAGTTTCCAATTTAGATTCCACACACCTTGATTAATGCTGTTATTAGTTAGTGCAAAACTGTTTTAAATTACATATTTTATAGTAACTAACCTGACACGTTGACTCCGGTCTTCTGTCGTTTACCTAATACGGAAACAAAAAATATTTTCACTGGCATTGTCTTTCAACTATTGGTACCAGTAGGTTAAAGATTTAACCATTGATTCAACTGTTTGTTCAGGTGTCCCTATGGTTCAAGGTACAGCAGCATATCGTAAATTTCAGAAATTCAGTAATTGGAAGATTAAATTCTGAAATGCTGTCAACATCCATATCATTTGCTCTGTTTCTCATGAGAGTGTTGTAATCTAATGTATAATGAAACAATCGACACCTGAGCTATGCTAGATATCTACAGGTATTTTATTATCATTATTGTGTTGTTGCTAATTTGATGTACTATGAAATATGATTAAAATAACTAACCAGCTTGATGCCACAGGTACATTAACAGATTGCAACTAAGAAAGACTACAATTTACCTGTATCGCCACACTTGAAGCATTTAACCTTTTGCCCGTATCCTTCTTCTCCTTGTCCCTCCCCACAATAAACATGGACGGAACGACGGCATACCACACATTTGTGGCTCCCTGACAACGGCCCTTGGAAACATACATGGCACAGACCATCTGTTAGATATAAAACAAACACTAGCTTCAGTAACTTGTAAACTAAGCATGGGCAATGTGATACAACAATGGAAGAGCAATTTGGTGGATTGGTTGTGCCTGCTCTTGGATGTAGTTTTGATAGAAAATGTATCAATTAGACAGTAGTTACCTAATCACAAAATAAGTATCTGGATTGAATACAACTGGCCTCACATGACTGTTATAACTGCGTATTAATATTCTATTGATTTTCATTTATTGGTGTATTTTAACACTTTGTGTTGTTTTGCCTTTGAAAACATGTTATGCATCCTTGATGACCGATTGGATACGTTTTAAATGTCTAGGTTGTCATGATGAATTTAACTTAATCCAATTTAAGGTAAATCACCAAATTACATTATATTCACGTTAATAATTTCTTTGGTGGTGATAAATGCAACACATTGCTTTTCCTTTCGTTGACCTGTAAAAATGTTTATCTTTATCTTATATAAGCAAGTATATTATATACTGGTTAGATTTTATAAACTTGAATATGTCTTAAATATACGTCTAAAATGTCCGGTTTATAGAAAACGTGCAATGAAGGGTGACTGGTTGTATGCTCAAGTATTCTTGTCGTGCTACAACCTGCAAGGATAGGTTTGCTTCAGTAGATATCTGTGTCCCCTGGAATTCTGCAGGACATTTGATGACATTGTCTACCAGTGTATGCACAACTGGTTGACTATGTTTTGCCTTTAGCAATTACTTTACTTCAATCAGGTTACCATACTTGCCAATTTAACAGTAATAAATAACTATCCATCATGAATTATGGATATATACTTGTATAATCTAAGCCCTAGATGTTGACGCCAATAACCATAGCTAAGGACATATCACATATTAATCCATCATTTTTAAAAACAAATTTAAACAAACCTGACTCGTCTCTCAAAATATTCTTTGGTTCTTCTTGTCCAGAGAGAGAGAGAGAAAGAGAGAGAGAGAACAACTAATTAAACATTTGTTTCTTTGTGGGATTTTTCAAGTGTATTTTTATCTGATTGTCGAGCTGTAAAAATTATAGCCAATACAAGCATATATAACAAGAACTGTAATTATAACAATATTAAAAATAATAATAAGTAATAGATACAATATGAGCGGCCGAACTGTGTGGGATTTACAAAGGCGAGCCGAAGGCGAGCCGTTGTAAATCCCATACAGTTCGGACGCGAATATCTTACTTGTGAAATTCTAAGTGTAAATGATGAAAACTTTGTTTAAGAGTTGTAAAAAAGGTTAGATAAGATCATTTGCAGCGTGAAAAAAAAACTGGATTTGAGGCACTAGCGCCTATTAACGTTGATAAAGCATTGATGCTTTATTAATCAATGTTGTATCCGATTTACAACACCTGTTTAAACATTTTTCATTTCTTTTGAATTTTCCTTATGAATTATTAATGAATTTCACTATTATTATTATTATCATCCCTGATTCAGTTACGTAAAGTACATTGTCACAAATCGTTTGATTATTATTTAATAAACTCTTGAAATAAGAGTCTTGGAGTTTTATTGGTAGATCAGTTTGAAGGAACCCCGGGAAAGTACATCTTAAGCTTACCTAGCAAATCATGAAAATGTTCTCCACCTTCAACTTGCTCATCCGGCAAGTACTCTAAAATACGAGCAGTTAGAGTAAGGTTACTACCTAGTGTTCAGTTTCACTATAGGAACTCACTATTTTGATGCAGATTTTAGTAAAATAACTTGATAAAAAAACAAACCTGGAATGTTAGTTTGGTTAAATTTTTAAAGTATGCGATAATATTCGGACACACCGCATATGTTACTTATTACCGCATTTTTCCTACGGTGCCTCAGGGTCATGTTGGTAACTTATGCTATTTCGGACGAGTCAGTCTTGAGAAAAGCATATATCACACATTTAGCGTATTCGAGAAAGATCTGGGTTGTGTACACTATGTATTGGTAAAATTTTACTTTTAAACTGGTAACATTGTAATTTTAAATTGAAAAATCTGAAAAGTGGTATGTAGCGGAAACGTGAGAAAAACATGAACTATAATGACTAGTGTATATAATATTTCAACTAACTTCGTCTCAAATACTTGAAGGTTTAATTTTAAAAATTGGGAAGTTTTGTGTCCTGTAGAAACATACCATGGAGATGCCATTTGACCTTCATTAAAAGAAGTGTATACTGTATATTAATATAAAATGACTATGGATGGCAACGTTGAACAACAGCACAGCACTTCATTTGTTGCTGATCTTTTAATCAACCTTCAATGTGATGTGACGTGGTGCATGCGACTTTATACAACGATCTATGAATGTTTTCATTGGTCATTTCAAGCCATAATCTCTATTGGAGGGCAGATGCACGGAGTATATCATTTACATGGTCTGATTTCTGCGAACTTCAATCCATTTTGCAATATCTTGGGTTTTTGCATAGATTATGCATGGAACACGTCAGATGACATGATTAATATTTTTCGATACCCAAAAATTCCCCCAAAACGTTGCGTTCCTTCACTGCTAAAATTACGTCAGTTTCTTAAATTATCAAAAAAGACGGTATTGCGTTGTAATCGGTTCAGAGACGCACGGTTTTGCGGGGTTTTTTAAATTTCAATCAAAACCGCCCAAGTTTATTCTCACTTTGATTGCCATAGTCCTGTTTGCTTGTTCAAAAAACTTCGGTACAAACTTCTTACATTTTATCCTCGTTTCCATATTGTAAAATTATTAAATTCCCTTTACTCTTTGTAATTTTAAATTTAATTTTTTGTTGTAATTAGTTTTAACCAAATCAATATAATTTTAGCCCTAGCAAAGGGTGTAATTAATATTACGATTTTTTTTAAATTAACACAACAAAATAAGACTAACCTGACTCATCGACAAAAGCGAATGGATCTTCTTGCTCCTCTGTTAGTGGCAAGCGCTCTTCAGTATTTCCTGCTTTGGCACCTAATAGATTAAAGAACAAATGGTTAAGAACAGATTGGTCAATTATAAATGTAAACCTCACTATTTTTATTATTACTTTTTCAGAGCGTAGAATTCAGGAGTTGTCATGTCTATCATAGTACCATAACCAGGGTTATGGTATTGGTATGTTAGCTCCTATTTTTATGGTGTTGTCCCTCTTTTTTACTTATAATTACATTTGTTGTATTAAGTAAATATTTGCTTTGTTAGTTTCAAAATATGTATAAGGACAATTAATATCCATTCGGATTATATTTATCCAGTTTCCTCTTTTCTTGTTGCATAACTATTTTTTTTCTTGAAAATGAATATATAAGAGTCTAGCATAAAATCTTAAAGAGAGCTTTGAGTCGTACACTGAATAAAAATTCATAACATTTAATAAAACCTGGCGTTTTGTTATCAACATCACAACAACTTCTGCGAATGACCAGTTATAGAAAAACCTAAGTCTTTAAGATCAATAATTAATATTTGGAAACACATAGCAAACTATTATACCGCGCGTTCCTTATAGATCAGTTGCTTTAGAGTCATTAGTCTGTAGTATATTATAATTCTGGCAGTTGATGTAGATAGAGGCGTAGGCATGATTTTCTGTCAAGGGGGGGGGAGGCAGGAAAAACCTAGGGCAGCCAGCAATTTTGCCAGGGAGGCCGGGACTATATATATATATATATATATAGCTCATCAGTGTAGCTTGGAACAATCTGAATGAATTTCATCAATTACTTTATACGCATGCGATCGTCGGTGACACCCGCATGTGGGACGGCATCGGTGAAGTACATTCAGATAGCGTGAAGTGCGCATGGGCCCATGGGCCCAGAGTGCTCAAACTTCCACAAGGGTAGTGAGCGTTGCATTATCGCTAATAGGTATCCACGGCAACTTCACAGAGTGCTCAACAACACCGAAGTGAAGGAGCGTACATATATATAAATATATATATATATATATATATATATATATATATATATATATATATATATATATATATATATATATATATAAGCAAGTAATGAATTGGAGTCCTCTTCAAACTATTAGAGTGCTCGATAGATAAACTAGAGCTATATATATAAGTTGATTACGAAGCTAGATTAGTTATTTAAAAACATTTAATTGCAACTCTGAGTTTCATGCTTCTCGCGAAGCAATCATCAGGCAACTGCCCAATCTGGTACCCAGAGCCTGCGATCCTTTTGGTCTGTACCAAGGAACGGAGACTCTGGGAAACTCCGATGAAAAAGTCCCCAAATCGGGGTCTTTGGTCCCAGTCCTCTGGTTCCCAGTTCCTCATAATTTGTAACTGTCATGTTGATGATCGTTCGCTAGTCCAAAGACCAGGGAAATATTTGTTTACCGATGAATAAAATCAACATGTTTTACAAGGCTCTCGACAAAGCATTTCGTGTAAGAATGGCCATTCTTTGCTTTTCTCCTAATCGTTGACCGGACGATTTGAGCCGTAGGTTTTATTTGTCCGCGTCGGCCGTGATCGGCTCAGCTGCTCAGGTAAGGAATTGTACTTTCTGTTAGGAATTTTGGCTAAATTCTATCGACCTTGCATTCTCTAATGTTATTTTTAAAGTTCTGAGACGAAACTGCGAAGAAATACGAGACGAATCAGACGACAGATGTTTGTTTGGCGACAAAGCGACAATAATAATAGTTTTAACTTGTAAATTATCGGCATTTTTTCTGTTTTGAATTATTCATATGTTCAATTGTATATTGGGTTTGTCGTTTATAATTATGTGTTACAGAACGTTGATAAATCAATTAAACAAGTTAGCAACGTACACAGAATTTTAATTTTCACTGTTATTTATTGCTGGGTCGAGATTGATTGAACTAACCAATCAGATGCCGAGTTTCATTGGAGTTGCCCAGAGCCTCCGTTCCTTGGTAATGACCAAAAGGATCGCAGGCTCTGGGTACGAGATTGGCAACTGCCAAGAATAGCTAATTACAATAAAAAAATTCATTGGGCATGTAGAACGCTAAAATTACAATAAAATTACAATAAAATTTGTTAAGAATAATATAGAACGGTAAAATTTGTTAAGAACAAATGAGTTAATTGTCTCTGTGCTTATGTCTAAGTGACGGAAGTGTTCAACAGGAACTTCTTCGAGTGTCTACAGCTCGACATCAGTTCGCTTCTCTTATTGAGTGTGGCCATATTAGGTTTACATATTATAAAATACTTTTCCCATAAGCATAGGTTGCATTTCTTATTAACGTTAGTGTATGATCTAGCCTGTTTTACTTTTCTCCATTTGATATCGTACTTAATGTTTTGGTCTTTCAGGTTCCATATATGTTTACTAAGCTCAGTTACGTGCCTATATTGTTCGTTCTTAAACGAGCATACATGATTTCTATATCTCAACCACCACAAGTAGACGAACTGAAACCTTTCGAAGACGGTATGTTAAATCTTATTCAGAATATTAAGTTTAGAGCCACAAAATGCAATTTCCAGAGCAAATTGAGCAACGATATTAAGACCAACATCAAGAAGCCAGATAGCCTTCTAATCCCAGCGGATAAAACTACAAACTATTATAGAATGAACACAACCTCTTATAACAAACTAATCAAGGAAAACGTCACGAAAACGTATAAGAAGTCAAACGATAACGCTGTAATAGTAATTGATGAAAAAGCTGCCAGAATAGCAGAGAGCCTAAGACTAGACGACCGCATAGAAATGCTAGCGAAGAAGGAAGCGTTTATCACTTTAAAGGACCATAAGCCCACATTCCACGACCATCCAACTTGTCGCTTAATCAACCCTACTAAGTCTGAAATCGGAGTTGTGAGTAAACACATTCTCGATGAAATTAACACTTCAATTATCAACGCCATACAAAATTAACCAGTGGAAGAATACGTCCAGTGTCCTAAAATGGTTTAACAACTTAGAAAACAAAGAAACACTCTCATTTATAAGTTTCGATGTATGCGATTTCTATCCTTCTATAAACGAAAAGTTACTTTCTAAAGCACTGGACTTCGCCAGTAAATACCGACGCATCAGCAGCCAGGAACGCGACATTATTTTACATGCAAAACGATCACTGTTATTTAGCGACAATTGCCCGTGGGAGAAGAGATCTTCAAACAACAAATTCGATGTGACGATGGGATCTTACGATGGAGCCGAAACGTGTGAATTAGTGGGGTGCTACCTATTGTCCCTTCTCACTAAGAAGTATGGCCAAAGTATCGGGCTTTATCGAGATGATGGGCTATCAGCCTTCAACCGAACACCACAAGGGATTGAAAAGATCAAGAAAAATCTATGCAAAATCTTTCGCGACAACGACTTAAAGATTACTGTCGAAGCCAACACAACCACGGTTAATTTTCTGGATGTCACACTTGACCTCAAAAGTGGAAAATATTGCCCATACACAAAACCAGGAAACATCCCGCTATATGTGCATAAGAAATCCAACCACCCCCCGACCATCCTGAGAAATATCCCTGAAGCCATAAACAAGCGACTTTCAGAAATATCATCAGACAAAGAATGCTTCAATAAAGCCAAGCCCTTATACCAAGATGCACTAAACAAAAGCGGATACCACCATAACCTCACCTACAACGAGTCGCTACAAACACGGAGAAACCGGCCAAGAAACATCATGTGGTATAACCCACCTTACAGTACGAATGTGGAAACGAACGTGGGAAAATGCTTCCTTACTCTCATCGACCGTCATTTTCCCAAATCAAATCCACTCCAGAAAATCTTCAATCGCCACACACTTAAACTAAGCTATAGCTGTATGAACAACATCGAAACCATGATAACTAACCACAACAAAGCCGAAATAGGCAAATCTAAGCCCACTGAATCAAAGAAGAAAAACTGTAACTGCCGCAAAACAAGCATGTGCCCTATGGACGGAAATTGCAACGATGAAAGCATCATATATCAAGCTGAAGTCACCACACTAGATGCTAGAGAAACCTATATTGGACTTTGCGATACCACATTTAAATTAAGATATAGAAATCATGTATGCTCGTTTAAGAACGAACAATATAGGCACGTAACTGAGCTTAGTAAACATATATGGAACCTGAAAGACCAAAACATTAAGTACGATATCAAATGGAGAAAAGTAAAACAGGCTAGATCATACACTAACGTTAATAAGAAATGCAACCTATGCTTATGGGAAAAGTATTTTATAATATGTAAACTTAATATGGCCACATTCAATAAGAGAAGCGAACTGATGTCGAGCTGCAGACACTCGAAGAAGTTCCTGTTGAACACTTCCGTCACTTAGACATAAGCACAGAGACAATTAACTCATTTGTTCTTAACAAATTTTACCGTTCTATATTATTCTTAACAAATTTTATTGTAATTTTATTGTAATTTTAGCGTTCTACATGCCCAATGAATTTTTTTATTGTAATTAGCTATTCTTGGCAGTTGCCTGATGATTGCTTCGCGAGAAGCATGAAACTCAGAGTTGCAATTAAATGTTTTTAAATAACTAATCTAGCTTCGTAATCAACTTATATATATATATATATATATATATATATATATATATATATATATATATAATAATAAAATAATTAATGTAAGAAACTTAGACTAACCTGACTCATCCACAGAATAACCTTCTGGATCTTGGTCATCTGCAAGGGAGAGAGAATAACCTTCTGGATCTTGGTCATCTGCAAGGGAGAGAGAATAACCTTCTGGATCTTGGTCATCTGCAAGGGAGAGAGAATAACCTTCTGGATCTTGGTCATCTGCTAGGGAGAGAGGAGAAAACCTTTCAGCATTGAGACGGTGATAGGAAGAGTGAAATATTTCATAAATTATTCCTGCATCAAAGCACTTGTTATTTCATGAAATAATGTGATAGTACATTCGCCAGTATATGACAACTCTGTTTTGACTCTAGGATGGCACATATCAATAGTTCTCCAATAGTGCCTAATGTTATTTATACAATTTATGTAATTAGTGTTTGATCAAACAGAAAGTATGTTTTGTGTTCAATAAACAGATGCAGCCCATAATTTTATGCAGACACGGTGTACCAAACGGTTTTCTGTTGTTTCAATTTAATTTACTGGCTTGGTTCTGTATGTAAACCGGCATAACATATCTGTTGGTAATTTTCACAACATGGGTAGCCATGTTGTATCGGATGTGCAATCAGTAGCCAAAGGCGAGTGGTTATATATCAAATCATTTCATCAAATCACTTTATTTCACATTTTTTTGTTTCTATCTGTTTTCCCCGTTTATATATGAAATACATTCTTGTGACGAAAAATTAATGTATGTAATATAAACTCTGACAGAAAATTTACATTACTGTTTCAGAATTTTTCCAGACCGTGGGCGACTCAAGTTGCCTACTGACTTTATTGTTTTACTCTAGCTAACACCAGACGATTTTTCTTGGCAGAGGGGCGAGCCCTCAGTGTGAAAAGTGTTAGTGAAATAACCCTGTCTTATCGACCGAAGAAATTTTCGGATCTTCTTGTACATCTGTTAGAGGGAGAGAGAGAGAAACAAAAACGTTTTGGCGTATGATTGTGCAATTAAGATACTTGTCAATTTATGAAATGACCTTTAGAAATTCTGAACCAATCAGAAAGAGCAGATAAAACAAGATTAACAGTTCGTTTTCCAGTACCAAGACGACCACATAGACTAAACAACCAAATATGAAGACGATTCCACTGAAGTACTATAGTGTTATTTTGTGATATAATTCGGTGTTAATTTATTAATTTCCAAACGGGTTCTGACTAGGTTGATGCGGTTCTTGAAAAAAACCGAAACCGAAAACCGTCACTAAAAAACCGATAAAACCGACAATATCGGTTTTTGTTTTGAAGGAAAACCTTACAGACAAAACATGCCAAAACCATATATACATGTATACTAAACATATCTTACATAATCATTAACTGTAAGTGTGGGTGAAAGACTTTCTTCGGCCGCAGACGTCGAGGACTTGAAGGTAATTCACGTGGCTTTGATGTACGATCTTTGATTATTATTTTTATCGAGCATTGAGCTCCCGAATCGTTTTTCCGACGTAAAAAACCGACGTAACCGATCTTTCAAAATAACCAGTAAACAGCCCCAGCCCAGTTCTGACCATCCATTGTTACTGCTCCAGCCCGCTCAAGAGGGCTCAAGGAGTAAGATAGCAATGGATGTTTTTATTTGATTATATCGACTCGATATTTTGAATTTAGATAGAGTTCATCTTCCTGTACAATTTTTCTTTACAACATTCTTGCTGGAGTAGAATCATGTATTTCTTGGTAGTTTAAAATACATGCATAAAAATAATCTTTATTATGTAACATAAATTTACATAATTTGGAAAAGTGGAATGGTCGTCATGAGAAAAAGAACCCTACAATCTGAATAGCAAAGTCAAAGACAATTCTTATGTTCTCGATGTAAAGGTTTTCATGCACGTGTTGCTTCGCTGTTTTAACGATCACCACATTGCAAATTTCGTTTTTTGGTTTATTTTTCGGATGACAAAGACATAAGCTACAATCGTGTTTATGGCATCTTTTCTAGTTATATCTTAATACCTCTGAGTTCTTAAATTTCCTAAATTTTCTAAATTGTTTAGTTTCTAAGTCGAAGATTTATATTTATTCTGGAAGCCGGTCTAAGTCTGCTTGACAATCGTTTGCGCACCCTACTTTTACAGTGAAAGGTCGTCGTTAATCGTCACTGACGATTTTGATTGATAGAAACCATGACAATCTGAAAAATGCAAAACAAAATGGGACAAAGATATCTTACCACCACCACCATCATCATCATCATCGTCATCATCTTTTTCCGGGGATGGAGTTGAGAATTCTGTAAAAGATCAAAATGGTTCTTAAGATACGACTGTAAAAATATTACACGAGATAATCATAGCAAACGATAAGCGCAACCAAAACGGTTTTGTGTACTGCAGCAGTAATGAAGTTAAATGAAATCGATTAATTTAAGTACTTTCAAATGGTAAAACTTTACTAAAATGCAGTCACGCCTTGACGACCTGAGGGGAACGCCGACAATGCTGGATACACTCAGGCAGACTTCAAACATATCTAGACTTTGATATAGCTATTTCTTTGCTGATCGCTTACATTTTTTTCTTAGAGACGTTAGCTATACGTTCTCTGGGGAGCAATTTTTTTTAAAAAAACTTTGCTTTGGTAGCAGATGCCCTTTCTAGCAAGATTTTCTGAATAATTTTGCAAACACAAAAAGAGAAACAAATGCCAACATTTCTACCTAGTAAGGCAGAAGAACATGCGCTGTGCCAGTCTTGTTATTTATACTTCCTATATATATATATATATTCTTCCCAGGAACCAATGGGCCTGGTAGAATGCAGCGTACAAACTGTAGACTAAAGACTTGTAAGAAATTTTTTAAAACGACCTCTTATAAACCAAGAAGTTGTAGCATTGTACAAATTGATTTCTAGTTTTTGTGTTACATCACTATACAATACGTAGAAATCTTACCGTTTAGGGAAATTTCCCGCAGTGGTTTCCCCGCAAATTTATTCACTTCGCCGTTGTCGACTGCCATCAAAAGATTTCCGACCACTGCAATCTCCAGGGTATGCTCTTGGAGCCGGTAAAAATCTTTATGGACATCCAGGTTATGTCCTAAATGTTTGGCCAACCAACCCAGCTCTGTTGTGTTCATATCCACCAGCTGGGACACTGTTGCGACGTATTTTCGCAGCTTGGTGGATGTGATGAGCTCGGGTTTCTCCACTTTTGCCATCTGACACACCTTACTTAACACCTGGTTTCCGCGTAGGCAATTCTTTGATGACCCGTTATTGACAGCAAAAATGTACGGGTTATCTTGCGCCACCTTGACTTCCTTCCTCTTCTCGTTTAAAAGTAAAATTCCTTTCTTCACGTCTGGCGTCAAGATAACCGGTACTTTTCTGTTGCGTTTTCCCAATATCTCTACCATATCAAATCTGTAGAAAACACACAAATACTTTCAGATAATCTATTGAGTATTACTGTAATTTATTATATAGGAGTGAGTGGTTTACTAGCAAATATACGGTAACATATTTTCGATATCCTCACCAGTGAAGATATCGATCACGTGACTAACAGAATTGAACTTTTGCCTAATTATTTCTATATAACAAAAAATGGAAGATGCGCGGCCAGGATTAAACATATTAAAGAATCTAAACGCTCTCTGACCAAATAATTAATTTTTATTTATGAGCTTTCGGTTACCAGTCTGTAACCTTCAACGGATAAATGACAAATAAGGGTAAAACAAAGTTAGCTCATAAATAAAAATTCATTATTTGGTCAGAGAGCGTTTAGATTATTTAATATTTCTATATAATAAAAAGAAAATTACATGGTGGCTTGAATATATGAATTTTATCTTCTCGTGGTGAAAACAATATTTTACTCATTCGTAAAATATATCTTCCACCACTTGCAGATAAAATTCATATCTTCGCGCCGCCGTCTGATATGCTCTATACACCATTTTATTTTTAGCATTTATCTGGAAATTAATCTCACCAATCTAGATTTCATGTGAAACCTTTGTTAAGTTGGGGTTTTTTACGACAAAGCAAACAAAGTATCGTGCTCCATGCTACCAAATATGTTAGATGTGAAAAGTAACCACATCATTTTTTACTCACGGCTGCTGCGGTTAGTTTACTCTGAAATTTTGCCTTTTAGCAACACTGGCGTATTTGTAGTACGCTGCGCCTCCGTTTCTGATTGTTTCAATCACTGTTTCAGTCTGTTTGAATCGTAATTGTTATAGTATGAATCTGTTTCTGCCAGTTGTAAAATAGCAGAAAACTGGCGAAAAATTTCTGTGAGTTGGTATATATTCTAAAATTAATTCTTTAGGATAAGATAACACTGCATATACTTTATTTGCTGTCTTCTTACCGTTTGCAAAGCTCCTTCTCGCTTTCTGAAAGAGATTTGTAAATCTCTGCGTTGTTTGCCCGATTCCATGCCGGCCGAGCATTAAAGGCAGCCACCTTCATCTGGGAAGCCTCTCCACCTATGATATGTATAAAAGATATTAAAAGGTACGTCATTTTATTCAGAATTCAGGGACACGTATAGCTCCGGTCTATATTGTGTCACATGCATGCGCTTTAATATCGATTGGTTTGCCCGCGGTGAACGTTTGAAGTGACGAGGCTTTCTTGGCTCTATATTTTGCAATGTTTCATCTGATGTATAGTTCAGGTTTATTAAAATGGGAAATGAGCTTCCGACAAAAAAGTCGGAAAAATATTTAAATATATATATATATATACTTCTTCAGGCAATTAAAAAGATCGATCGCCGATCAAGGCTTCCTCAGTGAGTAAAAATCTAGAATAATATATTCGTCCTCCTTACATACAAATTTCCTTAACTAAAATGCAAATTAGGCTAAAATTAAAAATATTATAATTATATTATATATAGCTCGCTCTATCAGTTATATCTAACTGTTCTCCCTAGAGGTCCAGCAAGAGCCATCCCTTATTTGTCCAGTGTTGCTACAGGAGGAAACCGGAGTACCCCGGGGGAAACCTGTGGTGTTTGGTAGAGTCAGACTGGCAGCACTCTTCTCACATGCGGCCAAGGTGATTTTTTTTAATGAGATAACCGAACTGAGCAGGAATCGAACCCTGGTCGCAGAGGTGAAAGGCACGTGCGCTAACCACTGTGCCACCAAATGAATAGTCTTCATAGAATCAAGTATTAATAATATCCTTGATTATCACAAGGTTCCCAACTTGTCCCCAAGCAAATGTGGAAAGCGATCCCAAAAAAAGTGTGCACCTCCAACGCCTTTTGTTTTTGTATAACGAACAGGCTAGAGTTTTTTTAAAGAAAGGCTCTAGTACTAGCTATTTATTTATATGAAAGTTTAAATTACAAGCCAGTAAGGCCAAGGGTCATTACGCTATTAAGTGGATTACTGACACTATGTTCCTAAACACGTTTAGGTTTTTGCGGATTAAATACATTCGTAGCGGTTTTAGTATGTTTCATCTGCAAACTGCAAGTACAAATTGAGTTCACGTGTTCATCACTATTACGTCATTTTCGAATTTTTCACATACATATCGCGTGTACTCAACAGTAAACAGACTCAACAATACTATACACAGACTATTTTAACTTACCTCGTCTTTTGTTGAAAACGATCATCCGAGATAAGCAGAACTCGGCAAGTTCTCGCCAGTTCTCCGGTGTGGTCATCGCCGATAATCTCCAGTAACTTTTCTCCAGTTTGTATATCTGGAACTTTCGTAGTTTCATGACGTCACCGGTTAACGGGAGCCACTCCGGCTTGTTGTGCTTGCGAAAGGAGAGAGTATTCAGAGCATGTGTTGAGATCTTGTCACTCCACTGAGTTTCATGAAGTTCGAGATAATCGTCTACGTCTCTCTTCACTTCATACTCCCTTTTCTTAATAGCATCTCCACGAACAACATGGGCGATCTTCTTCAATGCATATCCCAGTCTTCGGGCGGTTGAAGGTTTGTCAAATACATAGTCCTTGAAGCCGCATAATTTTTTGACCGTCGCAACAACCAGGTCAAACCGGTCTGGTGCCAGAATATCCTTGATGGTCACCGTGTGCATTGCCAACTCTTTTCTGGCCTGGATAAGAAATCTGGTCATCTCCCTCATTTTTTGGGACACATACACTGGCTTGCGATTGCCCACCCCGACTTTTTCTAATATCGAGCTGCCGTACATCAAAATGATTGGGTCACTTCTCGCGACCAACGTTATGTTGTCGGGCGTCATTACTGGCAGAACGTGTTTCAACAGCTCATCACTGCAGCCAGTAGGATATTTGTAGGCTGCGAGAAGTAACCCACCTTCATAACGCAGCCTTCTATTTTCTGCGTCAACTGACGTCTCCCGAAACAGGCACGACTTTACGTGCCTCCACAATTCGTGCTTTAGCACAAATCCAAGACAATACTTGCATGGCAAGTAATCGCTTGGGTTTGTTTCTCCCTCTGATGAAGGTCGCCTACATACTTTAAGTTCTCCTTCTCCTGCCTCTAACACTTTCAAATTATGAGAAAAGTTTCCATGCAGTCTCATCTTTTCCATAGCCTTTTTCAGTTCTTTGGACTTTTTTTTTAAGCATGAAGCTTCCACCATCTCCCTCTCATCTTTATGCACCCCCTTGAGGTGGTGAACGACATCTCCGAATTCTTTGTCGCAGTAATAACATACGCTTTTTTTGTCGTACACTCGCTTGCCATCTTTGTTCGTTTTAGAGAAAGCAACGTACACTTGAAAAAGAAGAAAAACCCGTCAGTAAAGCAATTATGGTGACCTTCAGAGGGTATATTGTTTATT
Source organism: Paragorgia papillata (assembly GCA_035771165.1). Taxonomy (NCBI): domain Eukaryota; kingdom Metazoa; phylum Cnidaria; class Anthozoa; order Scleralcyonacea; family Coralliidae; genus Paragorgia; species Paragorgia papillata. The sequence continues at coordinate 76,564 of JAWNZC010000400.1, read as the reverse complement.
TGTTGCCCATAGATAGAAACCTTTATTTAAAAAAACAGGGTAGTCCTTTCAGTTAAAAATTAACTGTTATCAATAGGAGCGTTGTAATAATGTAGTAATGTAGAGTGCAAATGTTACTACAGCCACAGGGACCACAAATGACCCATATGAACAGTACACCTACAATGACCGACGGACCGACGGACCGACGGACCGACGGACCGACGGACCGACCGACCGACCGACCGACCGACCGACCGACCGACCGACCGACCGACCGACCGACCGACCGACCGACCGACCGACAGACAGACAGACAGACAGACAGACAGACAGATAGATAAAATCGAACATACTTGAATGTCTAAATTATTATGTATATGATCCCACATGATATTGCGAGGAATAGAGGTATGACTACAATGCATTACAAAGTGTTGGGCTATGTCCCGAAAATTTACACCACAAAGCTTGCAGCTGTAGATGTTTGGTAGTTCTGTTGTCGCCAACATAAATGATATTGGGATATTGCCGCACACAATATTGACCGTATTTGCGATGATTTTCGCAGCAAACGAATTCCTTCTGGCGACTTTCCAAAGATGTATGGGTTGAAGAGAAGTATGAATAGCACCAAAATGACAAAGTTCTGGCTTACTGTTTATTCCAGTTCTCCAATTAATGAACTGAATTTCACCGATTTTGGAAATAACAATTGCTCGCCAGTCTGATTTGGATGGAAAGGTTTGGTTTTCAAAAAAGTTGTGGATATGATGAATCAAATTATATTTTGACAAAATTTCTAGTATGTTTGGTATAAAACCAATTGGCTTTAGGACAACTCGTCTTATCGTTGACATAAGCCTAAATACAAAAATTATCTTTTGTGTGTCTTTATAGCAGGATCTACATAGCTTACCCAAGAATAGCAGTTTGGCTTTATCGATGTGTCCTTCTTGTAGTGTATTGATTTACAACAGGCGTTAATTGAATAAGTGATCTAGTGTGTTGATTGAACGTTTTAAGTGTCATATGATTAATCAGGAATATAACAAGAAATAAGAACACGTAATACGAGAGATGATAGTTAGTGGTAAGGACGTTTAAGTTTGTATATAGTGAGTTAAATAAAAGGTTGAGAAATTCCCAAACTCTGTGTATAGTATAGACGCAACATTGGCGACGACGATGGCCGGATTGGATTTCTCTGGGATTCAACAATTCGATCCGCATCAAGAACCTAGTTCTCTCCGCACTCGCTGGAAAGAATGGCTGAGTCGTTATAAACGATGCATGATTGGTCTGGGCATCGAGAAACCCGAACGCAAGCGAGCGCTTCTTCTGTATCTAGCAGGACCGGCTGTGGAACGCATCTTCGAAACGTTATCAGCTACCGGTGACGACGATGACTACAATACCGCTGAAGCCAAACTAATGGAGTATTTTGCGCCTAAATGTAACCCTTTGTATGAAAGGCATGTTTTTCGCCAAGCACGCCAACGAGACGAGGAAAGCATCGACGAGTTCTATACCAGGCTGCGCCACCTAAGTTTGACATGCGATTTCAAAGATGTTCAAGACGAGATTAAAACGCAGATGGTGGAACACTGCAAGTCTTCTCGCCTCCGTCGCAAAGCGTTTCGAGACAACCCAACGTTAGACGACCTCGTGGCCTACGGTCGAGCATTGGAAATCTCTGACCGCCAGACAGATCAGGTAGAGAAACACCATACTAAAGCAGAAAAGGTGTACTATAATACCCCGACACGGCGCACCAATCAAAGCAAACCTCCGCCAACGACAACCGCGCAAATTTGCTACAACTGCGGAGGAGTTTACCCTCATAAAGACCAACCATGTCCTGCGATTGGAAAAGAGTGTCGAGGTTGCAAAAAACTCGGACATTTCAAACGTATGTGCAAATCAAAAGCCACTGAACAGCATCCTACACGAAGCAGACAACCCTTTAAACCAAGAGCGAAATCAGTGCGTGCCGTCAAGCGACGCGAGTCAAAAATACGACGCCAACATTCCTCAAATTCCTCCACGACTAACAGTGAAAGAGGCAATTCTTCCTCGACCGACAGTGAAAGTGGCAATGAAAAGGGATTTGTTCTTTCGTCTCAAAGGAAGACAAAGAACCCCGTACCGACAGCGCAGCTGAAAATTGAAGGAGTGAAAATCAGCTTTATAATTGACACTGGCGCTTCAGTAAACGTGCTTTCCGCAGAGCATTACAAAGAGCTTTGTACACAGTCGGAAACAACAATTCCATTACAGAAAACATCGACAAAAATTTATGCGTTTGGCTCGAATATCCCAGTACCGCTTCAAGGAAAGTTGGAGACGGTGGTTGAGTCAAAGAAAAGACTCAGCGCTGCGACCTTTTACGTCGCGAAAGCTCATCTAGGCACATCTTCGGCTTCGCTTCTTAGCTGTGAGACGTCAGCTGACCTGCGTTTAATCACCTTACGACTCAACGCGATGTCAAATCCACATGCCAGATCTCAAGCTCCCTCAGAAGAAGAAAACGCACGAGAGCATAGATCAGCGGTGAAAGCTAGCGCGAAAATACAAACAACATTGCGCCAAAAATATCCGTCAGTATTTGAAGGCATTGGCATGCTCCAAGATCACGAACAGAAATTGCATATCGATGGAGAGGTACCGCCTGTCGCGCAAAAATATCGTCGGGTGCCTTTTCATTTACGAAAGCAGTTGGATGGATGGTTGGACGACTATCTGGAGAAAGACATCATAGAACCCGTCGTTGATGAAAGTACGGACTGGGTTAGTGGGCTAGTCGTCGCACCCAAGCCAAGAAATCCAACAGAGGTACGTGTGTGCGGAGATTATCGCCAAGCGAACTTGGCTATTAAGAGAGAGCGACATCCGATACCGACGGTGGATGAGTTGCTAGAAAATATGACAGGAGCTGTCAAGTACTCTAAGATCGACCTCAGAGCTGGTTATCATCAGATTCCACTCGAAAAGGCCTCAAGGGCAATAACAACATTTACCACACACAGAGGATTATTTCGATATAAACGATTGCCATTCGGGATTAAATCCGCAAGCGAAGTCTTCCAAAACGCCATCGAAAATGCAATCAGAGGAATCGACGGTGTGCGCAACATCGCCGATGACATTATTATATGGGGCGCAACTCAGCTTGAGCACGACCAACGACTACAACAACTGATGGAAAGATTGCAAACGAAAGGGCTCACCGTTAACCCCGACAAGTGCCTATTTAACCAATATTCGCTTTGGTTTTATGGTTTTTATCTAACTGCCGCAGGATTAAAAGCGGATCCAGGCAAGATAGATGCTATAAAACACACTCCACCACCGGAGGATGTCAAGGAACTGCGGAGTTTCTTGGGACTAGCAAATTACTGTGCCAGATTTATTCAGGATTTTTCTACCATCACAGCACCGCTAAGAGCGTTAACTGCTAAATCCAAACCCTATGAGTGGACCACTGTTCATCAGACTGCCTTTGACCGCATTAAACAAGAAATACAGAAAGACTGCAAAATGGCCTACTACAACCCAAAGCAAAAAACTGTCCTGACTGTTGACGCAAGTCCTGTGGGACTCGGAGCTATTTTGTCTAATGTGGATGAGGATGGTAATCTGCGAAACGTTTCCTTTGCAAGTAGATCCCTTACACCTGTGGAGCAACGCTACTCGCAAACAGAGCGCGAGGCGCTTGCTGTCGTTTGGGGATGTGAAAAATTCCATTTATACCTCATCGGAACTCACTTCACCATATCAACCGACCACAAGGCGTTAGAAGTGATTTACTCTGCCAAATCCAAACCCCCAGCTAGAGTCGAGCGTTGGGCGCTTCGGTTGCAACAATATGATTTCACAATCCGTCATCGAAAGGGAGAAGGCAACCCTGCAGATGTATTATCGCGCAAACCTCTACCAACACAGAACTCAAATTGCAACGTGGCCGATCAATACATTAATTACGCGGAGGCTCTAGCGGTACCCAATGCCATGACGATCGACGACATACAAGAAGCTACGAGGGCAGATGAAGACTTACAAACATTAATTCAAAGTATTCGCACCGGAAAATGGAATAAAGAGTGCAAGTACTATGCAGTGCGGCAGGAATTATCGGTTACGCAGAATGGTGTTATATTGCGTGGAACCAAGCTCGTCATGCCAAATGAACTACGCAAGAGAACGATCAAGCTGGCACATCAAGGACATCAGGGAATTGTTAAAACAAAACAAGCACTACGAACGAAAGTGTGGTGGCCGGCAATGGAGAAGATGGCTGAGGACTACGTCAAAAGATGTCATGCATGCCAAAGTTTAGGACAAGGTGACCCTCCACCACCCATGCAGAGAACAGCTATGCCGGACAAGCCATGGAGTGTCCTACACATGGATTTCTGTGGACCATTTGCGAGTGGGGAAACAGTACTAGTGGTGATCGACGCGTACTCTCGATTCCCAGAGGTTGAAATTATGAAATCAACATCGGCAAAGTCGGTTATGACCAAGCTCGATCGCATGTTCGCGACGCACGGACTACCTGACGAAATGCGATCAGACAATGGCCCACCATTCACAAGTCGGGAGATCAACAATTACATGAAAGAACGGGGAATACGGCATCGTCGGGTGACGCCTCTGTGGCCCCAAGCCAATAGAGAGGCAGAAGCCTTCATGAAACCGCTCGGAAAGGCGATTAAAGCTGCCAAACTGGAAGGAAAGAACTGGCAAGAAGAGCTATATGGCTTTTTGTTGGCATACAGGACAACGCCTCATTCCGTCACAGGCGTTGCACCTTCTCAATTGCTATTTAACAGAGAAGTACGAACCAACGTCCCCGCGGTTGTTGTCACGACGACGAAGGGAAAGATAAACTACAAAAAGATGCACGAGAAGGCGCAGAAAAACACACAAGAACGAAAGACCAAAGCGAGAGTGTATGCGGATGTCAAACGTCGTGTGAAAGAATCTAAGATCAAGATTGGAGATGTTGTACTGGTGAAACAAGAAAAGAAGAACAAATTCACTACGCCATTTGATCCGAAGCCATTAAAGGTGATCGCAATAAAAGGAACGATGGTAACAGCAAAAAGAGTAGACAAGGAGATCTCCAGAAACATTTCACATTTTAAAAGATTTGTTGGAGATTCGCCGGCACCAGACTGTGAGAAAGAAATTTCGGACAAGGAACTGGACGAGGAAATCACTATCCCACCGAGAGAAGCGGCACCTCGGAATATACCCAGGAGATATCCGAGAAGGCAGCCAAGGAGACCCCAGTATTTGGAAGAACAACATTCAATACTGCTAAAGTGAAGCTTGGAACTGTACATATGTAGATAGCTGAACTATAAGTTTGAATTCGAAAGAAAAGGGGAGATGTAGTGTATTGATTTACAACAGGCGTTAATTGAATAAGTGATCTAGTGTGTTGATTGAACGTTTTAAGTGTCATATGATTAATCAGGAATATAACAAGAAATAAGAACACGTAATACGAGAGATGATAGTTAGTGGTAAGGACGTTTAAGTTTGTATATAGTGAGTTAAATAAAAGGTTGAGAAATTCCCAAACTCTGTGTATAGTATAGACGCAACACTTCTACCGTCCACAACCCAAGGGATCCGATAGCGGCTTCAGATCGTGTTTGCCAGCTAAGACCTTGCATGCGTTTTGCAACAAAACGGTTCGTTCGTTCTAAGCAATCGATATCAGACTGAGTTAGATTCCACCAAAGTTCGCATCCGTAGACCATTCTTGGGAGACCCATTACTTTCCACGCGCCAGAGGCAACGATTGGATTTATGCCACCAGGTCTGATGCCAGTGTTCATGAAACTGCAAATGACTTCTCGTCCTTTTTTTGAAGACTCTTGAGATCTTTTCGAACTCGAAAAATCACCAGGCAATTCGATCCCAACGTGAATCCAAGAAGAACGCTCCGTCACACAGGCATTGTTAATTTTCCAATTTCGGTATGGTTTACGGGCATTCCTACTCCTTGTTGACTCGCCGAACGTTACTTCAATGGTTTTGCCTACATTGAAATCAAAACGCCACCTTTTGCTGTAATGGTCCATGACGTTTAACATAATTTGCAAACCATTTACCCGCGCAGAGAGAAGAGCTACATCGTCTGCTACCAAGACAGTACCGCAGGAAACATCCCCAATCTGAAGGCCTTGGTGCGAATCATTGACTAAGTTGGGAACGTCGTTGTTAAAGACTAGAAAGAGCCACGGTGATAGTACACTTCCTTGCCGAACTCCTTGTCGGATGCGAAATACAGGTGACAAAAGCGTCGAGTACGATACGCAGCTAGCTAGTTTGTTATACCAATTATATAACAGTCTCCATGTTTTACCGCGGATTCCGCAGTTATATAATTTGTAGAATAGGCCGTTGATCCACACAGTGTCAAATGCCTTTGCCGAGTCTAAAAAACAGCAATAGACTTTACTGTCCCGTTCGACGTAATGGGCAATAGATTCTTGAAGAACAAAATTAGCTAGAATGCAGTTTTTGTCCTTTTGGTAAGCAAACTGCATCTCCTTAGGGATACCATGCAATTGGAATTTAGGCATAAGCCTGCATAATATAAGTCTTTCAAAAAATTTTCAAAAGACGTCGAGAAGGGTAATTCCTCGGTAGTTATTTTTGTCAAATCTGTCCTTTTTGTTACTTTTAAAAAGTGAATGAATAATACCAGTAACAATTGAGTTTCCAACATCTTCTAGCTCACGAATAACATTGTAGATCGAGCACAAAACGACTAGTAGGGATTCACCACCATACTTGATATGTTCATACACAATACTGTCCGATCCACCAGACTTCCCATTTGGGAGATTGTTACATACGGTGGCTACTTGGTCAACAGTAAAGGGTTGGATTAAGACGTCGTCGTCATCTTCATACAGGCTTTTCAATTTGTACTCACGGACCTGTTAATCCACATAAGCTCGAAACTCATTGTCATAAGTATTGTTTTCCTTTGGTGTATGGAGATCAACATAGTGTTTTGTCCAAACGTTGAGTAAATTTTCTGGATTCGATTCAACTTTACCTTCAATTCGTAACCCATTCGTACACTTCACGCCAGGGGCGGATCCAGGAATTTTTCAGAGTACGTCAAAACCCGGAAATATTATTTCTAGGGGGGTCCGGATGCATGCCCCCCTGGAAAATTTTTAAAATTTGGTTCCCTGAAATGGCATTTCCTGCATTCTGGCAAGACTATTTAGCAAAATCTTACAGTTTTAACTTGTGTTTTTTATACAACATTTTATGATTTTTTAAGGACTTGTGCTTTTGTATTTTTTTTATCATTATTGGAGACAACTTTTTAGGACTGTTTTGCTACATGTCAGAGCTCATCAGCATGCGTATGAATCACTGTTGTACAATGAATCCAACATGGACAGCCAAGGCTCCAACATATTTTGTAAGGTCAATTGCAGCCACTTGCTGCAAGTGCAATCCCTTAGCTGCCAAGCTGTCTGGTTTTGGGGCACCAGATACTAGCCTTAACACATACTAGCCAGACACTGTCTGATTAGAAGAAGCATTATGAATAGACCATATAGGACATTTCATGGGCATAGAGGAGCTTATCTCTCTACATCATCCTAGTCATCTTAATTCTTAACTACTTAATACTTTACCCCTTATCTACCCTGAGCTGTCTGGTTTCGAGGCACCAGATACTGACAGTCTGATTAGAAGAAGAATTATGAATAGACCATATAGGACATTTCATGGACATAGAGGAGCTTATCTCTCTACATCATCCTAGTCATCTTAATTCTTAACTACTTGATACTTTACCCCTTATCTACCCTGAGCTGTCTGGTTTCGAGGCACCAGATACTGTCTGATTAGAAGAAGAATTATGAATAGACCATATAGGACATTTCATGGACATAGAGGAGCTCACCTCTCTACATCATCCTAGTCATCTTAACTAATACTTTACCCCTTATTTACCCTGAGTTGTCTCGTTTTGAGGCACCAGATACTTGCCTTAATACCTCTATCCAGCCAGAGACTGTCTGATTAGAAGTCATTTTAGTATCAAAAGACCACATGGGACATTTCATGGACATATAGAGAAGCTCACCTCTCTACATCATTCCAAGTCATGCTCATACATACAGTACTAACTAGTAACTACCAAGTACTTTTTTTTCTCTTTCCCCCCCCCAGAAATATATATATACTGTATATATAAATACTTTATTTCATTGCAAGATAATATAGATAGTACAAATAGATATGAAAGAAGAAAATAATAATTTATGGTGATGGGGAATCTACAAGAAAGCAAAATTCAAAATTTGCTTGTTTGGTGTATACATTAATAATTAATAATTAACAAACTATGGACAATATATACCCCCTCGAGCCCACTACACAACATCTAAATTATCGATGTTGCATAATAAGCCCAAGAAGGTATTTACTGTTATATTAACTTAATATAACTTAATATAACATTGTTAGTATAGAGAAGAGATGAATATGCTAGCTCAGATATAGCCTAGAAAATTGTTTTGTTTAAAGTACATTTTACTATTTCACATATATACTGTATATATATATAAAACAATAATAACCTGTCGAGTCTTTGAACTTTAACTATAATATGCTCTGGATTCCCATCGAGCACTCTGCCAAAAGTTTTTACAACATCTTCTACAGTATATATATATATATATATATAATATATGATGAAATAATATATAAACCTAATTGTTGCCTTTTTTTAATAAATGAATTTTTACATTTTTTTTAAATTGTATATTAAAAATGATTTACATTCTGTCGCTATTGATCTAAAATTGCTACAAACTTTCGGCTACAGTAAGATTTAATTATAATATTCAGTGATGGATTACTTACTTATATTTGTAACACATCTCATTATCTCAATAATTATGAATTATTCATAAATATACTCGAGCTCTACATATCCCATCTAATTTAAATAATTTACGCTTTTCACGGTTGCACAAGTCTGAGGAACTAAAGATAAGATGGTATCCACTCACCATACAACGTTTCTTAACTTTCGTTCAACAAACAGCTTTAGCATACTGAGGAATATATGCCTCCGCGTCGATATCCTGATGTAATGTCTTGCCAAATATCTGCGCCAAAAACTCTTGACCCACGAGGAAACCACACGATTAGAATTTCTTTGTCAAATCGCAACAGATCGCCTTCAACAAATATTCATCGTTTCCACTCTGTAGCGTAGAGCATTCTCTACAAGTTCCGTGACAGTCTCAAACAGAAGTTTGACTGCCGGCTCAGATAGCTTAGTTATGCCGTAGTCTTGCACTCTTGCCGTAGTCCGTGTACGTCGAAATATCCTTTGCTAGCCAATCAAAAGCCAAAGAACGTCAAAATATTTTACTTCCGACGTAGACTATCTACTTCCGACGTACCTCTATTGTCTTTGTCCAATCAGTGCTCGTTATTTCGACGTAGACGGCCATTTTGACGTACTCAAATTATCCACATTTGTAAATGGAGTGAAATGACATCCCTCTCTATCCCTACCGTATGAACAGTTTCGTTCAGGCTACATGAAGTAGACCAAGACACTAAGTGTCCTCCAGCCGAGGAGGGGGGCTGAGTCAGAGAATTATTCAATTTTCCTCGATATAGCGCTAAATACGTGCGAAAATGAAATTTTTGAAAATTTAAAAATTCATATAATTTTTTTAAAAATTTGAATATTCTTAAAATTTGAAATTTTCAAATTTTAAATAATTTTTTAAAATTTTTCCCAACTAATTAATTCATGAATAAATTAGTCTGGGATTTTTGTCTACGTCGCATGACGTGCTTGACGTACCCTAAATCCGCCCCTGCTTCACGCCTTTTTTCTTCTGTAGCTTGCTAATGGCTTTGAAAAAACTGCTTCTATTTGTATCATATGATTGCTCCAAATAATTAAACTGATCAGACTCATGTTGCAAGACTAATTTTCTCATTTCATTGCGGAATTCTCGTTTAGCATTCTTATAATTTTTGTAATCGATATTGTCACAATATCTTGATCGTCCGTTTTGGATCCAAATCGCACGTAATTTTCTGCTTTTCTGATGAAGATGTTTTAGACCATATTTCCAAAACGGCTTAAGAAAGGATTTAAATCTAGTTTTAGGAATAGTTATGTTAGCTGCTGACTTTAGAATATTCCCAACGCTTTCCAAGACTTCTTCTACCTGTTCAACGCCTGTTGGATTTAAATTTACATCAGATATTTCTAGATTTCTCTTTACAGTTTGTCGATAAGCGTCCCGAACTGACTGGTTGCATTGCAATGTTCTCCAAGCCAAGACGGTTACAGCTTCTGTAGATGATTTCTCAAAAGAGTGAGAAAAATAAGGCATTTTCAACATGCAAAAAACAGGTAAGTGGAATGAGAGGTTATCAGAGTGATCATCGATTACTCGACAGTCATTCACAAGGTGTAGAAATTGCCTACAAAGGAAAAAGTGATCAAGCGTTGACATAATGTTCCCATCGTTTGAATAGTAAGTTGCAGATGGCCCGGACACAAACTCTAGTGAGTTCAAGGAGACAAGATCTAGGCGACTCATCATTGCAGTTAAATCTTTCCCTCTACAGTTAATTTTCTTGGGGAGACAGTTCGGACCACTATGATTGCCAATATGGGCATTGAAGTCTCCGGCTATGATAGATATGATAGATAGATAGATAGATAGATAGATAGATAGATAGATAGATAGATAGATAGATAGATAGATAGATAGATAGATAGATAGATAGATAGATAGATAGATAGATAGATAGATAGATAGATAGATAGATAGATAGATAGATAGATAGATAGATAGATAGATAGATAGATAGATAGATAGATAGATAGATAGATAGATAGATAGATAGATAGATAGATAGATAGATAGATAGATAGATAGATAGATAGATAGATAGATAGATAGATAGATAGATAGATAGATAGATAGATAGATAGATAGATAGATAGATAGATAGATAGATAGATAGATAGATAGATAGATAGATAGATAGATAGATAGATAGATAGATAGATAGATAGATAGATAGATAGATAGATAGATAGATAGATAGATAGATAGGTAGATAGGTAGATAGGTAGATACGTATCACTGGACCAATGAGGGTGGGCCCTTACTGGACCTCTGAGGATAACAGTTTAGATAAACTGATAGAGTTATCCAGTATAAATAAGGTTAGTTTAGTTTAGTTTAGTTTAGTAGGTAGGTAGGTAGGTAGGTAGGTAGGTAGGTAGGTAGGTAGGTAGGTAGGTAGGTAGGTAGGTAGGTAGGTAGGTAGGTGGGTGGGTGGGTGGGTAGGTAGGTAGGTAGGTAGGTAGGTAGGTAGGTAGGTAGGTAGGTAGGTAGGTAGGTACACACACAAATAAACAAATGTGGTTTTGTTCACGAAATGTCGGAAAGTGCTCAATACCTTAAAGGTAGAGCAAATTAATATAGTATAAGTGGGCTTACCTCAAAATGTTGAGTATCGCTACTGTCAGTTTCACGCGGGGTGATATTCAGGCGATCTTCAGGCGACTCCTGAAGATCGCCCCGCGTGAAACTGACAGCGACTTTACCGAAATTATACCGAATTCAATAATTGTTTCATTATACATTGTTTTTATTTTACATTGTTTTAAGGAAAATAACGATAAACGTAAGTGTCGCACGGTCTTGTTGCTTGTGTGTAAAGCTACCGCTCGTTAGGAAATCATGCATTACGCGGGCGCAACCTACAGATTACTGAATAATCTGCAATTCTCGTCCCCTGAGCCCTTCACTTTTCTTAGCGCGCGCACACGAAAAGTAAAAGTACACAACAGGAACAAAAAGTACACATCTTTCACATCTTTTACTTTTCGTGTGCGCGCTAAGAAAAGTGAAGGGCTCTGGGGACAAGAATGATCATCTGCTAGTTCACTAATCTGTAGGGTGCACCCGCAATACGGGATTTTCTAACGAGCGGTAGCTTTGCACACAAGCAACGACAAGACCGTGCGACAGTATGTTTATCGTTATTTTCCTTAAAACAATGTATAATAAAAACAATTATTATATGGCAATGTAATTTCGCATTCAGTGATTGGTCAACTTACGGTACGGCCCTCGAACTCGGTTAGCAAGAGGTATTTATTGGATTCGGTTTTTGTGATATCTAGAATAATCAAGATCTCGGTAAGTGTTATCAGCCTCAGCCTTCGGCCGATAACACTTACCTCGACCTTGATTATTCGGTTATTACAAAAACCTCATCCAATAATTGTTTATTATTATTCATTGTACTCTGTTCTCGTTTTCTCATTGACTAAAAGCCTACGCATAATTCTACAATCCTGGACAAAATTGTTGGGACACTTTGCCGTTTTTGACGATTTTCACTTGGTGTCCCAAGGACTTTTGTCCAGGATTGTCTGAAAATGGCGAAATAAACAAAATCGAACAAAAAAAGATTTGGACACGGCAATTCTGGGCAGTTTGTCTGAAAATGACAGAAATACGCTCCCACATGCATGAGCAACAGATTGTTTGTGGTGTATAGAAGGGTTGGTGAATATGTAAATTAAATAAGAGCTCTCGTGCGGGTGGTACCGGTGCGGGTGGGAACTCTGCAGAGACTCTGCTCCAGTGAACCCTTCCCCATTGAGGGGGTAAGGGGGAGCAGAGATGGGGGCTCTTTTTTGAGTTGAAATTTTTTGGGAAATTTTTGAGTTGAGCTGTGTTTTGTTTTGAATTTTTCACAATGGCTAGTGCTCGTTTTGCAACGTTTTTGATGAATTTTTGTTTGCCAATTTTGGTTTGTTTTATTCGTTAGTGTCACAGAATGAATAATAAAACAATTATTGGATTCGGCTTACGCAGGATATCCAGAATTATTCAGACCTCGGTCAATGTTTGACCTCGGTCTGAATAATTCTGGATATCCTGCTCAGCCTCATCCAATAATTGTTAAATATAACAATAGAGTTGATGTTTGCGGGCATAAATATGTTTTTTGGCCGACTCAGACTCATTTTAGCCCGAGCCGTAGGCGAGGGTTAAAATAAACATATTTACGCCCCAAAACATCAACTGTATTGCTATTATAATAATTTTGCAAAAGAAGCAAATTAACAGTCGTCCAGTTTCAATTCAGGTTCATTTTAGCCCGCAAAATACACCGTAATTATATATTATAATTTATATTTAATATATTTATTTATTATATGGCACGGATTACTTCCGGTGAAATCACGCGCTGTGATTGGTTGCTGACGGGGCGAGATTTCTCCGTAATGCCCACGGGCATTATGAAAATTGTTAATGCCCTACGATTGGAAACAAACAAAAAATCCTAATAAGAAACTTTTATTGCCGAAAAACGACGAAAATAAATGAAATAAACGACGATGAACATTATAAAAGTAAATTCTAGTATCCAGACGAGAAAGAAACAGCAGAAAATAACGCTAGTTCGGTGTTTTGACGAAGTTAAATGAAGCAAAGTCCAAGAAATAGAAGATTGATATTGAAATAAAAGGTGCCATATAATAAACTACTTAATAACCTCGACCGTTCGGTCTTTACGGTAAAATATTAGACCTCGGTCTTGAGCGTATTAACCTCGCTATCGCTCGGTCAATACAGCAAGACCTCGGTTTAATATTTTGCCGTAAAGACCTCACTCTCGGTTATTCAGTAGTTAATTATAAATAATTATATATTGATTTTGGCCCAGGCTTGCCCGAAAAAAACCCAACAAACATGGCGGCGACAAAAGAGGACATAGAAGAACAACCTCTAACAGGACTTCAAAAGTAAGATTTATTACTATTTTCCACATATTTATCGCCTTTTCTATTTAATTTTTTTATATCGGAATTGTTTTAACATGGTAAAATATTACATTCTCTGCGTTTTTGCGATCATTTAGGCGAAACCGCGAAACAAGATGGCTCTTCAAAAACAATGTTCAGAGACAGAGGTAAGGTTCTTTGCTAATAGCCTAATCGCTCGCATATTTATCGCAATTTCAGTTTTAATTTCGTACTGAAGCATTGTTTTGATGTCATGATATTTCAAGGTGTACAGTAATTTTGTTGTTTAAGGTGGCTCCCTACAGTAATTTCAACAGGGGACTGGTGACTAGAAATACAATTGCTACGCATGCGTAAATAGCGATCTTGTCGCTTCGAAATTCTATGACCGCGTCGACATACGCGTTAGCCTTGTAGACGTTTCCTTCGGTGAATTTTGCTATAATTTTGTAAATAAGTAGTTTATAAAAAGTTCTAAAGTAGATATAATTTTAAAAAAATTTCATAAGACAGAGCCTTTTTAAATCGATAACTTTTATAGCACAAAATCTGTTCCTTCAACCTACCTTGATTTTTTGCATGGGTATTCTCTACAACAATATTAATCATCTCAGCAATTTTAAAAATATTTCACCGAAGCAAACGGACGATATGCAGCTTTAATTATGCAATATTTGAAAATATACCAAAGTTCCAACGTCATAATTACCATGGTAACAGCAAATAGTTGAACTTTTCGATGAATCTTTTATATCTGCGATAGTTCTGCTATAGTTAGGTCTACTTAGTATTTATTTAACAAATATTTTAAACTTGTGAATGAAGTTAGATAATGAGCGTATGGAATAGCGCGTAGTTATTGAAACTACAGGGAGCCACCGTATTCGCATGGTATCGAGAATTATCAAGGCCTCGATTTGTGTTATCAGCCGAAGCCCTCGTCCAATAATTGTTAATGTGTCAGATAACGCATTCTAGTTGCTAGGTGCATATGAAACTGCCAGAGCCTAAATAACAGGGGCCGGTTGTATAAAAAAGTGATCAACTTTAATCATGATTAAGAGTTAACCAGTGATTAACTTCTTAATCATGATTAGTTAATCACCCAGCAAAATTGCGTTGTATAAAGGGTGATTAGTCGGGTGATTAACTAACCACTTTTTAACTCCCCAACGAGAGATTAAAATGTGATTAACATAATTAACATAAATTAACGGGGGTGTCATGTGATGTTATTGGAACAGCGTGGCCTTGTTTTGGAACCTTGCGACTGGCGTTCTCTTGAGATTTAAGGATGGGAAATAGTTCGGATGACATGGTAAAAGGAGATATTATTTTTGAAATATGCAGTGATTCTGATTGTGTGCACTGGAACAGTTAGATATTAAATTTTGGCTGGAAAATGGTCATGACAATGCCGCCATGATGATGTGACATGCTGCTTCAGACACCACTTGAATATAAATTATGAGATGAATCGCGATCGAAGTGATGAAACAGACGGGAAAAAGAAAAAGATTCAAGCAAGCAGTTTACAAACAAGGTAGGTTTAGAGAAATCATTTTAATTCAACAATTTAACAATATAAAACGGAGTGAATGAGTTATAAATATCTTTGTTTACTTTCTAATCAATACATATGGTTCTTGTGCTTTTGTGGTTAAAATTATGCTCGTTCTTGTTAAGCATTCATCATAGCTTGTAATTTGCTCAAATCTTTCATTTGGCTTTGGATTACAATCACCCTCTTGTCATACCACTCTCTTGTTTTTAATCACTGCATACGAATTTATTTAGTAACATTTTAATAGCACTGTACATGTATGTACAGGATGACTCAGTGCTGTACCAGCTGCTCTGAATGTCTGGTAATTGTGTATTTGCTTGGGTCTTCTCAAGGAGGTTCAACTTAGAGGATGGCCATCAATAACAGCATCCTTCTGCTGCCATGAGAATGACAGAATTCTTTTTTGCTCTTCTATTTTTTTGTCTTAAGTGTGTTGGGCCTGCAGTATGTAATTAATGTCTATGTTGGTAATTGTAATGTCTACCTGGCAAGGGTAATAAAAATAGTTCAAAAACTCATTAATAATTCATGAGGAAAACACAAAGGAAATCAGTACCATGTCCGTGGTTTTATACCTGATAAAACTTCTTGACGTCAGAAAAAATACTAATGAACATACAATTTTATATAAAGAATACTAATGAACATACAATTTTATATAAAGAATACTAATGAACATAACATCCAATAACGAATCATTTTTGAAGCCATTCAAAACACTCACATCACATGTTTTATCAGATCTAAAACACTTGGGCTGCACCCTCGTGGTTTTAAATCTGATAACACTGTCACTCAGACTGCAGTCATGTTTTAAATATTACATAAGGATAGCTTTCGATCAGTTTTCCAAGCAGTGAACTGGTAGGTGACTGATTTGAATAAACAAGAACAGCATTTTGATTTTATGTTATTATTAGTAAACTTGTTTAGAAGCTCCGTGTCATTGTAAAGAAACAGCAGGGCAACTGTTTTGGTAACTAACGGCAAGATGAACAAGTCATGAGATACTGTACTTGCATAATCTCTAATATTAACATTAATATACAAAATAAACCATTAATAATTTTTTGTAACTTCATGCTTGAACTAGACTTCTTTAACTTTGTTTAACTTTGGTTTTCATTTATCTCATAGGAACTAAGGATGCAAAGCAAGCCCTGTCAATTGTATAGCAAAAGGAGCATCAAAAAATGAACTAAGGAATGGTTTGGTGACCATATACTATTATCAAGGGCCTAAGCAGGAATGACTTACCAGAAAACTACATGCATGCCAAGTGTCCGTTTACTTTCCCAGTTGTTGCAAACTAAATATCTATTATATAAAATAAAATGGTTTTTTGATCTAGCTGCCACTATTCATATCAATCTGACTTGTGTGATTACTGTAAGAGCTCTATTAAGCTCCCCCTTTACAAGGTCAAAAATTTAAAAAAACTGGGTGGGGCTTGATGGAGCTTTTACAATATTCATATTCTTGCATGTGTTGATCATTGTTATACACATTGAATTTACTGCTTTATTTTTAAATAATGAACATTGCATGGAAGCTTGAACATATACTTTTTTTTCATGCACTTAAAATAAATTTCATATTTCCGTACATCCATGTATTATTCTCGATGTATATTATAGGAATGAGTACATGTTCAATAAATAACAATTCAAGGACAAATATTTTTATACTGTAAAAATTTGTATAATTCTGAATCTGGGTTTTATCAATTTTTATCATTACTACTCATTGTCAATTGTCATTGTGTGTCACTGTACATTGTACAGTTTATATTATATAGTACCGTCATGAAAATACCATATATTTTACCCACAATGCTTTAACTTTTATTGGTATTTGTAATAATGTATTTGTGCGCTGGTAATGTATCTAGTTCTTTCCTGCCTGGTTGCTGGATTGAGATAGGGAGTCATCAAGTAAGGATGACAGGCATATCCACTATCTCCCAGCAACGCGCCATTGTGTTCAGGGTGTGCTCTCCTGCATCAAGTGTCCTCCCCACCATTGACGTTCGGAATATAAAAGAATCGTGGATGGAACCAGGCCACTTTGCCACTACATTGGTTAGCCTACCTATATTTTTCCATTAAAATTATATATAATTTCTTAAATAAAATGCTTGTTTTTCTTTATTATTTTTTTCTTTTACATGCTAGGCCATTTATGCCCTCATAGGGGGTTCACATAACCTGGGGTTCATAACCGGATCATACAATAACACTGGCAAAATTTCCACTCAAATTCTAATTATTTTTATTTTAACTTGTGTCCAAAAATGGTTAAGGGGTTATATGCTGTAGAGTATTTGGTTTGTGTCAGGGGGTGGGGCATAGGAATGGGTAAATGTGTCGTGTTTACACTGGCATAAGCCTGCATGGCCACTGGCATAAGCCTGGCCAAGGCCAAAGCATAGGCCAACAAAAGAAGCAAGCCCAGATATTCTGTCCAAGGCCTGCCCAGCCAGGACGTGTTTACACTGCCAAAAAGCAGGCCAAAGTTAGGCCAAGGCCAGGCCAAGGCTTGCAGTGTAAACAGCCACGGGACCCTGGACTCGAACATGTGTTGCCATCTACCAAACTAACAACACAAGGAAAAGCAGCCAAGAGCTGTTCCTCGATCTGCAGAAATGGAATGGTTACGGTGGGATATTGGCTGGATTTTCTCTGCTATTAGTGCTGCTATAAAACGTATGGAGTCTTTTCCAAACCGGTATCTAAGTAGAAACTCGTCTGACTCTTCGAAATTAACATAACGATTTAAATACTCGAGGTAAGCGATTTCTTCGTCGAAATTCAGCGTCATAAAGGAAGTGCCTTAGTATGGCCGCCATATTAAACTTCTTTCTTAATCATAGTTAAGAAAGTTAATCATACACTTGGACCATGATTAACTTTAACGACATTTTAATCATGATTATCGCTAATCATTGTTTTATACAAGGGGTTTAATCACCTTGTTAACTTTAATCACTTTTTAATCACAAAACGGGTGATTAAAAAGTGATTAAGAGTTTTATACAACCGGCCCCAGGAGTTTAGATCCCGAAATACATGTAGCCGAGTTGACAAGTATACATGTGGCAACACCAAAACAAGAGGTACCAGAATCAGAATGTACTAAATTATTCCGAATGTTTTTCAGTGATGTTTCCAAAAAAGAGTAAAGATGTCGGTAAAAATTGAAGATGTTTCTTCTGGATCATCTCGTTTAATAAAATGACATGAAAACAATCCAGTCCAGCTTTTCCTATCCTCGTGCAATCAACTACCATGATCAACATAAAATCATGTAATCAACTAGAAGTTTGTTCTGGGCTAGGAAACCAACCTTTAAAATCTTTTATATTATAATGAAGTTAGTTCCTAAGAAATGTGGCCTCGACTTTTTGTGGCCAAACGGTTTCCATTTTGCCACCTTGTCAGAATGACGTGGATCTAGTCCGGCCGATAGGTGCATGAATTGTGCATTTAATGATAAAAGCTTGAGTTTTGGTACATAGTTAGAATAGGTCATAAGGAACATTTTTGGATGTAGGGCCACAGGAAACCCAGGCTCAATATATGTGTCAATATTACTAATATTCCACACAATGAACTTATATATATACCCTGAAAATATTGTATTTTATTATACGAAAATATTATATTAGGGAGGGAGGCAGGCAGGCATATAGGAAAGGCGGGTATACACTGCGCGCCTGCAAACTCGCAGCAAAGGAATAGCCAAGCCAAAGCGGTATGTACTTGTAATAATATAATATTTTCATATAATAAAATACAATATTTTCAGGGTATATATATATAAGTTCATTGCATGGAATATTAGTAATATTGACACATATATATTGAGCCTGGGTTTCCTGTGGTAGGGCCATTGGAGATTTGTTGCTGGTTGCCACAAAATCGAGTTTTTCTTACAATTTACCTATTGAAGTGCTGTACTATGTTATGAAAAGGCGAAAAATCAAAGTTCACTTTTAGCAAATATCACCTATACCATATATGAAGCACATTTAAGTGGACAATACGATTTTCTAAGCCAGTTATTAAGGCTCAAAAATGTGAAACTGAATGCGGCAGAATAAAGAATGCTGTGTTTTACCATGTTTTAACCTTCTGTAACTGAAAACGAGCTTCAAAAATCGTACTACCTGCTTAAATGTCCTATACACATGTATGTAGTTTTTTGCGAACTTTCTAATGAGATAGGTGATCTTTCCTAAAAGCGACATTGAAATTTAATTTTTTTAGAAGATAGTACTTCAATAGGTGAATTGTATGAAAAACTCGATTTTGTGGCAACTAGGAGCAAATCTGCAATGGCCCTAAATCCAAAAAATTTCCTTAGGGGATGCCCTAACATCATGCCAAGTTGTGTGCTTTTATCATCAAAGTCACAATTGCTCTATAATTTTCACCTATCGGACGGACTAATCTATCTATACATCTATGCCAGGAATATTTATTCGGAGACCATCGGAAACATCGGTATATGGTTGGCAGTGACTCAAATCGTGACGCAGTTGTGTTTTGAAAGTAGAAATTGGCTTCATATTCATAGTTCAGGTCAGGAGTTCTAGTATTTTGTGGGGATTTTTTTCGAAAAACGTTCACGTGAACGATTCAACTATATTCAGAACGTTCTTTGGAAAATCTCTAAGGTAATTATTATAGATATGAAGAGAAAATTTTCATGATTTTTAAAAAATCATGAAAATATTCTCTTCATGTTTCTCTGAGGATGATTCTATAATAATAATATACATAAAAAAAAGAAAAGAAAATTGTGCAAGGACTTGAGGCAGGTAGTGTTTACTTAAATTTTGTAAATGATTTCACTTAAGTTTAAATTAGAATTATTAGCTATCACAGTATCAGTACATTGACCAAATTTATAGCATTTTATTTATATACCTTTTCCATTATTTTGTTCATCTTCTTCTGTCTCAAATTCCCATTCTTCCAAACTATTGTCATTTAACTCATTCTATAAAACAAACAACAGGAAACCTAAATCGCCTGTAAGTATCCGAGATTTTACTCCCTCAAGGAGCCAAGCATCTCTTGTCATGTATCTTGTGAATAGAAGTTTTGCATAGTAAGATTGAAAAATTATTGTGTATAGTTGTTTGATTGATTTGCTGTACAAGTTATGTGATCTGTTATTGCTCAGAAAACTCTGAGCTCCAGACCAGACTCGAACCCACAACCTTGTGATGGCTAGCAGAATAGAAGAATAGTTTTATCCCTTACAATTGTTATAGATATTCTTGTTAAGATTGTAGGATAATTTTAGATGTGTGTAAATATTCTTATTTTATTGAATTTTATCTCCTTTTTATAATTATTTGTTTAGTTAGTCTATTATCTCTATAACACTGTAAAAGTTATTGTAATTCGGCCGGTTGACGCTGTAAGTTATAACTTCATTAAACTATCTATCTATCTAGCCAAATGAGCCAACCATTGAGCCACCAGTACTTAGATGGCAGAGCAAAGTTATTAAATAGGCCACGAAGCAGGACTCAAAACCGTCTTTAATGTGTTGTTTTTGGTGGCATTGATTTGAAAGCCAAAAAAGAGAATTAGGTTTCTTAAATGTGGTGAAACATTGGCGTTGCTTTGCTTTAGCCCATTATCCCTAAGAGCTCTCCATCTGATGAGAAAAACAGTCTGGCATTTAAGACTGTAAAATAATCTGGTGCTAGACAGAGGAAAATTAAAAAAGGGTTATTTTTGGTCGGTTAAGGGGTTAAAGCAGTTTACAAAAGAAACACAACAAATGAATACCAAACCTGTGTAAACATGAAGCAATGAAGAGGCGAGGTAAACAAAAAAACTTTGAAAACAAAAAGGTAAAACTTAACAGAGCCTAGCAGCGAACATTAATTAAAATCAAACTATAATAGAAGGAACTAAAAGCCATATAATAAACTACTTAATATTGACCTAATTGTTTTGTCTGTACTTGAAAACATCAGTCTGATATTTTACTAGTACAGACCACGTGCTCAGTCAATAAGTAGTTAAAATTAGGTAAGCTTCTCTAAAAACAGACAAAGGGCATCAGACCAAAACTGTAGAATTTCTGTCCCAATTCTAGACCAAAACAAGTCAAAAACGATACCCTTTGAATTTAAAAAAATCAGAAACTTCAGAAGTACCTTCTGCATTCTCCAGCAGTCTTAGCATGAACACTAAAGCAGTGGGGAGTTTTGTGAAAATACATACAGCCAGGCAGAACTTGTTATTTAGTTAAGATTAACTCTTGGTCAAAGTTACCTAACTAGTTGCTTTTGCACTTCTGTCATCCTTATAATATGCTTTTTGTTTTATGAAATACAGTAAACTAAAAAACAAATAAAGTTAGGTGTTGGTTACTAGTCTAGTGCTCTACTGACTTAGCTACAGGTCAAGTTTGGAACAGGTCCTGAAATTTCATCCCTTGATAAGATTAAGTGTGTCAATATTGGGGAGGCTAGATTTCAAATTTATTTAAGTATCAAAAACTCTAGATACTTATATATTCTTTAGTCTGCTCGCAACTTGACCCGTAGCCCAGTTGGTTGAACATTGGAGTGATTGGACTAGTCACTGAAGGTTGCAAGTTCAAATCTCATCTGGCAAAGTAGAGTTTTTCTACTTCTCCAATAAGGTTTGCCACTTGAAGTAGCACCCAATATCATCATTATCCACCCAGGTTTACTCTCAAAAACATGTTATGTTAACTCTTGAATTGAAAACTCAAGCATCATCATTCCTTGACTTGCACCTATTTAACTTTGTTTGCAGAGCATCAAAGTAGTGACTAAAGGTTGTAGAGTTTTTGTATTTAACTGATATGGTTTAAATTGTCACTTAGAATATTGTTCATCTGAGTTCATGTTCTCACCTGAAATTCTTTTAATTTTAGATAATCATAACAGACAAGCACAAAGTACCAGACACCAAATCTGTAAAGATTCTCTACAGATAGCAAGATATTTTGTGAACTATTTAAACCTCTGGAAGTCAAATTGTCAAGGTAATTAAATGAATTTCTTTGGCATTACTAGAAATTTAATTATTATGGAAACCGACGATGCACGGCATGAACTTAAGCCGGTGTTCCATTTTGCAAGGAGCATGCAGAAGAATGGGGCTATGTTGATTTAGGAAACCAATCAAAGGATATGCACTTAATAAGCTTTTTCCACCTCATAAATCCTGTTAAACTGTAAGTAAACAAATCAATTTTGCAGTGCAAGTTTCTCAGGAAAATAATCAAACTATTCAATATACAATCGCCTGCTCTGGGGGAATACATGTAACAAGTAATTGTGAAAGATTTAGGCTGTTACCACTATATCGATATATCGATAATTATCGGGTTTTTTCAAATATCGGTTATTCGGTATTTTAAATACCGATATATCGATATACCGAAAATATCGAAATCTATACGATATTATCGGTATTAGACCCGCGAAAACCGATTATCACAGTTCTGTCGCTTGCTTTTTGACCACATACTGTGAAATGCATATCGGAGACTGTCTGGCAAAGCGTGGGCAAAGTGGCAAACAATGCCGCTAAAGAAAAACATGATATTGCGGCGAATTTGCAGAGGAAAGTTTGAAATGAAATTGACGAACTGATTTAAGTTTATATCGTAGTCTTTCTCGATTTATTATTAGACACAATTTTTTGTTGCAAGAAACTTCTGCTACGGGAGTTTGGGGACTCTCTTCCTTTACGATACTTTGTTTTGACCTCCCAGTGTTTTGCGAAGCCTTTAGGCTTTATTGTTTTGAAACTGTTTTGCGGCTAATTACGGCACCTATTGTCAAACAATGACTCATCCAGAATACCTAATGCATTTCAATTCCCAAAGCGCACATTTCACGGGCTGTTGAGGATAGTGACTCATCCGCAGGCTTTAGAAATTTTTTCGCACGCGATGAGTCATCGCTAGACGCTAGTTAATAGATAATTTCTGAGGTCAACGGCATTATTGAATATATTGCAGCTAGCTGAGGGCGCAGCCCGAAGCGGCTGAGGGCGAAGCCCGAAGCTGGCTTCAATATATTCAATAATGCCGTTTGGCCGAAGTGATTATCTATTATAATTACTGACCCCTATCATAGATTCTGTTTGGTAAAATCAATTAAATTTCTCATCAATAAAATATTAAAGAAACGCTGATTTTAGACTCTTGTAAACGAGTAACGAAAGGCTTGTAAACGTGCTGGCTGCAATATTAAAAATATTGCAGTGTACTTGCTGGCAATCGTTGATATAATGCAGACAGAGAACAATGGAATTTGATAAGGGCCAGTAGCTAATTATTATAAATAGAACATGTTTGTGACAGATGCGTTTTATACAGACTCAATCGACATCTCCAGACTCGTTTGTTTATTTTCTTGCGCGCGAAGATCAACGTACGAAATACCAACATGCCGCCAAGCGCTGTTTGGAATCATTTTAAGAAGGGAAAGGATGACCCCGAGTGTCAAATCTGTGGAAAAACTGTAAAGAACAAGGGAGGTAATACTTCAAACCTCATGTCCCATCTTAGGACAAGCCACTACATGATATACAGCACCTTGCAAAAGAAGAAACAGCAAACTTCCTCGTCGCTTCGCAACTCAG